>MEJB01000012.1:5659379-5779983 GCA_001752375.1 Rhazya stricta | reverse complement strand
ATTTTCTTTTTTCGTTTTCCTTTCCCTTTTCTGGTTGGGTTTCCTATTCCTAATCATATCACAACTCAATCTTCTGCATATAAAGTTAGAGAGATTGTAAACCCCGAAAGACCAAAAAAGTTTTCCACGACAATGCCTACTCCTCGTAATGTAACACGAGAGCAAATCCGATACAAGGCTTCCCTAGCCGCGAGAACCAACCGCTATCGAGACATGGCAAACTACATGAAGGAACTCGTCACCGCCTGGGCTTCGCCGTCTTCCGAATTGACCCCGGAGGAGCGAGGCCTACTTCATGCAGCTTACGAGAAACTAATTTGCCCGCTCCGCCGTGCATGGATGACGGTCTTGAAAGCCGAGCAAGATAAAGAGGCCAAAAAGAATGGCGATCGGCTGGAACAAATACAGAGATACCGCGTGGATTTGGAACATAAAATCTCACTTGTATGTTCTGAGATTTTGGAGCTSCTGGAGGAGACTTTGGTTCCGTCGGCGTCTTCCAGTGAYACGAAGGTATCTTATTTAACTATGAGAGGAGATTATTACAGATATTTAGCTGAGTTTCTTGTCGATGATGATTGTGAAAAAGCTGCTTATGCTGCCATGATTGCTTACAGAACTGCTGAGGTATGTTTTCTCTGCATGGTCATCTCTGATCTGTGTATACGATGTGGTGTCCTTTCATATCTATTTTCTTCGTCTTGATTTCCTTGTTCTGCCTTACGTACACAGAATATTGCAGTTGCTGAACTTGGACCAGTACATCCTACACGATTGGGTTTGCTTCTCAACTTCTCAGTCTTCTACTACCAGATTCTGAATTTACGGGATGATGCCTATCAAATGGCAACAAAGGCCATCACTGAAGCTTCTACCGAGTTGCGCACCACGGATGAGAAGCTGCCCTATAAGAACACCCTGCCTATCATGACGCTTCTTGAAAGAAATCTCCACTGTTGGTCCTTGGACAACTATTCTGGAGCCTAATTTGTTTTTTTCTTACTCCGGTTTGTTAACTTTTCAGAACTCCTAATCATTTTTTATTTCCTTATGTATATTTTAACTTTAATTACCTATAGTTGCCCGAATATAATTTCCACGGTTCACGCTTCTTCAAGAACTTTAGACACTCATTGAGAAACGGTCTTTCATTCTTTCCCTTAATTAAGTTCCACTAGATMATGCATTACCTAGGTAATGAGTTCTTAGAGTACACAACTCTTTACTTATTTGTTCATAATAAAATAAGATATTTCGCTGTTGATACAGAAGCCAATAACAATATCTTCCTCGTCCTCGTGTTCTAATTCAAGTCCCCAAAGTACAACGGAAGAACCAACAAAGGAAAAAAAATAATTACACACTGGTAAAAAGCAAACCCTGTACATGATTCTACAAGTGAAAAATTTTCCACCAAGAGAAGTACTAGAAAGGAGCTGACACGATGTCTCTTAGACCTGCAATTGTTAATTGATCAGATCTACTCTTGAATTCCTCATCATATTCTATCACTGTTCCTCTATTGTCCTGTGCACAGCTCATCACTGGTTCTAAACCCTGTTAAAAATCATCACAAAAACAAATTGTTTAAAGAGACGCTGACCCACTGTACCATGCAAAATATTTCGCCTTCTTTTACCCAACCCCAAGAAATCAAAGAGATGAAGTTGAAGTGAGGCCGGAAACCTGCTGGTGGGGAGGAGGTTTGGTTAGATAGAGATGAATAGCATCTCATGCAAAGGCAACAGACTATGTCCGAGATAGAGAAACTATTTCAATCATGGACTAAATTTCCAAGATAAAAACACCYKAAACCCACAATTACCTCTGTAAAAATTTGAAATGCTTCTTCCATACTCTTCTTGTTCAGCACAAAAAGTGCTGCCTCCTGTATATAAAAACCAAAATCAACCATCCCAAAACCCTCCTCTACCAAAAAGAAGAAGAACTCATCATATATGACTAAAAATTAATCCAGCCGAATTATCAAAAAAGAAAGAAGAAATTCACCCTAGCAATTTGGATTTGTTCAATGTTGAGAGTCCTCGGTTCTTTTTCGATCGAAGATTTCCTATCTATTGCTGCTGAATCCATTGCAGAAACTTGGTACGTAAAATCTTTCGAAAAACTTCTCAAAATGGGATCAGAAAACGTGTATAAACAGGGCAACAAGAAGGAGAAGAAGAAGAATGAGATACAAACCGCTGAATTGATTAAGCAAAAAGCAATACCTATGTATAGGTTATATATAGGAAGATTTATGAGGTTTGGGTTAACTGATGAACCACGAAAAGCAACGTGGCAAAATCAGCCCTGTAATGGATGTTTACGTGGATGGTTCCTTATAGAAACGTGGCGACGGATAAGATTTGATGTTTCATTTGAGGAAACTGTGGTCTGAATTTTCAGTAATTATATTTTGTTAATTTTTTCGAAATCCTCAAAGGGGAAAGTCAGCAATTTTCACTATGGTCTTACGTGGTTTTATAGAACAAATTGGTGGAAGCCACGAGTTTTTAAGGTTGATGTCTTTGTTGGTTGGATTCGTTGTTTTGTTGTACACGTGTATGTGGTTTGGTAGTCCTACTTTGAATCTCGTCTGGTGATTTGGTTTATTAAAAGGATTCGAATCAGATTTATGGGGTAGGGATGAGGAAGCATGGAGGCCTAAGTGAATGGATTATTTGGTCAAACTCTCATTATAAAGGGCATGGAAGTAGGGTTAGGGTTCAAATATATCTAAGCCAAATTTGAACCTTGATGTATTTTAGTATTGTAGAAGAGATAAGAGAGAGACAAAGGGGGAAAAAGAAACAAATTGCAATGAATGGGAGAAATTAATTTGAATAAATTTAAGGCTTGTTAAAATATATTTTTTAAAGTGTTTATTGTGTTCACCATTTTTAATTTAAAATTAATGGCAAAACACTTTTACGATATAATATATATATCTTTCTTGGTTAAATATCTTGATATATTCACACTTGATGTATTTACGCTCATGAGTTTAATTTTTATTCGAATTATGATGCGATCCAAAATTCTTTCAAACATGACACGAAAGGTTAAACGAGTCCTTATTTTAATTTAACTCATCACGTTTTAACTATATATTCACGTGATAATTTAAGTGACTTTCTATTCTCGCAACGATTGTCACATGCTTGTTGCAGGTCCACATCACTCGATAAGCTTCTATTTTGCCAACTAAACAAGCTGATGTCTTAAATTCTATAAATTATATTAAGAKTGAGTTCCCAACAAGTATGAGTTTGATTCCAAAGAGAATGGTTAAATAAAAAAATCTTCGATGTTTGATTAAATTGTCGATTTTACATTTCAAATTTTAATTTGATCATATTATATCCTATTTAAAAAAATTAGGTCATCCTCCTCTTACGCAGCTAGCGCTCTTTATTATCAAGCACAATGAATCTTCTCCCAAAAGATAAAATTCCAATAAAAACACAGTAATTATAAACCTCTCATCCTCTCCGCCATCTTCTTCCTCTTCTTTCTTGTTGATCAAATTGATCAATTCGAGCAACCATTTCAAAATACTCTCCAAGACCCAAAACCCACCTCTCAAAAATCATTTTCTTCAGTTTATTGTTCATGAAAGTGGTGAAATTTGATCAAATTAAAATATCACATATGTAATTGATAATATGATTAAACATCGAAATATTTTTTGTACTTAATGCCGAAACTCAATCTCAAAAATTATTAACTTCCCCCCCGTAAGTTTTAAGTCTATTTGAATATTTGATAATGATATAATTGAATTCGTGTCATCCAATTTGATTTTCAAGTTGAATATGTCTTTTAATCAAATTAGACTTGACCAAATACAGACTAACATCCAATTTAGCATAGACGTGCACCACCAAACCAATGAATGAACTGTCTTTATCGTGGCCAACTTTTCTTTTTTTTTCATAAATTCTTTAAAGTCTGCATTATAGAGATATGAATAAAATTTTAGATTTTTGTTGAGAATTTTTAATTAGTGAGATTAATTCAAATTTAATTTATATTATGCTCATAAAATTTAATTCTTAGTCAAAAAAATATTTGACCCAAATTATTTTAACAAAGCGTCACATATAATGATTGAATATGACAAGATCACTTATGTTATTGACATCAAATTATATATATTTATAAAAATTTATAATGCATTGATCGTATACTAATGATAAATGGTTTTTTCTTTTTTGTTAAAAAGTGATTTATTATGACACTAATGAATAATGTCGTTAATGTCTCGTTCAATCTAAATATTTATGTAATTCATTTCAGATATAAGATTTATCACACATTGTATACGATGATTTTTCCTTGAAGAGCATTTAGAAAATGGAGCTCTAATCTCCAAAAGAGATATAGTTGGAAGTTTCAAGACATTTTCCTCTTTAACAGACGATTCTCAAAGCTGAGCCAGCAAGGTTTGATAGGTTCTTTAAAAATTAAACGGCATGCTTCAAACCGTTTACATCTATTGTTTCTATATAACATACATTAAAACATCATGGATTGAAGATTAAATTACTCAATCACAATATATTCTGATAATGTGATAGACTTTTACGATGTTAATAGTCTAGCATTGAAGATACAAAGCACTGAACAGAACTGAATTAAAAAATTTAATCAAATTTTTTGTTTCGATTCAATTCGAAACATTGATTTAAATCGTATAAGGCACACCGCTTTCCTCAGTGCCTAATTCATCCACAAAGACCACAGTAGAGCTAAGAGGAAAAACTTATAAGTGGCGTTTTCTTGAACAAGACCCATTTATAGATCAGATCACGGATAATAAGTTTTATATACATTGCAAATTGTACTTTTAGATATAAAAATTTTAAAATTTTTGGTTCATAAAAACCAAATCTTCTATTACCCATAGGCCATGAAGTTCCATTTTGTCACATTGGATAGATGTAACTCTATGGGCCGGTAAAGTTTTCTGCAAAATAGCTAAATGTTTATACCAAGCTGTATACCGTAAAAGATCCACCGAATGACAAAATCCTAAGATTTTGAATACTCAAAGGACTGGCGACCCATGTTTGAAAATCAGAAGTTTGACTCTCTTGACATTAACAAGATGGAAAAGGTAATTCTGAAGAATCAATACAACAGAAGCTCCCAAAACGACTGGTCAACCCTTTGCTGAACGATACCAGGCCGACACATTGATTTATAAGATGTTATAAGTAAAAATAAAATATGAAATATCTCTCTGATTTAGTAATTTATTTATTAAGTATATAAATAATGTGATTGTGAAAATATATTTTGATTGTACCAGTAATTTTAAAAGCTATCAGGCTATCAGAATAAGAACATTGCAGGCCATTGCAGTTTCTCATTAATAAACAAAGCAAGAAGTAGGAAGATATCTGCTTCTTTGATTCTAATTTTACAACGAAATGATTGGTTCCGCTGAATTTGTAAAATGTTGACTGAAATTGTTCTGAATATGACGCAAGAAACAAGAATTGGCCAAACAAATTCGTAGGCACTCTCTGTGGGCAAGTTTCTCTGTAAAGCTGCCGGCTTTCTTCCACAGCTCATGTTCGGAAGAACCCTGTTGTTTCTCCTTAATTCTTCCCCCTCAAGATATTTTTATGTCCCATCAGTATACTATATATGTAAAGAGTCTTGAAATTCCAAGTGTGTTGTAAATTCTGAGCAAGTATATTGAGCAGAACCATGGGGTCCTGGTGGTTTTGGCGATGGGTGATGGCGGTTGTTATTGCCGGAACAATCTTGAGACCCGCAGCTTCAGACCCACAAATCAATTTGCTAAATAAAGGATGTAGTCAGTACAATGCAAGCAATATATTTGATTTCTTTAGCAATCGGAATGCTACTTTTGCTGATCTCAGAAACCAGATATCCCGAGAAGGAAAACTCTTTGCCACCGCGCAACAGTCAAGGTCATCAAACCCCGTGTATGCGATGATTCAGTGCAGGGACTATCTCTCTCCGCCTGATTGTCTTGCCTGCTACGATGCTGCAGTTACTCAAATTCGGAATTGCTCAGCTGCGAATGGAGCTCGTGTCATCTATGATGGCTGCTTCCTCAGGTATTCCGTAATAAATTGATTCTTCTTTCAATTCATCTATGTTTCTAATGGTTTTCAAAATCGGCCACTTAAGGGACGTTTGCTTTTGTCATTTCTAGAATTGTAGGCAATGAGTGAAACTCATTAAGTAGATTAACTAGTTTTACCTGTGGAGTTACTGAGTCTTGGAAATGAACTTCTGACCACATCTTTTGAGAGATCATATTATACAACAAGATTTACCAGTTAATGACAATTTACTGGTTGACAAGACTGATTATGTGCTAAAGATTCCTGATCATGTGATACATTCTGTTTGTGTACTTACGGTTGGTTGTTCCCATGTTCAATTYTTTGCTTCAATTATTGAAGTACTAAGCTGACTGTGCACCAAAATTTCTACTCTTACAGAAAGAGCCCTGCCTAATTTAATTTTTTCTGATAATTTTAATCATATTGAGTCAGTTGACAAACCAAAAGAATTGGTTTAGAGAGTCTGCAACACAGAAAATTGGCATCGCTATCTTTTCCATCATGCAAAAAAACTTAGTGGAGGACTCTAGGAGACCGGCCTTAAGGCTTATTTCAACAAAGGCACCAAGACCTTTGGTTAAAGAATACTTAAATGCCATATTAGAGACAGTTTCTATTCTATGTCATCTTGAAAACATTTGCACCTCTGTCCATCTCCCTGCCCCTGATCTCCAGGTCCAATATTGTTCTGACATTGAACCCCTGACATATCCTCCTTTCACTATACCAATATATTAGGCTATCCCATATTTTGTTAAAGAATTTTAAAGAGATACTTTTAGAAAGGGAAATTAATATATAATACATACAGCATCAAAATGCAACCAAATTGATTTGTAGGATTCTCACGAAATTTGTTTTTGACAGAAATTGGCATGACAACTTTAATAATCTGAGATCAAATTCTGTCAAAAAGGGTGCGGTAATTTGAGTATTTYTTATGGTGATGGTCAGGAGTTTGGAAAAGGAAAAGGAAAAGGAACTTCCACAAAGTCTAGCCGAAACATGAGAAATCTGTACTTGCAATTCAAGAGATGTGGGTTGAAGCTAGAAAAAAGACATCCAAAAGCTCAAGAGGAAAATTCATATACTAAAACTTGCGGTTGGTCCTCTAATTGTTTTCCATGTGTCAGAAGAAGTGTCAAACAACTGTTATCTTGTGATTCCTGAAGTTTTTACTAACTTTCTATGTTGTTAAGGTACGAGAGCAACAGCTTCTATGATCAGACTACTCTTCCTGGAAATACTGAGATATGTAGCAACAGAACCGCATCTCAGCCGTCTGCATTTCAGCAAGTTGCTCAAGCCTTCTTAAAGGATCTTGAACTTGCTACTCCTAGGATTAATGGTTTCTTTGCAGCATCTAAGAGGCAAGTGAGTGCTGGTGATGGCATGATTTATGCTGTGGCACAGTGTGCTGGAACAGTCAGCCAGAGTGGTTGTCAGGATTGCTTGACAGTGGCATATCGAAACATACAAGGCTGTTTACCTAATGCAGATGGAAGGAGTATTGATGCAGCCTGTTTCATTAGGTACTCAGAGACTGCTTTCTTTGCTGATAACCAAACAACAGATATCACACCTTTCCTAGGGAGAGGTAACTTTCTTTGTTCTTCCAGTCATTTTTCTTATTCTTACATTTCATTCCCCAATATGCCTATATGCTAAACCTCTTGTTCTTAGCAATCTTTTCAGGTACAGAGCTTGTGCCATGTTCAGCTTCTTTATTGATATTTTTCTTATCTAAGCTTTCTAGGTAGTAAATACTTGGATGAAAATAGAGTTTACTTAGTCCTGTTCCGACTCTATTGTATAATTAAATTGCTATACAAGTACGGCATCTCAGTTTCTTCCCTCTACCTTTCCCTTCCAGACTGCTGCACACTATAAAATCCTCAGCTATCTGCTTAGTCTATGTCTGCATTTGCTCCTATGAAACATAGACATTTTTAATATGATTTATAGAAGCAGCCCTTGAAATTGAACTACTGTGTCCTCCAGGAGGTTCAAGCAAGAAGAAGGCCATAATTGGTGGAGTGGTTGGAGGTGCAATGGGTCTTATTCTAATTATTCTTGCCTTGTTTTGCTGGCATCGATTGTATAAAAAGCCAAAGGCAGATAAAAAAGGTACATTAGTTACACTGCATGGAAAAGCAAATTCTGCATGAACTTCTTCTCTTAGCCATTTTAAACCATCAGATTCATAATAAAGAGTTTGCAGTTTGTTCTTTTTATACTTGAAACCTTTTCTGAAATRATACTTCTCAGTCCAKTATGTCATGAAATGGAGATTTAGCATTTTGGCAAGAATGTTTTTAGGAATTTAGGGACCTTTTAGAATGGGACTCTATTAGTTTGTTAAAGTTCATTATTTACCAATATTTTGACTTGGTTGTCTAAGAATTTACATCATTCACCAGGTAATATATTGGGGTCAACTGAGTTGCAGGGCCCTATGAGTTACAATTACAAAGATCTGAAATCTGCTACAAAAGATTTTAGCATAGAAAATAAACTCGGTGAAGGAGGCTTTGGAGAAGTCTACAAGGTAATGTGGCACATGCAATTCTCAGTACGATAGCATTCATCATGATGTCTTTTTTGTTCTGTTTCACAACCTGTGACAAAAGAGAATGACTGGACTCTTGTTGTTAAAAATGGTCCGTCCAATGTGATTATATTTCTGTTAAGGACAAAAGTCTTGATAGTTTTCCTATATTTTGAAACTTCATCACGAACTTGCTTCCTTATGACTGAAATAATAGTTTTTTTTGTTTTTTTAAACTGACAGGGCACTTTGAGAAATGGAAGTATAGTTGCTGTTAAGAAGCTCAATTTAAGTCCTGGGAGAGAAAAGATAGAATTTGATAGTGAAGTTAGACTTATTAGTAATGTTCACCACAGGAATCTTGTTAGGTTATTGGGCTGTGCCAGCAAAGGAGCAGAGCTGCTTCTTGTTCATGAGTACATGGGAAATGGAAGTCTAGATAGATATTTATATGGTGGGTACACTTCTTCTTTTAAAGCATAACATGATTTTTAAAGTTTCTGGCGTGATTAGTGAATGCATTTATCGGATGCAGATTATTGAATCCAAGAATATTTCTTCAGAAGCTCCTCCTGTTATGGCCAGGAGTAGATTCAAGCTGCRCTTTGTGTTAAAATTAATCTCTCCTTCCATATCTTGCTTGTTTGATAGGTGATAAAAGAGGAACACTCAATTGGAAACAAAGATTTGACATAATATTTGGCGTAGCTAGGGGTCTTGCCTATCTGCACGAACAATTCCATGTAACCATTATCCATCGAGACATAAAGCCCAGCAATATCCTACTAGACAATGATTTTCAGGCAAAAATAGCTGATTTTGGATTGGCGAAGCTTCTACCTCAAGATCACAGTCATTTGAGCACTAAATTTGCTGGTACCTTGTAAGTCAGATTGCTTCTGCGTTCTGATTCATAAAAGATCTGAGTGAAAAACATACTAGTTTTATTTGATAAAAATCATTGCAAATGCATCTTATAGGATATGTAGTATCAATTCATATTCATATGTTCACACATGTTCAAGCTGACAAAACAGATTCTCCACCTAGGAACTTTAGATTCTTGTTTTTAATAATTTTCCTTTTTTCTCTGAGTTATTATTCACTGTTATAATCCCTAATAATCTCTGCACCTAGGAAGTATATCAGATAATGATTTCATGGTATAGCACTAGACAAGAGAAGCCTTATAACAGACATTGTGGCAGGAACTAGAGTATTTTATTCAAGCATGAACCAGAAATTAAATGAAAGATGAAAGCTTATACACTGTAGCTGATATTCTATGAGGGATAAAATTCATCTCTGGAACATTAAATTTTCTTCTTCATCACTCACCAAAAGAGGGGGGGAAAAAATCTGCATCTGGTAACTTTTGCTGCATTTTCTTTTAGCGTGTTAAGATGGAAAACAGGAAAGCGTTGTTGTCGCTCAATGTTTTAATTAGTTTACAGTTGACTGTGATAATGAAGTTATAATTTAATTTGCAAACCAGGGAGAAGTGGATTTTACTAAGATAACAACTTCAATGTGGCAGGGGATATACAGCACCAGAATATGCACTTCATGGACATTTWTCTGAGAAAGTAGATACATACAGCTTTGGTATTGTTGTTCTCGAAACAATCAGTGGCAGAAAGAGCAATGATGTGACAGTTGAGCCTGTAATTTCAGATTATCTGCTTGAACAGGTAGTTTCAGCTCATAGCCTAAAGCAGACTTGAAAATGCCTCATTTCAAACAGTTTGCGTTATAAACATTCCTGGCAACTTGAAACTGAATATAACCAACAAAAATTGTTTGTTTCTTTTTTCTTGCACTCGACTGTATTGCAGAGAATGTGCTGAACATGTCTCTTTTGGTTTTACCTCATCTTAGTGAATTATTCACATCCTTTTTCCATTCCGTTTTGAATGACAGGCATGGAAGCTGCATGAGAGTGACATGCATCTAAAATTGGTGGATGAGACTTTAGATCCTAATGATTATGATGCTGAAGAGGTGAAGAGAATCATAAAGATTGCTTTATTGTGCACTCAGTCACAGCCGTCTCCAAGGCCAACCATGTCTGAAGTGGTTGTTATGCTTTTAAGTGATCGTTCAATGGAGCAAAATTTCCCAACTAGGTCACTTGGATATCCTGATTGGAGGATCTATGCAGACCCATCCTCAACTACTGGAACGGGATCATCAACCTCTAATGCCACTGCCTCTCTTACTGATTTCACTGGTCGATAGCTTGCATCAGCATGATAGGCCAACATTGAAATTGAGGTAGTTAATTCTCCCTGAAGAGTTTTATCTGAATGTCCTCTACCAACGAATAATCACCTTTCTGTTGTCAATGGCTTCATATCTGTAGCTTGCTTGCTGTTATGTAAGTACTTGATTGGCTATCCATTTCTTAGAGATGGTGATATTTGTTTATTCTATCCTTTCTCTACACCTTTTGGATTGCCTAATACCAAATTAAGTCATAATTAAAYTCATCAGCTTATTAATGTTCTCAAGGATGTATGAGTTCCAACTCTTGGTAATTGTTATCTTTCTTGGTAGCTTTACATAACATAGTATTCTTGTTCCTATTTCACCAGTTTTGTTTCTTGTCCTCTTGAAATGATCATCCAACCAACTCATTTCACACTTACATGGAGGCGATGGAAGATATTTTATAGTGCGAATAAAAAACGTAAATGATTGTTTAGATGCACCATTATTTTTATTTATAGACTAATCTATAAAATGAATAAAAATATTAATTTGATTTAAGTTCGATTTTACGAATTTTTAATTAAATTTAAAAAATCTGATTTAAAATTCTTTTTAATGTATCCTTACAAAGCAGATTAAATATAAAATTTTGTTAAAAAGTTGACATTGATAAATGAATAATTTATTAAAAAAGAAAAAAGCGAATAGTAATAGAGTAAAAAAGTGAAAAAGCCATTCTCGTCCGGCTCCACTTGTTCACCATAAACCCAGATGGTCCGCACATTTTGAGGCACTTTTCCCTTTCCCCAATGTGTCTTCCTTCCAATCTCCAGCCTGGCATTTCCTTCTGTCACACAGTAATAGACATTCAGACATCTTGACCTCCCTCATATTCTTCACCCTCTTTTAGTCCTCTTCGCACACTCAAATCCCTTATAAAATCCCCATTTATCCAAGAACACACGCACAACATACAGTGAAATGATCAATTATCTTCGTATGCAAGAGCTCCTAAATTCTTGAACCAAAATGCACGACTCTACATCGTCCAAATTGAAACCGCAGCACCGCCGTGAACCACCGTCTCATCGCCGTTTCTCCTGGTGTTGCACTTTCGCTGTCACTTCTCAGAGTCCTGATCACCACCTTCAACGTCAGCATCGGCAGAATCACCTGCAGCATTATTTMGTTTCTACTCCTCAGTCTCGCTCTTGTTCGCTATCGAAGCACTTCAACAATACTCCGTCTCAAAAGACTGAATTGCCCTCGAAATCCACCCAGAATTCCTTCCCCAATTCACCGCAGTCTCAAGCTTCCACCACCTCCTCCTCCAAGCTCGGGCTCCGGCGGATCCTTTCCCCAGGTCGGGTCTCGCCTATCGACGACTTGGTCGCTCCTCCAGCTAGGACGTCCATTCCCTCAGCTGAAGTTCCGAAACTTCCCCTGTCCGATGATATTGATATCATCGACAATGCTGCTGCTTCCAAGGAGGGTGATACGGGACCTTTTGACGTTAGATTGAGTTTGAAGGGGAGGAATGGAGGGGGATCTTTGGTTTTGGAACTCAGCTCGGAGGTTTTGGCCGCCAATAGCACAGTTTTTGCGGATTTGATTTCGGATTATAGGAGTAACTCAAAGGGTTTGTGCCGAATCGAGGTGCCAGAAGTCAAAAATCTTCACGTTTTTCGCGAAACTATTGAACTGATGTTTGAGAAAGATGTCACTACAAGATTACTCAAGATTGGGGTTTATCGCGTCATCGATATACTTGAGGTATACTCGTTGGTTCTTTAAATTTCTCCAAGTTTTCCTTCATCCAGTTCCAACTTCCAGTAAACATTTTTATCCAAGACAGTAGTGCTACGCATAATCTTTTCATGCCTAGTCGAAGTAATAATACAAAAAAGAGAGTTTCCTTTTGCGGAATGTCATAATTTTACATTGTAATTTTGCTTATTTATTGGTTTTGGGTACAGATGATATATTAATGTCAGACGTGCTTGTTTAATCTTGACGACAACCTAGAAAATTTTGATTAAATGTCAGCTATTACGCCGGCAAGATGGTCTTATTCCATTTTGATGCGATGGGCAGTACTGTGATGAACTGGTTCTTGATTTTTGTTGTGTGAGAATTTTCATAAGTCTTTCATGCATGAAGAAGTTCTTAGTGATGTCGCCTGTTGTATTGAACTCCGGAAATACAATTCAGTACATCTTCTCCTGTCACATTTAAATGAAATTAAATTTGACATTTTCCATCTATGGTTYAGAAAATAGGTAAACCTTGGTTGATGGTTGATGATTAAGGTCACATCTTACTTGCATAACTTCTTTGATTTTCCTAGGGAGGTTCAATCTTTTTATGGTTGAAGTGTCGGTGATTTAGGGGAGAAATGAAATAGGGCTTTGATTTTCTATTTCAGGAAATTGTAATATATAATTCTTCTGTAACCTGTCATGTTTGTCCTCCATTCTAATTGTTTTGGGATGTATGGGATGATAAAATGATCAAAACACAATTAACTGCAACAAATAGAACCAAGAGTAGGATCTTTAACTTCATCATGTCCTCATGGTTTGATTCTTGTAAATTACCCAAAGAATTTGGCAAAATTTTCTGTAGGAGAAAATGTCCCTTCCTCTAAAAGAAGGAACTTRMAAGGTATTTGTTGACCGGCAGCAAACTAAAACAATTCGGTAAACAGATTGAAGTATAATCATTGAGATTGTTTGGAATGTAGTGACAACTGTGTGTACGATTTAGAGTCGCTGATCAGGCGAAACTTTCAAATAATCTCTCTGTGAGCCTGAGACTGAAGTGCAGAAATAATTGCTTACCAGAACATCAGTGCTGCACCCATTTGTGATAGACTAGTGTAGCACTGCTTACTGAAAAGACCCCTACCTGACACCATGGTTGGTTCATGGGGGCAGAGAGAGGCCCCCAGGGGGGTGGCTGGGGTGGAGAGAGGGTGTTGTCTGAAATGAGTACTTTTAATATCACTTGGTATTGATAAACCTCCATCAAACCAAACCTAGTCCAAACGTTATACAAATTCAATTTGAAATGATCGATCCGAAGGTAGTTACAATCTCCCCTTTTTCATAACCTCCCGAGGCCACCTTAATTAATTGTCCTCATATGTTGCGACTTTTTACTCCTGCCAGCATGACATAGTTGATCGAACCAATTTTATTTTTTTTAATTATTATTTTATAAAATAAAAAATGAAATAATTTAAAAAGTTAAAACGGTGTGGTTAATTTACTCTTAAAGACATAAATTCCCTCATAGAAAAATAAAGAAATTAATTGTTGATTGAACATTTGTGTCCTGCATAATGGCAAAAAACCACTCTTAGATTTCTGTACTCTGCTACATTAAAGTTTGTCAAAATATCTATCTCTAGTCACCCTAAGATAAGTATCTGTCTTTAATCACACTAAAACAAGTAAATTGCTTGTATTTTCGTAGTTAACCTCACCTCTTCATTATTTAACATCCACAATTTAATGCAAAATTCTATGGGCAGAGAGAGAGAGAGAGAAGAAGAAGAAGAAGAATTTGAGAACTTACTAGGACTTTATATTTCCTATGGTCAGTGGCTTTGTCTGAAAGACTAATTATCCTTTTATTTCTAACCTTCCTCAACTGGATTTTTGCCTTCTGAAATGCTTCTTAGTCACTCATGTGTGGTTTGCTCTTCTCATTCTGCATCTTCATACACATTTTTAAATCTCTGCCTTTTGTTCTTGTCTTGGTTTCTTTCAATGGGTTCATTTTGTATGAAATCACCTAAATTTGGTCCCTAGTTCAGAAGCCTCACAGCAGATAATGTTAGGAGTTTATAGCTTTGTGTATGTAGTAATATTCCTGAAATTTTTACTGGAGTATATTGGTTATTCATTTTCCTTTTAATGTGCCTCAGCTTTTATTTTGATTGAGAACTAGTTATTAGGTTATGAGTTTATAATTTATAATATGTAATGGGTTCTTGGAATCTCTACAGGACATTTTGATTGRTGTCACATAATCATGGACAAGAGTTGCAAGATTCCTCTTATGCACGTTGTTGATATAAGCATGCTTGTTAGACGAACCATTTTTATTTTACTTGRGTTATAGCTACACATTCTCTGGCCCGCTTGGATCTTTATTTTTACTCTCTATCCTTTTCATCTATTATGATATACTATTAGGAATTTGTCCAGCTCTTCAAATATGAAATGGAGAGAATTAAATGAGTTTCTGGGCTCATTAGTAGATGAAATGTTTGTATTGTTGTTATCAGGTGGCTGCTGGAATCAAGTTCAGCAAGGGTGTCTCTTCATGCTTAAATTACCTTGAAGCAGTGCCTTGGACCGAGGAAGAAGAAGAGAAACTGAGAATCGTCTTTAATAGATATCAATTTGATGATACAACAAGTGGTGATGTAATGGCCAGGCTCTATTACCTTGGTTCAGTAGATTCTCAACAAACTTTGGCTAGACAGCTTCTTTGGTCTATCACCAACTGCATTGATGCCAATGCTGGAAATGAGCTGAAGTCTTTAGTCAAGGGTCTCCTGAGCAAAAGCTCAGTTTATGAAAAGGACCATGCTGATGTCAACAAAGATGACATTTTTGCCATTTGCAGATGTTGTCTGGGTTCCTTGGTGAATCTGTTTGAGGAGGCCTCTTCTGGCTCTAATGCATTTGGAAAATTAGTGAAAAGGGAAAAAGATAAGCCATTTATTGAACGAATTTCGAAGCAGGTTGACAATATGAACTGGCTGCTTGATATCCTGATTGATCACCAAATGGCAGAGGACATGGTAGATATATGGGCAGATCAAGAGGAGCTACTCATGCTGCACAAGAATGCATCCCCTATGATTAGGTATGAGCTGAGCCGGGTGTCAGCTATGCTCTTTATAGCAATGGGAACTAGGAAATTGCATTGCCGATCTGAAGCAAGATTAGGTCTCCTTCAGGCATGGTTTAGACCCATGCTTATGGACTTTGGTTGGTTACAGAGGTGCAGAAAGGGACTAGACATGAAGGCATTGGAGGAAGCAATGGGTCAGGCACTCCTTACACTTCCTTTGAAGGAACAATACACGCTATTCATGGAGTGGTTCCGTTGTTTCTCAAAGCATGGGACTGAGTGTCCTAACCTTAGTAAAGCATTCCAGATCTGGTGGCGCCGATCATTTCTGAGAGGATCTGAAACTTATGCTATTGAATCTAGGTAAACTGATGTTTCCAGCATTACTCTGATGCATCTCGTGAGCCAATGTAAAACATGGAGGTTTATATCTTAGATAATGTAGAATATTCTTCAGATCATTAGCAACGGAATTAGTAGGGAAGAGACTACTCCCCAGAGACATTAGGGGGCTTTGCATAATCAGACTAGGGGAGAGAGCTTTCGTACATGTTCTAGACTATATTCTTCCTTTTCACCCCCCCGCAGGAAAGCATTAACAAGGTGATGACTGATCAGATTGACTGCTATTTTACTCTTCCTGGTTCTTCTAACTGTAACTTTGGAGACTTGTATTTGTTGTGTTTCTGTACGAGTGAAAATGGTGGATTTAGCAATATTGATCAATTGCTGTTTCTCTTGTAATTAGCTGCTATTTTGATGGGAGGGGCACCCTTGTATGCCCTTGGAAGTGATTTCAGGTATGGGCTCTTAGCACGTGTTTGGTTTTATAAATAGAAAATTTAGCAATTTTCGTTTAGATAATTGTGATAATGATAAACTTATCTCAAAGTTCTTCATCCTACTTCGTATACTCTACAATAGAATAGGGTAAACTTTGTATACTCTCGGATAGAGTAGGCTAAAGTAGGGTATCTGTATATCCGACAGAGTAGGCGAAAGTAGGGTAACTGTATATTTTTATAATCTTATTTTTTAGATGAATTTTTTGTTTGTAAAAATTAATAAGAAAATAAAAGAATCATGTAATAAAGTAATAATTTTATAAATTTGATAAAAATAGTGTTACAATTTTTAAAATATTTTAATTTTTTATGGACTTTTTAATTTGATCTCGAGATTTGGTGAGTGCTTTTTCTTTTAAATTTATCTCAATTGACAAATTAATTTGATTTTCCGGAGTTACATCTACGAATAACGTGACATTATTTGATTTATCGAGTTATATTTATGATTTTTATTAATTGAATTTTGTTAATGAATTAATTAAATAGATTTAAAAATTTAAATTAATAAAATTTTTTAAAATTTTTATATAACAAATTGTTCAGTGGAACTTAGTAATAGGTACAACTGGAGAATGGAGTTGTACCCTTCATTTTTCATATAGTGGGTTTTTCCACCCCCCCCCCCCCCCCCTGTCAATTTGTAAAATTTTTCCTCTTCTATTTAATTTGTTGGAACTTATTTCTCTACTTCTAACTCAATTCTTTTTTTTAATCTATATATTATATATTAATTATATGAATTTCTCCCTTTTAATTTTCACTACATCGTCAACTTTAATACATTGATAAGTCACGTAATACTTGCTCTTGTTCTTGAAAAATATCGATATACTCTAACAAAAAATAAAGAATAAAAAACCTCCATTTTTTTTATTGTCAACGTTCTTTTCCTTCTTTGTAAGACTTGAAATTCTTTTATTGTCATCCTTTTTAATGTTTTCCTTTGTATTTTTTTTTCCTCTTTTTTTTTTCCTTTCTCTGGTTGCTTTTTCCCTTCTTTTGTCCCTTCACTGTGGGCCGGCTGCGGTGTGTATGGCCCAAGCCTCCTTTTCTTGTCTGCCCTTGTGGACTTTTTTTTTGTTTGTTGTTATGCTCCTTTTTRGCGGGCRAGTTAGAAGTGCGGCCCAGTTCCGCATGGCCTGAATCATTTTCTTTCGGCTTACTTTTGTTTCTTTTTTTCCCTGCCCATTTTCTTGTAGTCCTTTGCTTTTTTTGTCTGCCCGTGTCTTTCCTTGGTGGGTCAGTTGGACACAGCCCAAACCATTTTTCCCTTGGCCCTTTTTCTTGGTTTGCTTTCTCTTGCCTAACAGTTGGAGTTACGGCCTAGACCCGGTGGCCCAGACCTGGTGACCCAAGCCCCACGGCTCAAACGTCTCTGCCGGTCGTCGTCTTTGTTGCCGGTGGAAGCGTGGTAGCGGCGAGCTTTGTGGCGGCTGTAGCGGTTCTGCCTTCTGTTTCTTTCGGCGATGGCCACGGCGGTGACGGCAAGGTGCAGCGGCGAAGATGGACCTTGCCTTCTGTTCGTCCTTGATCTACAGCTGTGGCGGTTGCAGTGGCGAGCAGCGACGAGGACGGACCTCTCTCCATTTTTCTCCACTTTCAAATACATGGTCAATGCATCGCCATACTTCCCATTCTGGGAAATCCATATATCATCGCAGTCCACGAAATCACATTCTTTAGAGGCATCTTCMAGAACAACCACAAACCTTCCTCCATGTCCTCATTCTTGGCATCCCCAGCAATCAGGGAACTCCAAATGGGCACATCTTCTACCTTCACCTCTTCAAATAACTTCCGAGCAAAATGTATTTGACTCATCTTAGCATACATGTTGATTAATGCAGTAATGGCGTAAATATCAAATTCACAACCCTATTTAACGGAATGAGCATGGAGCTTGGAGATTGGGTTTGAGTTGGGCTTTGCCCCTTTTCATTTTTTTTTTTTTTTTCCCCCTTTTCATTGCTTTTCAATCTTGTTCCTCCCCTTTTTTTTGCCTTCTTTTTTAATCTTTTTCAGTTTTTTTGCAACCTCTTTGTTTTGCATGTCCATTTATTTCTTTTAAACTTGACAACTGTCTTTCTTTTTGTAAATCTTAATATGTATATTTTTTGAAATTTTTTTGAAAGTTATTCAATTTAAAATTCCTAACAAAATGGAGATTAAAGATTTTAAAAAATCAAAGGCACACATCCTCATCTCAGGCAACCGAAGGAAATCTCAATTTAAAGCCATAATTTTGGATGTTTTCTTAGCAGTATTAAGATATCTAAATACGAATTAATTTTCTAACGAGGCAAATTTTCACATTACTAGAGGGTCTTCATCATGCTTCGAGGAAGTAGTTGACTCATCCTCCGTCTCATCAACCTGAAAAGTCTTGTTGTCGTTGTCTTCAACTCATGATGCGCATACAAACTCATGAAATTTCTATATTCCTTTTGCAGATTATGACCTCAACCAGACTTCTTATAATTTTCCTATCACGAACTTTGACGAGACTACTTACATATGGAATTACTAGGAGTGGCTAGAGACTATTTTCGTAAATCATAAAAAGCTACTTGGTGACATGAAAATATATGATACCATTTACACTTCTTTGTTTATATATAATGGCTATAGCCATGTCATGCAAACCTTTTGTGAACTTTGGTATTCGTAGGTCTGATCATCTGAGAAGTATCAGATGTACTCTTCCACTTCTTTTCCAGCATAAGATGGTGCCCTACTCCCTGTCATAGGTCCTGCATATGTGGTCGACATAGTTAATTTTACAGAAGCACCAATTTTGATGTTGTACTTGGTGCTATTGATAAATTTGATTTGATTTGATTTGATTTGAAGAGAATAGATGAACGACAGAGACTGTCCACTGGGRGTGTCAAAATTTATTTACGCGAATCTCTCGTTTGAAAAATGTAATAAGAAAAATAAGAGAAATATTTAAGAAAGTATTAATCTTATAAATTTGATAAGAATAATATTACAATTTCTAAAATGTTCTCGTGGCAAGTACTTAATTCGTTGATTCTTCTCTTTGAAAATTTTCAAGCAATTCACAACTTGATTTCGAGATTTGGAGAGAGACTTGGTGCTCTTTCTTCTGAACTTCTCTCAATTATTTAACCTTTATATGAATTTTTGGACCTCTCCCTCTTATTTTTTGACCTCTATTTATAGGTAAAGCAAATTGATTCAATTGACCGAAGTCACCTGTAGGAGCAACATGGCGTTACTTGATTCGTCAAGTTGCATCCATAATTTCATTGGTTGAACATTGTTATCCGTGACATGTGCTATCATTTCATTGGTTGAAATATCATACACTTCCCCCAATTTCAATGAGAATATTTAAATTTAACTCTTGATTGTTTAAATAGATTATGAAAATTTAATATAATAAAATTTTCATATCTACTATAAAGATCGGACAGATGCCCAACTTGTAATTCTTAATTTATGTATCTTTTATGCACTAAATAAAAAAATATATATTATTGATACATTCTATTAACGAAAAATAAAACAATTAAAAGTTTGAGATGATTTCAATTAGTGTAATATTAATATTGCTTTACAACTTTCTCTAAGGAAAGTTTTTGGCTTCGTGAAAGAAACCATTTGTTTTACATTCTTGGAAGAAAAGTGCTTGGCTAGAAAGGAGAACTTATTTGTTTAACTTTACGAATGAAGAATTATCTTCCTGATTTAAGAAAATTTTCTAAGATTTCCACTCAATAAGAAAAAATAAAAGATGAACAGTGACTCCCAATACAACCAAAGTTGTATAACAAACCAATCTTTCAAAAGGTATTAAATATAATAATCGACTATTCTTGATAATTCACCCTCTCTTATCGATTATAACTAATTTTGTATATGTTTAATTAGTTATTTATCATTAATCAAAGTTCGAACATAGTAATTTATATTTAATTCTCATCAAATATAATAAATTGTTAACACTTCAATATATCTATTTATAAAAAAGAAAAAAGATATAGAAAAAATCTATCAATCCATATGACATATGAAACCAAGAATATTTTTAACTTCAGATAAGAAAAATTATTTTAGTTTTTGCTATTTGTTTTTATGTACCGGCGGATAAAATCTTCTTCAAGTTGTGATATATCAGCCAACTCTTCGAAAGCAGCATTTGAATTTGCACGGTTTGATATTTGAGCTGTGCCAGATGCAGCTAACAAGGCACTGTAACTCATCTCATAGGAATCAACTGATGGCAATGTTGCTGGACCCGAGAAGACGTACGGAGATATTAGTTGAGCTGATGTAGTCGTGGTTGAGGGAGGACCCTTGAGAGCTCTGGCATAGAAAAGACTTGGATCCTTTACCGGGCTACTCATTGTACCTTCTGTGGTACCCTGAATTAGCCTGGTTGAAAGGCTATGAGGGATGGACAAATTGTCGGCAGCATAGAGTGGATCTCTAATGTTAACCGCATTTGCAGTTGAATGATTAAGAGAACTATGCTGGTGCTGTTGAAGAGTTGAAAGATGAAAAGGAATAAAAAGATGATATTTCAGTAGATCCTCAAACAGAAATATATACCTTTACATTGATAGTTTAGAAAAATAATATATAATCAATTCAAAATGGTCTATTAAAAATACCATTTGAATATTCCTAAATCGGTTTAATCATGTGCACGTTACCTTCTTTTGCCTAGTATAGAATTAAGAAAGGTAATAAACTCCAAATGCTGAAAGGATATTTATGTGTAAGAGTACCTGGAGGCATCGTACATCTCTCTTTGGATGTCCCATATTATATGTAGGAGGTGTGCTTAAAGATCTCATTAGTTGATTAGCTGATAATTGAAGCCTACAAAATTACAAGTTTTTAATGAAGCACATAATTCTTGAAAGTTACATAAAAATGAAAATATAATTACTATATCGTATACYGGAACGAGGTAAGTAATTGGAAGGTTATAGTTTAAGATGCGATAATTCTTTACTTAAGAAAAAAGAAAAATTGCAAACTATTATTTTCAACTTAAAATGTTTTTTGATGATAATTTCTGTACTAACATAAATTTGCCATCTGCTCCTCGAGTGGATATTTTCATATAGCAAAAATTTTGCAGCAAGCAAGATATAAGCAAGTAAAAYGAGTGTTGCAGTGTATCTAAGAACATCGATATAATTAGTCAAGATTCAGGAAAACCAACTTACATCCTACAGTAACGTTTCAATTCTTCAGCAGGGATCTCGTCTTTCTCTCGCAGGAACATCTGGGCTATTCTTTCGATCTCGTTAGCCTGGAAAGTCGTTCAGTTTTGATAAATCAGGTTAAATGCTCTATGTTAACCATAATAGAGATGGCACAATTCGGATAAACTAATGATGCATACAAGATTACTGAAATTAAAACATCTAAATATCTGCTTAAGTTTTCACTATTTGCCGATAACGCAAGTAGCATCTTACTCGAAAACTATAAGAAAGCTCTTCTGAATACATATAAAATAAGAGAGATAATTATATTATGAGAACTCAGACTTTGGTGTTTTGCTCAGCWTATAATTGCATATTATAACTGGAATTARTGAAATAAGGCAGAGCCATTGAAATYTGAAATCAGTGAAGAAAATCCATCACAAAGCTCCCRGTGAAATATCATGKACTAAAATGAAATGAAGTTCACGCATCAGTACCGAGGSTATAATTCTTGTTTTGGAGATGAGCTCATCATGATGTTGAACACAATATTCCCAGTGAAAAATCTATCARGATGAAATAGAAAAATGAACATTTCGCTTGAGTAGTAACTAGGAATTGAAATTATGACGTAACGAGGAAAAAATCACCATTTTCTTTCCCTGACCTTTAAATTTGAAGAAAAGAGAACACGAAGTTGACCAGAATGCACCATCCGGACTTCATCAGACACAGTCTCCTGTGTTGCTCTTTCACAGATCAGGAGAACCAGACCAGTTTTTGTTAGAATCTCCCTCGGTGAAACAAGGTGAAGAAGCTCTTCCCTAATACCACTCTCGTACTTAGTTTTGAGCAGCATTGGCATTACATCAGCAGTGGATTCTACGAGTGCGAAGGCAGAAACGAGAGATTTTGAGATGTCAGACTTTGAAAATTCCAAGCAAAGACAGGAAGTAGCATACAATTATAAGTGATATATTTGTATCACCATCAGTCTTTTTCTCTCTTACTAGTCTCTATCATCCCATTTGATTCTGGTCAATGTATATATTTGTCTATGTAATCATTCTCTGCTCCTTCACCTCAGTACTTTCATATTTTGTCTCCTTTTAGGTGAGTTTCAGTATCTAGACTACATATACGTTTGCATGATTAAATTAATAACATTTTGTTGCATTTAAGTATAACAACAATTGCAGGAGGGAAAATAAGCACGAAAGTGGAAACCTACCAAAACCAAGACGAGGCTCGATTCTGCATATCTTACAGTTCCATTCCTGCTGTATTGCAGAAAAAAAAATTACTAGTGCTTAGTTAATTAAGGCACTTCAAGAAACAATAGCAGAGAATTGGAGAGAAGAAGAAAATACTCTTCATGATCAAACCTGGAGTAGAACACCATCAAACCTTGCATGATGATGTTGAGAAACACACAATCTCTTCTTTGCATTAGGTACAAAAAACTCAGCAACTAGTTCCTTCCAGAACTCGATATTGTTAATCTACATAATATGTCATCGGAACTATTATCTCAGGCAAATTATAATAAAGCACATACCACTAGAGTAATTCACTCGAACTTATGCACTTACCGAAGGCCTTTTCTGCATCTGGGATATGTAACAGTTCAAACGCTGAGCACACATCCCAGGTGTCCATTGAGGCCTGACAAGATGAATGTTCCTGGGACTTTCTTGGTGCTGTAATMGTTGGTTTTCTCTAGTTACATCCGACATTTTCCTTTTCTGTGGTGCATGTGCTTGTTGCTGGCCAAAATGATTCCCTTGCTCCATCGGTGTCTGGTTCTGAGTAAGATAGAAATTTCAAAAACCAGACAGTTAAATCAGGAAAACCAAGAATTGAGGATATTCCACGCTACCAAGAATACTCAAATACATGAGCAAAACTGAAAAGTGTTAAGAGCTACAAGTAAAAGTCATCTAAGTACTTGAATTCAGTATCATTTCCATCTCTCCCATTGAGAATCTCAAAGAAAAGTGCTCCTAGTATTACCATTGAGAATCTCAAAGAAAAGTGCTCCTAGTATTAGTCTGACCTGAGTTGAGATGATAGAAAAATTAAAGTATTTCTTGCATATTTGATGATCTACTTTGAAACATCAATTCTTACAAAATGGAATTTTTTTTTTTTTTTTTGTTTCATCAAGGTGTAAAAATAGTTTACAATGATGAAATTAGACTTTTCCACTTCAGATGATCAGGGGACTGAAAAAGATTAATAAAGWACAGAAAAAGAAAAGAAAAGGGAAGAAAAGCACTAATTCAGTTTTGCTATCTCAATGATATATGTGAAGTAACTCTATAAGGAATCAGATTGTATGAGGTTATATATATATTAGATATATTTACATTTCAAGAGAAATGAGGGCAAAGAAAGTTGTGAAGGGTTGACGAAGATACGCGGATTGACAGATCACCTAGTGAATGAAAAAAAAAATGTGAAAAAACACTCACAAGTTAAACTATTTCGAACCGAAAGGAGAAGGAAAAAACCATATTCTAACTAAACTMTAGTGCTGCTGAACCGACTTATGTGCTGTGAAATTCAGAAGGGTTTGAGGTATCCCGGTTGGATCTCGGTGGAGTCGGTGTTAATTTTAAACATCAAATAAAGAGAAATAGAAAGATCAAGGACAGGAGAGACAAAAACTCACTTGAAAAAATGAACAAGGTGCGAAATGACCAAGATAAAAGAAGAAGCCTTTTGCTACCTAAAATTCAAAAAGCTTGGATGCAGGAACCTTCACTATCAATCTCCTATTTATATATATATATCTCTATCTGCTTCAGGGAACCATTGGGATCATCTCTGAGAATGATATGCGGCACCTTCTTTGTGGATGCTGCRGTGCTGTAAGATTTGTTTCCTTTTCTGTATAATTTGCTACGTGGAGAAAGAAATTAAGCCAACGTTTTCGAGGATTATAGAGTGGATATTGGCCATGTTCTGTGCACTTTACTTGAAATCCATGTCCAGGATTTGCTTACCATTTTTATGGACGGGATTAGCCGAAGGTTTTTCCAGTTCATTCTTCGGTGTGTTTAATGATGAATATAGTAAGGAAATAGCCATGCAAAATATGGGGAGCAAATTGCTATTTTAAGATTTTGTAGTCACCTTCTCCGATGGGTTTGATGTGCTGGCACGAAAATTTTACTTACGTTCTCTCCTTTTCTGGTGTGACATAGATTTTTTCAAAATTTAGATTCTACTATGGAAAAAGCTTTTATAGTGGTAGGTTTTAACTAGTTTCAGTCAACCGATTATACCATATTTAATGATACGAACTAATTCGTAATTTATTGACTTTTGTATTTGTCCAATCAATAAGTTATGATTTGATATTCATATTACACTTAATTTCATATTATTGAATTAGATATAATTTATTGGTTGACGAGAAATTAAACACCCCCAATAACCCACCCACCATACCACTTGTCYGTGTATTGTTGCGATGGATTAGTTCAAAATTTACACTATACTAGACATCATAATTCTGTTACATAAATACATTATTTATCAGTTCAAACTATTAGTCATATCAAGGTAATCAAGTCATTTTTAATTAAAAAAATGCAAAATCATCTTTCATATATCTTAATATAAAAATGATATTCTTGGCAAAAGTAAAAAATATATATAATCGAATGCATTTCTTCTTTCTATTTCATAATATGTCAATAATCTCTAATCACGTATGCACAAAAAATTCATAAACGATTAACCTTATTTCCTCGTCTCACCCTTATTTGCATATATTTTCAATATAATTTTTAATTCAAAAGCTTCTAACTGATCTGATAATCAACAATATAAAGGGAGCACTCCTTCCTTCATTTTGGCAAATTTGGACTTAAACTTGATCTCCAATCTACGGGGTTAGCCAGATGGCCGTGATTATTCTAACAATCACTAAAACTAATGCAGCGTGCAAAGGATTCCTGGGATTTGCWGAAAGTCCAATGCAGGTTATTGATAAAAGTAATTTCCATCCTGTTAAAATTCAACTTCCAAGTAGGAGATTCGATTTGGGTAAGTATTTTGAAATAACTTTTTAATATTTGTATATATATATATATATATATGAAATCTACTAGAACCCTTCTTACAACATAAAAGGGCTTCGCCACCTTATTAATAAACAAGTAAAACTGTTCAAACATATTCAAACTATAACCTTGTTAGCAACTTAGAAGTTAAGGCTGGTTTCTTAATTTTTCTGCTCTAGACAATGTGTGTATGTATATAGCTTTAGGTATGCATATATGTTAATCCTATGTAACCAATACCGTGCCGGACAAAGTTGTATTTCATGAATGTTTGCAAGAGTTCAATAGATCTATCTTAGAATTGTTGCAAGATTTTGAATAGGGACCAAATAATTTCAATTGCATTATATAATAAGAATCAAGAGCAAAGTGTATGGATAAAAAATTATATATTTAACGTGTTTTTAAAATAATCTTAATGTGAATCATATAATCATCGATATTTGAATGGAATAATCTTCTATTTAAGCCCGTAATTAATTATAAAAGAGAACATTCCTTTAGTTATAACTAAAGATGTTAAAAGAGATTTTTTATATATGATTCAAAGAACTTCTTTGATAGGGGATGGGAGAATTAATCTCACGCATGACCGTATGGGGATTGAAGAAAGTGGAGTTGTAGTTGGTGGACAGATAATGGGACCATTAACAAACCGTATGGGGGATGATGAAGTCATTGAGCTATACCTTCTAAGATTCCATAAAATGGTGGCATCAGTCAAGCTCTACAAAAACTAGCTGCAGGAGCAGCTCCACCAGTTCCAACTCAGACCTCAGAAGAAGTACCACAAGAACCAGCATCTTCAACAACACCGACATCCTCCAGATGAAGAGTCAGACTTCCTTAAGTTGCAGTGTTCAAGGAAGAAGAAGAAGAAGAAGAAGAACAAAAGGAATGTTGATACTGGAATAACAGGTGCATCCTCCATTTCATTTTCATTTCTCTTACTTCCAACTTGTAATTACTAGCTTTYACATTATATTGACATTGGAATGTTGAWACTTCTTTTTGAATTATTTTGAAGAATTTTCTTTTCATTATCTTTTATTTATTACTAGTAACGTGCACGTGCAATGCACATGTTATTCTTGCATTTAATTGATTTTTCAACTTTTAAATTATTATGATTATTTCTATTATGTGAATTTATGGTTGTTGTTTTAATCATGTGATTATTAGTATGAATTTATTGAATAATAGTGGCTATTCATTTCAACATTAAACGAAATCCCCCTGGTAATCTAATCTTATTTTGTAATAACCTAATTGAATTTCAAGGGCATATTAGATCATTTATAAAATGAACAAACCCATTTAATATTCTTTTCTTCTATATCCAACATGTTGCTAGATTTAACGTTATATCATAGGATCCTTGGCACTTATTTTTGAACTATTTCGAAGAATTTTATTTCCTTCTTTTATTAGKATGTTCCAAATATAATGCACGTCTAAAATTTTAATTTAATTGTTATTTAGCAGTTCTCTTTTATGTTTGTACTTTAACATTATTTTTGCTCTTCTTTTTTCTTTTCTTTTTTTTTTGAATTTATGGTTTCAATTTACTAATGTGATTATTAGCATGTATTTATTAAACATATCGGCTATTCATTAAATCCCACTTTAATCTAKAAGTACTTTGAAACTACTAAAGCCTCTTTGATAATGCAATTAAACCGATTAAACCTTAACATATTAAGAGTTTATTAGATTGAGAATGTTATTAACATAGGAATAAAAGGTAGGTTTTTGTTTTAAGAATTAACCATGAACCCTCAGTTATTTAGGAATTATTTAAAAATATCCTCTTTTATTTTATTTCGGCGGCTTTTTACCTTAGTTTGCAGATGTTAGTAGATGGAAGGGTTATATTGAATCATTGCTTGCAATTAGAGGATTCTTATAGTGGTTTGAATTTGAAGGACTACTTAGAGAGTTTGCCAAATTTTCATGGAATTAACCGAAATTTGAATAGATCTCGAATTTCAAAGAAGGGTTTTAGGCTTTGAGAAAATCAGCCACACGGAATTGGTTTAAAACAAGTAGGCAAGGAACAAATTGAAGAGGATGAGGGAGAGAAAAGATGAGAAGGTGGAGCATATAGTAGCGCCGATAGGGATATAGTGTCGGAGAGGAGCAGCTTGGTGGATGTTGGCTGCCCGCCACAATTTCAAGAAGTTGTTGAATGATTGGGAAAGCAAAGGAAAAGAAAGAAAATATTGCTACAATAACTTCCTTGTTCTTCATATTCACCATAAGCCCAGCAAAAGTTATTACCTTTTTCTTATAAGCCTTTTTGATGCTGATGTCTTATCAATTTACAAACAGAAAGGAAAATCTCCAACCATATTTAACTTTAGAGGGACGAAATTGACACATTTTGAGAAAAAACAATTATGCTATTTGGCTGAAGCCATATTTAATGTGGTTTGATAAGTAAAACATTGCATAAAAGACATATATAATCATACGGCTTCAAAAGAAATGGATGAAATTTACACATGTTTATATTTAGGCAAATGTTAACCAAAATCTTTGGGGCTATGGTTAAGCATTAATCAAGTATTAATTGCTAAATTAGTATTTATGCGCAGAGACTAATATCYTTGAAAACAAAGATATTTTTTACATCAAGTTCCTAATATACATTTCCTCCATCTTAGTGTACTTCTTTCTCTTTTAACTAAATTCAAGGTAAATTAATTACAAATTTTCTCATCTCTCTTCTCTCTCTTTATTCTCTCTCTATTTCCTCATAAATACATTTAAACAAGTAAATTTTCAACACATATAAATGTGGGTAGAATTGTATTATTTTTCCTTTATTTTGTAAAATGACTTATATTTTTAAAAAAAATTCCTTCTCTAAAATGACCTATATTATAAAATGGAGGGAGCATTAAGTTTTTCTTATTTATTATCATTTAAACGAGTGTTTGACTATTTTTTTCATTTAAATGAGTATGATTTTCTTCGATTTTATTTATTATTTTTCTCATTACTTAAAATTTTTTCTTTTTCTTCATTTTTTCCCTTGTTGTAGAACAACAGTAGAGAATGATCATTTTAAGCATGTTTGATCATGGATCAATAGTGGAATGCTCATACTAAATAGAGTTTACATTTGAATTCTCCTACATTTGTAATTTTCTTACATAATTGAGGAATGGGATTGGTTACATCGGATGCTATGGACCTAATTCGAGAAAGCATGCAAAATGTGAAAGTTTTTTGTTCAAGCAGTGATCTTTATGGAAGTATAATAGGCCCATTCTTAGTTTTCTGCTTAGGATTGCAGAGGCATCAGGCATGTGGGCTCTTAGTATGATTGCATATACGCTCTGCATAAGGTGGCTTCCTTTTTAATCTGGTCCCTCTCATAACACGATGCCTGGAAACCTTTTTCGTTGGGTTATGATCTACCTGCTCATTTGTGCTTCTTCCCAACAGGTTTCTTTCCACCAGCAAGAATACGTTGAATCTGGAGTCCTCTGCTGAAGGCTTGGTTGAAGAGCAGCCTGGTCTGGAATTCTGAGACGAAGGGAAACCAGGCTAGGACGGCCACAGGTAGAAAGATCAATATCCCCATGATGTGCTCGTACCCTCTTGCTAGAGCTTTGACAGATCCCCACATTCCCAAGGCCTTCACTACAGGTCTGCATGCTTGCGAAATCTGCATGATTGAGTCATAATTACATGTAACTGATTAGTGCGGTGATAGATTTGAAATATATGATGAATCTACTAGAAGACTGAATTTTATCGAAGTTTGTGAAGCTTCCTTCCCTTCGTAAAATGGTTCAATTCTAGGATATTCAAGTATAATATCGAATGCACATCCTCTCTTATTTGTGTGTTGTCTGTGAGAGAGAGAGAGAGAGAGAGAGAGAGACGGAAAGATGGATATAAAGGAACGCAGATATAGGATGACTATAGA
Source organism: Rhazya stricta (assembly GCA_001752375.1). Taxonomy (NCBI): domain Eukaryota; kingdom Viridiplantae; phylum Streptophyta; class Magnoliopsida; order Gentianales; family Apocynaceae; genus Rhazya; species Rhazya stricta. The sequence continues at coordinate 5,750,195 of MEJB01000012.1, read as the reverse complement.
TACTAAGAAATAATATAAGCACCTGCAGAAGAGCCCATCCTGTTGGTAGGAATGCCAGTAAGCTGGCGAAAATGTCCCCAYCAGTAAGACTGAGGAATACAAACAATATGACAAGGGTGACCACAAATCCAATAAACAGGATTAGTTTGAGAAGTCTGAACATCAGCTGGAAATCCGCACTGAACTTCTTCCTGCCCATTGACACTATCTGCAAAACAAAATATAGAACTTCAAAATTCAGGTAGTGGAGAAACCAAGTCCACTGGAAACAATGAATTGTTTCTCCTGGGAACAAATATAGATAAGATGATGATCTTTCATATTATTAGCGCTGACCTTCAGTATGATCATCACCGCAACAATGACTATCCAAGATAGACCATAAACCTGTGAATCACAGCAGCAGATCAGAAATCAAAGGACAACAACCAGATGTTCTTTAATTGATATACACATCAATTCGTACATGTTAAGATTCAAAAGATTGGTTTAAAATCTAGGAAACCCTTTCATGAGAGAGAAATACCAAAGTTCTTTCTTATGCTTACCATTATACTTTTGTCACTGTTGGCCACATGCAGATGATAAACAATACCATACTGATACAAGAAGAAACGCAAAGAAAGAACAATTTCCCAAAACCGCCCTAATAAACCTGTGTGTTGCAGGTGCTCTTGTTCCTCTTCCCACCAAGACTCCCAGCTCTTGTTTACAGGGACCCCAATACCACCGCGATTGCTTATCCATTTAATCCAATCATCCCAGTCGTCCACTATCTTCTGCCACTCAAATCCAGATGGATTGAAAAAGAAAGGTGCAAACAACCAGGAGGCCACAAGAAACCACATTGACAAACTAAGAAGCAAGAAGCTTTTGGAATCTGGGGCTGCAGATCCATAGACTTCGTATACTATTAGCAAAACCATGAGTTCGAGTGCTTTGGAAAAGTGGCTCCTCGAATACATCCTGTAGTTCTCTGCGAACTTCTCATGTCTGACAACAAATCCACGACCAGTGGCCCTATATTTAGCCCCTCCATGCAAAATTGTACGCCCAAAGTAATGAAGCTTTGTTCCAAGAGAAAAAGTAAAGAAAACAGGAGCAAGCTGGAGCTGCATGACTATCACATCAGCTGCTGCAGTTCTAAACCCTCTCTCAAGGCCAATCTCCATAATCATTGGCAACATCATCAAGATACCAAGTTGAACAATCGATTGCGAAGCCATAGCAGCCGTCAAAGCGTCGTCGCCCTTGGATCTGGCATATTTCACTATGGACTTCTCCAGACCACTCAGTGAAAGATACAACCTACCGTATAAGAAAGCGTAAACCGTGAGAGCCACCATCTGCAAGGTGCGAAGTAAATGACCACATTAGCTGGCAAAGCATAATAGGAGTACATTTTGCAGTACCCTTACAATTCAGAATTTTATTTCAGACATAAATCACTCAACAAAGCTGTATCTTCAAAGCTTATTTTGAGCAAACTACTGAGAAAACAAATAACCATTTCGGGATGTAGAGATATTTTGGAAGTTTCATGCGGAAATACTCATCGCACAATATATGGCCCCGTAACGAACCAGTTGGATTATGTTGACATGGAAATAAAAAGGAAAATAAGATAAAATGTCAGCAAGACTTTCGAAATCAACTTTCTCTGCTACTCCTGGAGAAGCCTCCAAAAACTAGAAAACATAATTCATTAAGAAAGATTTTGAAAAAGACCCTCTAGTATAGAAGATTGTTAGATTTCAAACATTCAAGAGAAACAGTCACAATCTAGGCAAGGAAATGATTTCCCACTTCCCTCTTCTTAAATATTGGACGTTTTTTGTTAAGCATATGGCGATCCTGGTAGAGAGTATCATTAAATTCACACACTGAATTAGGAAACCAGTTGCAAGAAAAATAACATTCATCCAGAGAAGTTTTTCAAAAGGAGAAATAATTCTTTTTACTTGCCAAAGAGCACATATTCAGTGGATTAGTATCTAAGAAAAYGCAACTCTTTTCTTTTCGAATTCTTCATGCAATTATTTCAGATCCCTTGATACTGCCAGTTTACAATGTGTAAGGTGAGAGAAATTACCATTGAACTGACATAAAATCCAGTTGTCGTATAAAAGCATGACATCATGCGGAAGAAGTCAAAACGATGTCCTAGTCTGTAGATATCACGGCTTAGTGTCTGTTCCCCATTACCACAGGCAACCTTTGCTTCAAATAGTGAGATTTGGTTAAGACCAACATCTCGTCCCTTCCCCACCTGGATGTACTCATGATGCGTAACATTCCCACGTCTTAGTGTAGAATTGAAACCTAAATAGCAAAATTCTTGAGGCATCAGCTGGTGAACTATTTGTATATAAAACTATCATGAGATTATCAATTACCATCAGAAAAGGAGGTGAGACTCAAGAAAAATTACGAGTACAAAAACGAAAACCAAGTACTTTTCTTACCAGCAAATATGTCCTCACTAAGATTGATACCCCTTGAAGCTTTACTGATGCCACCGCGGGTAATGTGAAAAATTCTATCAAACACATCGGGATGCCCATAGTGGAATCGAACCCTAGTCAACCCCAATTATGAGAGAATAAAATAAGAAAGTGCCCCCAAGTTGAAAAATGCAGAAATTAAAACAGAATATCATCAAAATAAAGATAGATTCTTTTTTTAATTTGCTAGACAAGATATTGAAAGCAGCAATAAACAAATATGAAACCCCTCACGTACAACAGCTGATATTCAGACATGAGAATGTATCTTGTAGAAGGGAGGAAGCAATGCCAGAAAAGAATGAAACTATTCTCATCCCCTCTTTAGACGGCCAGGTCTTTCTGGTAATCCTTTAGTGCCTCTTTGAACAAATAGTTAACCAGAACTAGATCAAATATGAATTGATAACTCTTTCTGTTCATAAAAGCATTGGAAACCTACGTACAGGCTCTAACAAGTCCTCTTTTCTAAAGAAAATGACTGAGAATTAAGTAATTACTTGAATTAAATTTAAGAATGTTGATACAGAGAAGATATTGTTCCAATATGATGCAATAGGATTATCAATTTGGAGTATGAAAGAACATACTTCAAGGGCCTTGCAAGGACTCTTTGCCCAATAGTGACAAAGCTTGTTTCCTGATTCGACATAAACCAAGCCAGAGACGAAACACTGCAGATAATATGTGAGAAGGTATCAGATATAGCTAAAATCTCTACCTAATAAGATTAAACCAAAGCTCCAAAGAAATGAACGTATGACCTTCCAGTAAAGATATGTTCACGAACACCAAGAATTGTAGGTGGTCGTACTCCATGATCCTCATTAAATTCTTCAAGAAGGTTTCTCATTTTAAATGCTTCTTCCAAGTAATTGTCCTATGAAAATAACAGTTTTAAGTTATCTGGCTAAAGTAATCTTGAAGCATGGGGAGTTCAAACTTTTGCAGGTTACCTGATTCATATCAATTGTCTGTAGAGCTTCCCCACGACTAAAAATAATAGCATGGTTCTGGTTTTCTGGTTTTCCTTCACCTAACTTAGCTGAACCGGGCAATTTTATGCGGTAGATTTCCTTCATTAGAGCAAAAAATTCCGTCAGAACCAACCAATAAATAAATTCATTTGGTAATAGTATGTGGCACCACAACGCTGATGATTACCTGATCAAGATTATCAACGGCTTTTACTAAAACAGAATAGAAAACCTTCTGTACTTTTCCACCTTCCCTTTCTTCAACTTCATCAATATAAGCAACACGGAGAGATGGATTGCTATAGAGCAAAGGACAATCAAATTCCAGGAAGGAATAAACAAATCAAGTAAAACATTTAAGAGAAAATGACATGTTTCATTATGCAACTGGGAAAAGTAGACTTACTTAACCATTAGATTCAAAATATCAGTTGCACGGCGATCTCCACTCCTCTTCTGGTTTCCATAGATTTGACAAGTTGCAACATACGTAAATTTCATGTCAGCTATTGCTTCTAATTGGGCATACATAGATCTTTGTCTTTTCTTGTCTTCCTCCGATGGCATCGTAACTGCCTTATACCCTTCAAGTATCTCTGAGAAAGAGAGTCAAAAACTAAAGTTAATACCTTATAGAATCATACAAATCTGAATATTTTACTGTTCAGAACATATAAGCTATTGGAGAAAGAAAATTCCTTCTTGTCCACGCACTTGCTGTTCTTTGACCTTAACATGTCACACTGGATCACTATGATTAGGTATTACTCTAATAATCTTTAAAGAGAATGAATGTAAGATGTCTTCTCAGTTGATACATATATATCAAAACAATCTTTTATAAATTACTTGCTACAAAATTTAAGTAGGGAAGATCAATTTACACTGGGTTGGAGAAAAGAGTACATAAAAAATTAAGATTTAATAATAATTAAAAAGAGAAAGAAAAACCGATCCGCTCAACTGGAATGACAAAAGCATGACAAGTTACTGCTGTTTCCTAAACTTTCAGATAAAGACCGACTTCGGAGAGCAAGCTGATACTCGAGGAGCCAGTCCTTGGCAATGTTCAGATTTTCTTACTAATTATTAACTAATATTCTTCACAGGTTAAAAACATAGTCAACGTAAAGTACTGCTATGCTTATTGAGCCTCAGTTTTTTTGTTCAAAGATAATGTTAACACATGCTACGTAGCAGCTACAAGCATCTTTTTTATCTGTGATACTTCAAATCTTCTACTTTTAGCTTGAAACGATGACATTCTTACTACTGATAAGGGTTCCCTCATCTGAGATCCCTGGGGAAGAGGATCAAGTTGGCCCTTGCGTATATCAAAGGTCATCAATAGGAATTTCCTCTCACCTTTTTCCGTAGCCATATCAAGAAATGCCTGAAGCTTTAATGCCCTTCTGTAGTACATCATTCCTCTAACTGCAAATTACGGATTATGAATATCCAAAATGACAAGAGAAATTCTGGAGGAACTCAGATAATCAAAGAAATACTAATTAACCTGTTCTGCTTAGGGTCTGTCCTCTTAAGGAGGCCCAATGACGCAGTTGCAATATGTTTTCTTCATTTTCCCAAATCTCATAGTCATTACAGTTGAGACGCTCCAAGAAGTTATTCCATTCATCTAAGATAGAATTCAGATGGTTGTCCAATGAGTAACATTACATTTTTATTGATGATAGTCAAGGAAGATATAACAGAAGAAGAAGCTGCACTGGGAATGCTTTAATATACAAAAACCTGGATATATCTTTTGGAGATAGTATATAATTGAGACACCATCTTCATTCTCCATTTCAAGGTCAGACTTTGAATAGAGAGTCTCCTCACTGTAGTAAGGAGTCATGACACTGCAAGGCAGGGAAATGTAACCAAAACTTGCATGGAAAATTAATATACTTATAGGTATAAACTACTTGATAACAGATGATAATTCATTTGTCCAAGAGCATAGTTGTATAAAAATCTATATTTTTCCTGTGATGGCATACAGTATTGAAGTTAAAGAACTTTTTTGTATAAAAACTATAGGTCACATCTCTTATGATAAAATGATAGCAATCTTACCGATTCTATTACTCAACCCTATATTTCGAACTATTACTGAAAAATTGGCAGGTATTGTAGAACTCTCTTAGTTGTAAACTGGGTAAGCTACAGGGGACTTTCAGATTAACAGGCTCAGTTTTATTTAAGGCTCCAATAACTTACTGCACGACTTCTATTCTCTAAACCAGAAAAGCCCACATTATTAGAATCACAGAGTCAAGGAAGAGCTATACGTGAATGACAACATTTTACGAACTCGAGGTGCCCGTGGCATGTCCATGAACAATGAATTCGCAAAAAATGAAATCCTTCGGCGTGCTTCAAGATTTGTTGGCACTTCAACTGAAGATTCTTTTACTGTGAGCAGGAGATAAAGACGATGTATCTGCAACAGAAAGACATAATGATGCTTTATATGTTAGAGATTCTTACACTCCTCATTTATCTATAAGTATATATCCTAATCGATAAATGTATACCTGTTCTTCCCATTGTGCTGTAACTGCAGGAGGATAGGCAATAGCTGATATTTCAAAAAGCTGTCTTCCAGTATCTTTGCTATGACCAAGGTCGACCAGATCACTGAGATAACAAGAACAAAGGACTCAATGTGAGATGGCTTTGTTTAACAACTCTTAGGTATGCATTAATCTTATTAACAAAATAGTGAGATACTATCTCCAATGTCTACTTRCTTAAAATAAACATGCTTTTCCATACAAATTTCCACCATTAGCTTTGCTTAAAAGGAGTAGGATAGATATGTGATTATTGCCACCCCTAGGTCACATAATAATGCATTAAAACTTAATAACATCATTCATCATTTTACCAAGTCAAATGTTGAGATTCAGCTTGGGGAAAAGGCAGTCATACTTTGTAATACTAAAGAACTTACTAACCGGTTCTCATTAGCCATCATGTCACGAGTAACAACTTCCAACATGTCCTGCAGTTTGAAGACTACAGAACCTCCCTTGGATGGATCAGCAAATCTCTGCAGCAATGTATAGATTTTGCAATTTGAGTAACCATAAATGTGAAGTTCATTTCTTGCAGAGAACACTCGTACAATACTTCACCAGAAACTCACCAATATATCAACAAGCTCCACAAACTTCTTAACTAGTTGAGGCAGATAACTCATTCTGAAGTTTGAAAGTAATGTCCCTTTCGAAATATTACTTTCAACTTCTTTGATGATGATTCCAATTACCCTATCGTACACAAACAGGAAGATTAAATAACACTATTTWGGAACATCATACTTGACAGAGCTTGTGCTTCTAGAATGAGGTCAAATCATCCATCAGAATAATCACACAAACCCTAATTATTCACTTTGCTAGGTCAAGTTTAATTTTATCAGGATTTCTAACCAACAATTAGTAACCAGAGAATGAGATTGGAAAAGTAAAACCTTGAAAAGTTCTAGACTTGACAGTCGCTTAGGTGATATCTACCTTGAGGACCGAGTAACGTCTAGGTATAAGAAGCTATAAGTTTGAGAATAATAGAGAGAAGATGAATATCATGAAAGGAAAAGAGAATAAAGAACAAGAAATCTAGCATAAGAATCTGCATTTGCTAGTCACTGAACAAAACAGCAGCATATGAATAAGTAGAAGGCCAGTTCATAAAGGTTGTAATTCTGGGACACTCTCTGCTACTCAAATGCATCTTGTCTTCCCAGAAACATTTGAAGATTCAGCTTTAAATTGAATTGGTTCTGAGTTTCTTAGAGGCYGAATGCACCCATTWGTTTAGAGTTCACATGTGCCAACCTACCGAAGTTAAACGTCCTGTAATGTCTCTTATATTCAGTAAAACTGGTAGGGTCCTTCCCCCAAACCGCCATCTGAAGTTGCTTTCTTTAGAAATAGAAGCAAAAAYGTAAAAAGCTAGATAGCATTTAATAGAAAAACAAACTTTGGTTCGGGTCAAATAATTAGCAATGTCATGAAAAGAATAGAATTAGTTTAAGCCAGACAAAGAGATGAAAGGAACAACCTTTTCTCAGCTTCCCCAATAACCACAGCACTCAAAACAAGTTTGAAAGATTCATAGCACTCTATTACAGCACATTTCATATAATCATCTGCACATATACGCTTCCAAAGGTCAGCATCCTTGGATCGAAATTGGGCTGCCATATCAAGTGCAACGGGAATCTGCAAAACCAAACTAATGAACTTGATAGCAAGACAAAAATTGATACCAATTTGAGGAGACTGAAATTACCTTGCTTGCCAGCAAAAAGGGGGGCCATTGAATCAATTTTAGGCTAGGATCTGAGGAATAAGGWACAAGCAACAGGTCCATCTCACTGAAATAAATCAATAGACAGTTTAGTCTCCAAAGTATCACCAAACTCCAKTATTGATTAAAATGGATAAACAAACAAAAATTAGACAGCTCAGGGGCTTTTCCTATCACTTATGAGATCTTCTTCTCGGAAACTACATATCACTTCGTTCCACAACTGAGCAAACTTTGCAGCATCACTTCTCCTGCTTGCCGTAGCCTGTAAAGGCCAAAATATGAGGTTTTGGATTATACAGGATGATTCATATCATCAAAAATGTTTAGCTACAATAGGTGTGAGAGGATGAACAGAAACCTCGTGAAAGCGCTTTGAGAGAGAAAATCCCCTTTTCTTTCTTCCGTCGGATGGCAATAGATACGTATTGAAGGCACTAGGTAAGGACTGGAACCTTGACCTTAGCATGCCCAGTGTTCGAATCTGTGAAATAGTTAATGGATGTCAAATGAACAGAAACCAGCAGAATTCACATGATCATCCATGCAGATCAACTATAACCATGAACTACCACGACATTAAATTCTTTAAGAAGATATATGAAAACTATTTAGCAGTACTGCTGCTTATTTGCAATGTAACTTCTATTTTGGTTTCTTGGGCCTAGATAATACTGAAGCCTTCATTGATTTGGGAATGTTTTGGATATTTCGCAATAGAAAGAATGTGCTGTAGACAAATAGATTTAGCATAGGATCTAATGTMAAAACTTTATAGATACTGCAACCAGTTCTGAGAAAATCAAACTCCTTATTCTCTGCTTCTACTTCATATTCACCCAGAATCTCATTCCTGTTTTCAAACTTAAGGCCTGGTAAAAACTTCACTTTCATAGCTTAAAGATAGTCTAAGCTAAGCTAAATAAGCATTTAATAACCCTTCCAGAAGTCATCCTTCACCAATTCGACCTTAGTTATTTGGTTCTTGAGTTGAATTAATTCCCAACAACTTTGAAAACCCCCTTCATGCTCAATGCCAAACACGAATTGAAAAGTGAAAAAGATAAAGGAAAGTTGGGGAAAAGATCCGATGACAGTTGAATTAACACATAATTAAGACAGCATATTAGACAAAACTAAGTTCTATCTTTTTCATACCAAGTTGATGCTTTCTATCACTATTTCAGAGATCACAGGATTTTATTCTTGAGCCACTGATGATTGCCTAACAGAAATATTTATTAACAGACATCTCAATTTTAATAAACATACTGATTCATGAAACTGTAACAATTAAAAATACCTGAAGTATGTGAAAAAACATAATTACCTCTCCCAGACGATCAAAGGCCCCAATAAAACCACCATACAGGGTTGAGAAAATAGCATACCAAATTTGAGTATCCATAAAGTAAACCTGCAAAAAAGTTGTGTATCATATCAGATGCTTCTTTTCTATTTCTTGATTAAAAATTATGTCAGATACTTCAGCTGAAAGATGTAACTTTCCAATTCTGCAAGGCTGAACAAGAAAAGGAGAAGCAAGACATACCAATAATACAGGGGCCCAGAGGGCAGCAGCAGCCGCATAATTGTGCTTCACTGCATTGTGTGTATTTGTTTTAGCATGAAGTACAACTAGATATATAAAAAGAGAAAATATAAGAACATATACCGTTGGGGAAAAGTTCATGCCAAGCATATTGCACACGGCGAATGTTGATTATATCTTTTGTCGGCTTTACTAGGGGTTTTATCTACAACAGAGTAGAAGTCAATTGAATAAACATAGCTATTACAGTATACTTATATATAAAAAACAAAATTTTCTATCTCCTCCATAACAATGCCATACAACTAAAGGTGATGCAAAATACCTGGATAAAGTAGCTAAATGCAAACTTGCAACACAGAAGCAGTACCCAGAAGAAAGTATACCTGGTGTTAATGCACAATAAAAACTGTTATGCAGACGTTAAAAATAAATATAGATGACTTCGAGATACACTTTTTTGTGCTTAACCTACTTCAAAAGTGCAAATTGACTTTCGTGCATTCCCCTTCCCACATAGATCCTAGGCTGCAAAGAGCAAATCATTAAGAAATGAGCCAGATTGACAGAACTTGAAAAAATATGTTGAGTTAGAAGTAGAGGTAGAAAGGAAAAAAAAAAAAAAAAAGATCCTATTAAGAAATTATTTAAGCTTTCTGAAGATAGTCAAACCAGATTAGTGCAGAGAATGAAAAGGACATATCAGCAAAAGAAACATAAATCAGGCCCAGGCTTATGCTTCATCTACTCTGATAGCAAGTTCTTGCTGAACAGGAAAGGGTATCCATTTTATTCTGTTTTAAATGATTCACTTGAGTGAATATATAGGAATATGATTTGTTTCAATGAACCAACCTGGCAGTTGAGAATTGAAACAATTACTCGGGAGCAGGTTCAGACTGCGAGGAAATTATTTGATGAAAATGATGTCTGCAAATAGTAAACACCAACTGTTCTTTTCATACTTTGGGCATCTGTAGGATTTACTTACAGTCTATGCTCAATAATGTCTTCTTAATACACCTCTGTACATCAAAAACATTATTTTGCTAAACTCACCAAACTCCATAACACAATGAAAATCTATTTCATAATTCATTTTAGATAATTCAAGAATATTTTTGTTTTTGTAGATTTATATAACTAAGAGTGCAGTGCTAACCAGTCAGCAAGACCATACCTACATAATCAGATGTGTCATTCAACAAGAAGATACAACAAATGTTTGAGAAAACGATAAAAAGAATAACTTATTGAAGCTTGAAAATTTAAAAGCCAAATGTAATATCTTTTAGTTCACAAAATATGGAAAATTAGAAATAAATACAAGGTTCTTGTTTGGCTGGAGAAGATACACATCACAGTTAAAAGAAGAAGCACTTTTTGCTTTTCTCGATTGTTGCTACTAGAGTTATCACTTCTTACAAAGACATGTCTAAGTGAAATTAGAAACAAGGAAATATATTGAACAAGAAATTTGCTAAGGGAAGAACCAGTCTTCCCTTCTTATCTATTCAAGAACTAGAGTAATTGACTTGCAAAGAAATATTAAAGAAGTCTATCAGTACTTATGCTTCTGAAAAAATATAAAAAGAACTAATGCATAGTTGTAATCTCATAAACAAGATACACTTGAATAAAGGAGGACGCATGGCACTTTCAAGAAACTACAAGGATGGGAAAAATTGCCTAGTTATAAGTGAAGAAAAAGGAAACAACCATACCTGTGACCACCAAAGGAGAAACCTTACAATAAGCCAGTCTGAGTTCTCAATCCAACGGCGGAGCATTGGGAAAATAAAGAGAACTGCAGCCAGCAAATTTGGCAGCAGATATATGATCACGGCTATCATATATAATGGAGGAATGCCCTTAACTTTATCAAGGAATGATAGCACATCTTTGATGTTCCCAAATGAAAAGGAGTTGCTTTGATGGAGATAACATATTGGAAGGATAATGGACCAAGCAAGGCTGACAATTATCTTGAGAACGTTCCTTAGTACATCTGTGAATCTCCATCTATGATATCCCGGAAAGTTCAATATAAGGTCCAACACACCTAGTACAGGTATTAGGAACTATTAATTTCTCAATTAAGATGTTCCTGAGACTTGCAATGTAGATACAGATATCTAAAATAAATGAAAGAAAGCTCTGCAATGTTCATAGTCTATAAAGCCAGTAAGGTGAAACAACACATATAAGTACATTAATAAGATATTGACATGCAGATACTACAAAGGCAAGGAAAACAACAAAGTTGTTAAACTTCTGGTCTACGAAAGAAAATACTAAACGATTAGTGAAATGCAGATATGAAAGAGACATGATATGCCCCCACAGTTCAATTAAAAAAATCTTATTGCTAGCTGTCTCTTTGGTAACTGATTATGTTTTCTTGCCTACTTTCCATGATTATTTTTCACTATTCTTGTGACCAGTTGCATTTATTCATGAGATCTATTCATGTATGCTTTCATGGAAATTGCAAATTCTCTAGCTTTGTTGATAATCTCAAAGATTTTTTTCCTAAGATCAAATAAAAGATATTAATAGATTCGGTTCATTAAATTGTTGGCAGAGAGTTCTGTGTAAAAAGATGAATGATTATAGGCTTCCTTCTGGTATCATTCTCTACTGCTCTCACCTATATAATCTAATCATCCAAACCCCATGCCTAAACATCATAAGTTGAGCCCGTCTTTGTATGTGAGGATAACAGGTCACCATATCACATTATCTTTTGTTATCAGAGATTCAAATCCTTACTTATATTTTGTTCACAATGACATCCATACTTCATAAAAGAACTTCCAAGTACTATGAATCAAGAGTTTCAATTTGCTACACTATCAATCATTAATTTTTTTGGCAGAATCAGATGTTATCAGCTGCCAATAGAAGAGAGGACCATGAAACTTGAACCAAGTAATTAGGAAGGTATAGTTAAAAACACCTGGAGCAGCACAAGGATATTCAACCAAAGTGAAAAACAACTTGTACTGTAAGCCTCAAAATTATTGTTGCAGTATCCTAATAGGAATACATACTCTGAAGGAAACGTAGAACGGCTGCTGTAATGAAAACACTGGAAACCTTATACAAGATGTCCTTCCGGAATAAATCATTCAAGGATATATCACTCCAAGCAATAATGAACATAGCCTGCAACAAAAGAATCATGTATCACTATTGATACAAGCACCAGAAAATGAGCAGAAGAATATGCTTGTACAAGATCTTTATCAGCTTGAATCAGATACCTGAAGAGCAAGTATGAAAAATGTCCATAGACGGTCAAAACTTCGAAAGGTATGCCAAAATGTTCTGCTCTCAACAAAATATGATTTGCCTGTATTTCCAGGCTTTTTAGCAGAAGTTCCTTTTCCCTGACATATTAATCATGTTAAGTGAAAAAGCAGCATACGCAAGGCTACATTAAGCAAACAACTCATATAAAAACATACTTGTGCCCCGTCTCGTGTTGATTTGAAGAAATTACCATCATCTCGCATAGGCCAACCCAAAGAGAAGCAATCGGATGACCTAAAGAACATTGGTTATTTGTTCCTGAGAAGAAAACAAAGAAAAAGAAAAACCAGCATTTGCATGACTGATCTTTTCAAGAAAATTTTGATTTCATACCAGAAGTATTCATTTAGATCATCATAGTTACACCAACTGGAGTGTGGGGCTTTTCCATTTTTGCTTTTTTTGGATTCCTGCAGTAATACAAGTTACATTARAGAATTTCTAGGGCGAGGATATTAATCTTTGTGCATATTTATGAGTAAAAGTACCTTTTCTATCACTCGATAGATTGGGGTTATGACCTTCCMGAGAAAAGATTCATCATCCCCACCATAAGAAGGCTTGATATTTTCTCCAGTAACAATGCTGACATTTCCAGCTAAAAGACCATGAAGTTCATATGCCATCTGAAAATAGTTTTTATCGCCATCATAAGGACCAATCATGTACATGCAAAGTTCATTAGTTGATGAATGAAAGAAAATATAGTGAAATGAACCACTAACGTTATGAAATATATAGCAGAGGCACTCCGGCATGAAGCGTACATTAGCAGCTTCTCCCCATATCAGAAGATAGAGACCCATGTAAAGTATTTTCCTCTGCTGCACTTCCTGTTGTCCTTGAGGTAACCTAGAGGCAACGGGAGTTACATATTTTATTTCAGAAGAAAAAGCCGATGATGAAAGGAATGAGAATAAGGGGAAGCATAAACGATAGAAAACACATCACCTTAAGCTGTGTTTTCGTCCCAGGTATTTGCACCAAGTTTTGTAGTTTTTGAAAAGCTTGTTCATGAGCGCGTCAACTGCACGGTCATCAAGCTGCAAAAGAAGAATAAGTTTCACTTGCACTCTTGTATCAAGAAGAAGAAAAACAAGAAGGACCAATTAGCCTAGAAAAACTGCAAGTAGAGCAAGGAATAGTACTTGTACATCCAAATCAACCAAAATCTTAGCATCCTTAAAATCATTGTGTAGGAGGACTAGCAGTGCGAACAGATACCCGCACAATATATAATACAGGAAATAGTTTCTATCTTCAAACTGAACTAACAAAGAATGCCAAAATACAGCTAAATATTACTTGCCTAAAATTGTATATAGGAACGATCGACTGAAAGCTAGAACTTATCTCTCTATTGTTGCTATATATTTGCAGTCTTAGACAAGATAGAGAATCACATACCTTGTTAAGTGGCTCAGGCTTAGGTGTCAGCCTCATATGAATGTTTCCAAGCATAAGGATTAAATGCTCCCTCTGGTTCCTGACATTATCCCTCTGTAGCCAACAAAAGAAAGCACTGACCTATCACCTTTCTAGTGACCTGAATGAGAATATTATCTTATCTTTTATGTCAAAGGTACATGCCTGAAAACCAAACATAGCCCGGAGCCAATCAAGAAGGTCTAACTCCCCTGATTTCTGTCTTTGTTGCTCAAATGAGGCAGGCCAACTCAAGCCTCGTGTGTTCCAAAGAGCAGCAACAGCAGCTTTAACCTGGTGCATAAATAATCAGCTACTATGATAGCTGTCCCATAATGGGTCACAGAATTGCATATATTTGTTCCCCGTCACCCACGTAATAGTCAAGGCAGCCATTACCTCTTCAAGCTGCATGATGGACTGTGACGCCCCAGCAGAATCCAGAGGAAGGATGTTGTATGGAGCATAGATTTCCTTCTTGGCTTGGACATCATTTGCAGCAGCCATAATCTATTGGTAACAAGTAATATGACATTATTGAGCTTCTCAAGCTAGGATCAGAATGCATGCGAACTAACTTCTGAATATGTAATTGGACAATTAACTTCTACACAAACTGACCTCAGCAGAAACTTCCTCAACTTTTTCAGTCTTGTTAACTGCACAAAGCACTTCAAAAAGCACTCCAGCAGTCTGGTAAGCCTTTCCCAGCTGAGCTCTGTTAATTGAAAGATTGGAGCACTATATGAATTAACATTGAAGGACGATGTGCATGCTTAAACAACAATAATACCAGAAAAAGATTCCTGCACCTATCAGCTTGATCACCCTTGTTGAGGGCCACAACATAGTGCTCATAGTATTGTTTGTAGAAGCTCTCAATCTCCCTTGCGTCGGTCTTTTTGACTCTTGAAGCCAGACTTGATGCATTGTCCTGCATAGAAAATTTAGTGTATGTTAGTTTTAAGACAGTGACCTCCAGAAAATCAAAAGGCCCCAGTGTTACTGAGAAGTTATATCTTAGATACAATACCAACATTTAATACTGAATTAATAATAAACAAAAAACTAGAGACTGCATCAAATAATGTTAAGATATTGTGGAAAAGCCAGTCTCAAATTAGTAACAATACAAGGTAAAAAAGTGGCACATCTGAGGACCCTGAGAGTAAGCCATTAGCAAAACCAACAAAGCCATGCAGAGGATTCACTCAAACCAGCTTCATATGGTGTAGTTTATTCCATCTGAGCTTTCCGAGATTAACCTCCTCGGTTACCAAAGAAACGCAATTACTTACACTTGCATAGTTTCGAAATACTCCACCACCCAATACCCGGCGCAATMTTTATTTTCCTTTTTTCTTTATTTTTGGGGCGAAATTTACAAATGATATTCACCTTCTCCAACAAATACCCAATACATAGTTCTCTCTTTCTCCCTCCCCCCCCCCCCCAACCCCCAATCTCTCTCTTATATTTAGAGATGCATATGTGTATATGTTTTTCCCAAATATTAGGAAAACTTTTGTAAACCCCCTCTTCATATTAATAGAAGTATACTGACTTTTGTAAACCCTTCTTCAGATTTATAGAAGTATACTGCAGAAGAAGACGTTACTTACTTAGGTTCCAGATTTAGTATTACGATTTCGGAAATTACYTAACCCATAAATGAAAATGGAGCAGAAACTAATGAAACAAAACCTTCAAAAAACGAATTCGGGAGAGAAGAAAGACATTTATTTCAATCTCCGTAGCAGAAAAAAGAGGATGATAAATTAACAAAAACAAATCATTGGATGGAATCCGCAATTAGTTTTGCCTATTTAAGTTTTACTGAAGATAACTAAAACGTACATATAATATTGCCTTTCTCCATTGTCTAAATAACTAACAAGTTTCCGTTCCCTTCAGAACTCATCGCCCTCCCCGCCACAATTTCACTTCTTTGCCTTTTGCTTGGCTAAGTAGGTACTACAATCTCTACCTTACACATGAAGATTGAGAAAAAGGAGAAGATTTTGACAAAACCATACCCGTTCTAAACGCTGAAGAAGACCTGTTTTGAACTGCCGTACACCTCGTCCACTCGAGGTCGGGTCCAACCTGTGCGCCTTCTCAAACGCATAGAACCGACCTATAGATACAAAAGTATGTGACATCCTGATACATCCTGATATAATGTGTACATAGAAAATGCGAACGTACAGAGATACGCGACGCGAGGGCGCTCGTTTTGGATTTCCGCAGCGACACGGAGGATGGGAGCAATGGACTGGAGGGAAGACGGAACCACTTCATTGTCAAAAACCTCCATGGAGAAGGTGGTGGTAGCTGCACTACGTGACGGCCGCCTCGTCAACGACGACTGCGGCCCCGCGGACTCTTGTCCCACCGCCGATGACATTTTTTCTCTTTCTTCTATCTTCTCTTATCTTCCCTTCCTCTTTGCTAGCTAGCTAGCTAGCTAGCCTATCTTCCGTAGCAGCTGCTCCGCTCTCTGTTTCCGCATAAGCAAATCGTCATCATATTATATCATACACCAAGACARACATATACACACATCGAAAGCACGTATATAAACTCGTATGCATTTCTGTAGCTCTGAGGCAATCAAAAATAGTATTACATTTTTAAATATATATGAGATTGCGTATAAACATATGCAAACACAGAACATACGAAATTGAAAAGAAAAAAAAATTGAAATAGCTTACATTGGGGATAGAGAAGCAAAAACCATGAATGAAGAAGAGCTAACCTTGCCTGCAAATTTCAGTAGCATTTATATGGAAAGTTTGGAACAGAAAAGAGAAAATATCCAGGAAAGAAAATGTGAAAAGACGAGAAGTGGAGAGAAAAGAGAGAAAGAGAGAGAGAGATGAATGAGAGAGACGAAAATGGAGAATTGATGAATGAATGAATGTATGTGTAATAGTGTACGTACCAAGCGGAGGCAAAAACGAGAGAGCGTGGATGTAGAGAGGAGAAAGGGAGGGAGAATTTAAACGGAGAGAGAGAGAGAGGGAGAATGGGGCCCATAAGTTTGTGCACAATTGACAGTTGGTTAAGGGGACACGTGGTTGGATATGAGAGGTCATCGCGGAGTGACAGTTGAATAAGTCTTTCTTTTCTTTTCCCTTTCTTTTTTCGTGGGATTTCCAATTTGGTTTTCTACTTTGGACTTGTGTCTTAATTATCAAAGGGTTTTCTAACCATAGTGTGGTAGAGAAGTTAATKCAGCTAGAGATCTATGGATCTTCAAATAACCATCTGAGCTCTTTTTGGAAGCCAGGTCTCCAAAGCTGGTACAATCTCGCAACAAATGGAGGCTRATCTCCTCTTTGCAGGCCCAAAGATACAATGGAGAAACGAGTTCCATCAAAATCATTTCCCTATCATATTAATTAAGTCCGAAAATATTATTTTTTATTGGAGGGAAACTAGAAAAATAATGAGAAAGAAAATAAAAGAGTAAGTCAACTTATAAAGTTTTTCTAGACTCAATTGGTTTAATTTCGCATTGTAAAATAAGAAGAGTGCATTAATGRAACTTTGCAAAGCGTTATTCATTTTAAARATGATTTAAAAAGTAATATCAGGTATGGTTATCATCACGTTTATTTCCCAATTCACTGTTTCACTTTTTWAAAAATTAGGGCTCATATTTTTACATTTAATTTCACGGATTCTTCTCTTCTATAGTCGAGTTTTGGCCGTTTCTCTTATGTTTAGATTTCACCAACGAGCTTACACCGTTCCTTTGGACTTCAACTAAGGTGCATCCTCCGACATTTATCTCCACTTATGTATGCTTTGGTTATGTGATTTAATAAAGTAGCCAACCCCCTTGTCTCTTTGAAATTTGACTTGAATCCTTAACTTTCTGTTCACGTACTCTTGGTTATATGATTATCCCTTAAATTAGGTTTGAAACTATGCTTATGATCCTATTAAGCTGTAATTGTTGAATATCTGTGATTAGTAATTGGTAAGTAAGAATTGTGCATGTAACTGAGATAATTGATGTATCTTCGGTAATCGAGAAGAAATTATGCATAATTAAAAATGTGCTAAGTAGAAATGGTTGCCCTATCTCTGTAAAAGTAGTATTGYAAATATTGTATGCATAATATCATAAAAACTTTGAGTGTATGGGAAAATTAGAAAACACTTCTCTAAGAAGCGTTATCATTTGGAAATGACATTTAATGAAAAAGGGCTATAGCTATAAGCAACAAAAGGGTAAAAAACAAAGACAAATGCCCATCAACTCAAAAAAGTGGGGCTAATCAGATAAAAAATTCAAATAGTACTATAAAGAATTACAAGTGTGTAATATCTAGGAGTGTCAATCGAATTGGACGAATTATGCTTAGTCAAGTCTACATCGTCAAAAGTAGTATAAAGGATATTGCATGCGGGATATCTTAAAAATTTTGAGCCTAGAAAACACTTCTCTAGTAAACTGTTATTCGGAGATGACACCACATGAGTAAGCACTATGGATTAAAGCAACAAAAGTAAAAGACGGACAAACACCCATCAATTATGGAAATAGGGGCTAATTAGATTAAAAAAATTCAAATAATACTATAAGAAATTACAAGTGTGTAATATCTAGGGGTGTCAATCGAGTTTGGCAAAATCTATCTCTGTAAAAGTAATATAGAGGATATTGTATGCAGAATATCGTATAAATTTTGAGCATATGGGAAAATTAGAAAACACTTCTCTAAGAAGCGTTATCATTTCGAGATGACACCTCATGAGAAGCGTTATGGCTATAAGCAACAAACGGGTAAAAAATAAATAAAAACTCCCATACTCTAAGAGTGGTATTTGCTAGCAACAACATAATGGATGCAGTCAATCAATACGAATTAATCCGAAATCTGATTCAAATCCCATATAGTGGAAAATAAGGTCTAATAGGATAAAAAATTCAAATGGTGCTATAAGGAATTACAAGTGTATAATATTTAGGGGTGTCAATCAGGTTGGATGAACTGAGTTTGGTCAAGTCTATCTGTGCAAAAGTAGTATAAAGGGATATTGTATGCAGAATATCGTAAAAATTTTGAACTTATGCGAGAATAGAAAACACTTCTCTATGAAGCGTTATCATTTTGAGATGACACCTCATGAGAAAGCGTTATGGCTATAAGCAACAAARGGGTAAAAAATAAATAAAAACTCTCATCAACGGTGAAAAAAAGGGGCTAATTGGGTAAAAGATTCAAATAGTACTATAAGAAATTACAAGTGTTATATCTACGGATGTCAATTAGGTTGAGTGAATCGAGTTTGGCTAAGTCCAAGCTTGGCTAAGATTATTTTTGTTTGGCTCAAGCCCGAGCTCAACTCAAATGGACTTAGAAAAGTTGAGCCTGAGTTGACCTCACACTCTTTGAGTTTGGGTTGGATTAATTTGAAAAAGAAAAGACAAAAAAAAGATTAAAAAACGAATCCAAATTGAAAAGATACTTTAAATATGAAAATTATAATTGCAGTAAATAAAATTTAAATAATTCAAGTATAATTTCTTGAAAAAAAGATTATAAACATCTTTCATAATTTAATAATCAAATCTAAAATATAATTAAACTTGATTTATTTGTATAGTTTGATACTCTTATCCCTTACGAGATGTTACTCTCGTACAAGAACACTTCATAAAATTAATTTCCAACCATACAAAATGAAAGATTAGAGTTAGGAGTTCTTTTTTTAATTACTTTATTTTTGTAAAAATAGTAATAATAATAAAATAAAAATATTAGAAAATAAATATAAAGATAAATTGATTAAAATGTTCATCGTCTGCCATGTTTTTACGAATTGTTTTATTAAAGGAAAGAATTTGATAAATTTTTAATAATTCGAAGGTGGAAACCTAAATGGTAGGGTTAAAAAGTTGAATAAAATAAAGGGCAAGTGGTGATATTTATCCTAATAATTATATTTACTTATTGATAACAATCATTTCTGTGTTCCTTAATGTATAATTTCATAATATTTTGAGGACCAAAATGAGATTACAATTCTTGCACTAGCATACTTTTAACCATCTTCTTCTCCTCCCATCAGTCTGCAAAACCCAACCGCCAACTGCAGCTAAAACCCTAAGCCAAAAACCTTTGAATTCCCTGCAATGGCGAAAGCAGGAAAGATAATGGCGAGCTCCAAAGCGGAGCTGAAACGGAAGCAAAATCAGGAAAAGAAGTCGAAATCAGGAGGTTTTGAGTCGTTGAGGCTGAGCTCAAACATCTACAGAGCAATCAAGAAGAAAGGCTACAGGGTTCCAACGCCAATCCAGCGCAAGACTATGCCCCTTATACTCGCCGGAAACGATGTAGTCGCCATGGCTAGAACTGGCTCAGGCAAGACGGCAGCGTTTTTGATCCCTATGCTCGAGAAACTACAGCAACATGTCCCTCAGGCCGGCGTCCGTGCCCTCATTCTTTCCCCAACTCGGGACTTGGCTCTCCAAACCCTCAAATTCACCAAAGAACTCGGCAAATTCACAGGTCACTTGTGGCAMTTTTTGTTTTAATGACAATTATATTGGTGCATTTATTTACTTTTTGGTGAGAATTACATGGTGTACTGTATATGTTTGTACAATTTTTGTTGTATTCCCTCAGAAGTATTTGAAAAGAATGTGAATTGGGGCAAATGGAATTGGCTTTGTTCATGTCAGGGATTGGGTAGGAAGAAAATATACAGCCAAGAATTTTTTCTAATTTCTTGAATATATAGTTGGTGTTAGAATTTTATGGACAATGTTAGGGGATTTAGTTCGCTGTACTACCTTGAAGTCTGAAAGGATGTTAACAGAATCTCCTTTCTCTTCTTTCGGCTTCCTGTTAAGTAGGATTATAGTTTCATTCCCTTTACTATATAGAACTTTAATATTGAAGGCTTGCTTTGTTCATGCAGACCTTCGTGTTAGTTTACTGGTTGGTGGTGATAGCATGGAGAGCCAATTTGAGGAATTGGCCCAGAACCCTGATATCATAATTGCAACTCCTGGTAGGCTGATGCATCATTTGAATGAGATTGAGGATATGTCGCTGCGCACAGTAGAATATGTTGTTTTCGATGAAGCTGATCGTCTCTTTGAGAAGGGTGATTATGCACAGCAGTTACCTAAAATTTTCTCCCAGTTGAACGAGAACCGTCAAACCTTACTATTCAGTGCAACCTTACCAAGTACCCTTGCTGATTTTGCCAAGGCTGGTTTACGAGATCCTCAGCTTGTACGTCTTGATTTAGATACAAGGATTAGCCCTGACTTAAAACTCACCTTTTTTACCTTAAGTAGGGAAGAAAAATATGCTGTATTGTTGTATTTGATAAGGGAACATATCAGTTCTGATCAGCAGACTCTGATTTTTGTCTCCACAAAATATCATGTTGAGTTCCTAAACATTTTGTGCAGAGAGGAGGGAATTGAGCCGTCGGTATGTTATGGTGATATGGACCAGGATGCTCGCAAAATTCACATATCGCGATTTAGAAACAGGAAAACTATGCTGTTAATTGTGACAGATGTTGCGGCTCGAGGAATTGATATCCCATTGCTTGACAATGTCATAAACTTTGATTTCCCTGCAAAACCTAAACTTTTTGTCCATAGAGTAGGCCGAGCTGCTCGAGCTGGGCGTATTGGTACAGCATTTTCTTTTGTAACATCTGAGGACATGCCTTATGTATTAGATCTTCATCTGTTTCTCTCCAAGCCAATCAGAGCTGCTCCCCTGGAAAAAGAGGAGCAAGGTATGAATGATGTTATGCTGGAAACTGATCATGCAATTGCTAATGGAGAAACTGTCTATGGACGCATTCCCCAACCAGTTATAGATCTTCTATCAGACCGAGTTCGCGAAATCATTGACTCTTCTGCTGAGCTGTCTGCTTTGGTGAGACCTTGTGCTAAGGCTTTCCGCTTATATGCAAAAACAAAACCTAAACCTTCTAGAGAGTCCATCAAAAGAGCAAAAGCTCTACCACGTGAAGGTCTGCATCCAATTTTCAAAAGTATTTTGGGTGGCAGAGAATTATCAGCTCTTGCATTTTCTGAACGGCTTAAAGCATTCAGGTGAGATATAATAAACGATATTAGATGTAAAATAGTGCGTTATAAAGTTTTAATTGATTTTTGAGCGGCTGATTTGTACTAGACCCAAGCAAACAATTTTGGAGGCTGAAGGTGAAGCGGCCAAATCAAAACATCGAGTAACTTTCTGCTCTTATATCTTCCTCTATTGTCCAGAGTATCATGTGCCCCCAGGAAACCACACACACACATAAAGAAATTGGTGCATGAGTTGAATTTGGGACATAGCTTTGAGTCATTAGATGTGARTTTCTTGTTCTTGTACTTTTTCTAAATTGAATTTCTTACCCTTGTTTCTTCCATCATAGAATACCGTTTACCTCTCATTTATACATGAAAGAATTTTAATATAAAACTCATATCTGAGTGTTTTTACTTTGACATATACGATAACATCACACGCTTCTCATTTGTATATTTATATTTTTTGACTTTTAAGTTCAATCCCAAATGTTTTCCAATTTTCATTTAGATTGTTATGCATTTTAAGCTCTTTCTTGAATGCTATCTTGATTAAGCCATTCAATTTGGATTAGAGGGATCTCATTTTTCCACAACCTCCTATTTTTGACAGGATGTTTAGTTGCTTGATTTTGGTAGTTCTACAACTTGGCTTTTCAAGCAGATGCGACTTAACATGAGAACATCACACGCTTCCCATTCATTTATTTAGATATATGACTTTTAAAACGGATCCCAAATGGTTCCTGTTTTCCGTTTAGATTGTTATGCATTTAAGCTCTTTGGTGAATCTTGTTTCTAGATTAAGCCCAATTTGGAGTAGGGGGATCTCATTTTCTCGTGAACTCCTACTCTTTGACAGGACGATCTCATTTTTCCACATCCTCCTATTTTTTGACGGGATGTTTAGTTGCTAGATTTTGGCATGGTCTGTAACTTGGTTTTTCAGGCKGATGCYACATTACATAAGAACATCACACACTTCCCATCCGTATATTTAGATATATGACTTTTGAAATAGATCCCAAATGGTCCCTGTTTTCCATTTAGATTGTAATGCATTTAAGTTCTTTTTTGAATCTTGTGTCTAGATTAAGCCAAATTAGAGAAGGAGGATCATCTTCCCACGAACTCCTACTCTTTGACAGGACGTTAATTGCTTGATCTTAGCATGGTCTGCTACTTGGTTTTGCAAGTAGATGTAATTTTTGGCATACATAATATCCCATGCTTCCTATTTGTATACTTAAATTATTTGACTTTTACAATAGATCCCAAATATTGTCCATTTTCTATTTAGATTGCTATGCATTTTAAGTTCTTTCTTGAATCTTGCATCTCTGGATTAAGTGTTTCATTTGGAATAGAGGGGTTTCATTTTCCACAAATGCCTCTTTTTGACAGGATGTTTAAGTACTCGATTTGGCATGCCCTATAACTAGGTTTTGCAAGTAGTTGTGAAACTGTTGCTGAAATAATAATTTTTAGAAGATATGCTCTGATGCAGTGAACAGAATTGCAAATATAAGAGAGGAATAAATTTTACTCCATGGTTATTAAATTGAGAGCTAAACTTGATTTTTGGCATGCTTAAGAATTTGGCTTGCTGGTGGATATCAAACTGTGCTTGAAAGAATGACTTAAATTAAGGCTATGTTTGCAGTAAAGTATTTAGATTTAAAATTTCAGTTTCGAGTTTATGATTGCTTATTATGGATTAAGTGGGGAAATTGGATGACAAATGGTATTAGTATCTCCTAGGACAATCATATTTGAAGAGGCATCATCAAAAGGGTTGAACTATTTTTAAAGATTTTGAGGTCAGTAAGGGGGCAAGAATTAGGCTTTTGGATGACATCTGGCATGGATAAAGAAGCTTGAGGATGACTTTTCAGATGTATACAAAGTTGTGGTTGAGAAGGAGGTGATAATATTTGGGATAGCACAAGATGCACATGATATTTGGAATCTGATTTCTTGAAGGTGCTGTCAATACCCTATGGAGTTCAATTTCAATTGTCCGATGGATGGGTTTGGAAATATATTGCCTATTTGTCAACATGATATTTGGATTCTGCCCTGTTTGCACTTCTAAAGTAATAAACTCRGATAAAAATAAAAATAAAAAAAGAAAGAGAAAGAGAAGTGAAAGGCTATGATATTGGAATAAAATTGATCCCTCTCATATAGGCAAATCCAATTTTGTCCATTCTATTGGACTCATAACGGAACTCTGTACTTGGACAAGGAGTCAGGCACCCATGCAATGTATTCATCCTTTTGTATCATATCTTATACTAGATTAAATTTTCAGTTTAAGTGAGTTTTGAAATGATTTGTCCTATATATATATATATAAAACATATATCCCATCTTTTTCACAGCTTCTTCCAAAAGTGGGTAATATTCTAAATAGGATTTTAAATTAATAAACAAATTTGGAGGGTTTATATATACATATTAACACTTCATGTCTGMATTTTCACGCCTGAAATTGTTGACCTGAACTTATTCTTGTAAAATCCATAACTAAGCAGAGGTTGATGATCATGTTTCTTCAATGAATGTAACAATGGTAGAATGCTGGATTTTTGATGCAGTTAATATCTCAGTAAATTTGTTAGAAGTACGGCATTTGGTAGTAAAATCACATTCTTCGCAGGGATCTACTAGTCAATGGGTTGAAGTGATGAAGAATAAAAGGGCTATACATGAAGAGGTCATCAATAAAGTTCATCAACAGCATTCAACCAATCACTCGACAGAGGTATATCATTAGTGCTACAAATGTAACTTTTTAATTTACTTTCTTGAAGATTCCTCATTCTCAATTTTTTTTTTCTTTTCATTACAGCAAATGAACAAATTAAGAAAAGGTGTGGCAAGCCTTATTTTATGATGATTTTAGCAAACATACTAGTTTCAAGGATTTGCACTTGAATATGATTTTGAGTGTGGCAAAGCTGAGAAATGTAATGACTTCATTGCATGGGATAAGTTTATGTAATCTTGTGATTTGGTTCTCTACTTAATTAAGGTTCCCTCTTTTATGTGGAGTAGTGTCATGTTTCTGTTGAAGGAATAGTTATCCAAGATAAAATGCTGGGATATTTAAATGCATAAAATGTTAATTGGACCTTCTTCTCTTTTTAATTTTTTTATGCAAAAAATGATCAGAACTACATGAACTCGGTTGAAATTGGTATATGTGGATCAATCATAAAATTGTAGCTAGATGGTTTGCAAAGCCCATGAGGAAGGAAAAGTTAGAGAATTGGTTGACACTTTTGCTTCTTCTGAGAGTCTACATATTATGCATTGATGATCTAAAGATTCTTGGAGGAATATAAGAATGAGGATGGTTAACTTCGACGAATTTGGACTTGTTTTTATTTGAGCAGGGTCTTGAATAGACCTGTCAATCATATTCTTCTCAAATAGAAGAGAATAGAAAGAAAACAAAAATTATTGCTACTTGTCACCAATTCTTAAATGCATGCAACTCGAAGACGTTATTTCCATAGATGACCATTAGTGAGTTAATTTCACTGTAACTGAAACATAGAACCAAAATTTCGGAGTTTGAAAGTCATTATGCTCGGGAAAGGCTGTGTATTGTCTCCTGGCATTTTGATTGCCACTACTGTGCCAACTTTCGGTGGTTGATATTTTGGATTTCAGGCATGTCAAGTCATGTAAATAGGGCCTTGGGTTTGGGAGGGCTGCYGTAAAGTACGAAAGTACTAAATTTCAGTTGATTCTTCTTAATCTGGAATACTCCTATGTAGCTCTATCTTCTTCGTCATTTGAATTCTTTTATATTTGAGATCATATAATAGAAATGTTGGGTAGTTACACTCGTTAGATTTCTTTGTTTCCATTTTAACTACTAGGTATAACTTGCTATTAATAGCTGTATCTGGATTCTAGATTTATACCCTCTTTTGAGCTGCATGATCTCTTTCTACATGTGGCAGGAAGTTGTGACTGAACAAAATTCTTCAAAGGGCAAAGAGAAGAAAGGTTTGCTCTTGGTTACTCTCTCATCTCTTCTTTATCCATTTGGATTGATGTATGTAGATATCAGTACCATTTAGCCTACAAAAATTATAAAAGAAAAAAAGTTTATATATGTACTCAGGCACATACATATTGCATGTGTATATATATAATCATTTAACCCTTCAGCCATGGATGCTTAGCGGGGATCCTTGTTACTTAGCTAATGGGAATAACAAAAAAGATCTCCTTTTTAACAATTTTTAAAACCTTATGTGAGTTGTAATACTGTGAGCATTAAGTCATGCATTCAGTTTTAGGAAGATCATTGGTTTTGATGGGATCTTTTCTTTTGCCATTCTTATTTCCACTTTGTTACCTTCATATTGCTCCAATATCTTCCTTCTACTCCCTCCATGCTGGATCCACTTTCTKAGATCTACATCTACATTTATTTCAAAATCTAATAAACAGGGCATTAAACATGAAGTCTTTGGCAGACTTTCTAACATCTTTTCCATCACACTCAAGACTAGATTCTCTAGATCATGGTTGGTCCATGTCTTTGACTTGGACAATTGTTCTTAGTATAATCAATGCCAGTGATTTGTTGCAGATGAGGTCTTTAAAGCTCTTAGTCCCATCGTGTGCTTCATGTGCAAGTCAGCTATATAACTAATAATCATCTGTTCCTTCATTATTAGACAGTGAGAAAATTTGGAAGAATTTGTTCACTTCTTTTGGTGAGAAGTGAGTTCGTACTAGTGCGCTCTTAGATTTCATGCAAATAAAGATGTTTGGGTAGGAGTAAGCAAGGGAGAATTTTTTGCAGTGTGCTTGGTTCACAATTTTCTGGGTGATATAAATTGAAAGGATGCATGGTGCATTGCTTTAGGCTAGAGCTTCTTTTTATTTTCTCTAGATAAATAATATAAGAATCTCTTTGAGCAATAGCATCTGGTGTCTTTGGAGACTTTGCATTGCTTGATCTATAAAGAGGCTGGAAGGCTGCTTTGGTGTAATTCTTAATTTGCTTTCTTATGGAATCCTCATCTGCTTTGTGCTTCTCTTTTCATTACTGATATTTCTTCTTTCATGTAAAAGGACAAAAAAAATCCGTGATACATGATGTGAGGAAATTGCAGATGGGTCAATGTTTCAACTGTTGGGTCAACTAGTACRGTAATTGGAGTGGCAATTTCAGTTGCTGATCCACAACAAAATTCTACTGTAGAAGCTATTTTCATGGAGTTCTTGTTATATTTTTCCTTGTATTAGGCTTCATGTTTTAAATAATTAGATAGATAGCATATATATAGTATACTACATAGGTTAATTGATATTTCCCAGACTTGCTTCTATTCATAGTTTTTTGAAAAAAATATATATATTCTTTTGGGGTACTAAAAATTTCTGATGATATCATATTATCTACCCTTGGAAAGGAAAAATTATTGTTAGGCATAAACATATGTTGGTTGCAAATAACATTAATTCTTTTATCAGTACTTGGCATCAACCATGTGTAAAAGAGCACATAACTCTTCATGGATGACAAGAATTTGAGACCTGGAAGTAATTTGAGTGTTCTTTCCCAAGTAATAACAGCATGACAGTTTTCATTGGTCTGGAATTGTTGAAAGTCCAAGATGAATGTGTCTGGACTGGATTATTGGAAACTGAGACAACTTTGTTTATTGTTATCACTTTAACAATGCAGGAAGAACATCGATAGGTCAATTAAGGGAACCTAATCGAGAGCATCATTTTCAACTGAAACTCTGTGTAGCACTGCCTCTCCTCTATAGATTAATCCTCAATGCTTTGTTCATCTGGAAACTTGTGAGCCATATTTAGCGAATTCTAAGCCAAGATAGTGTGAACTCAGTAAAGCAAATGGTGGTACCCATGTTTTCAACAGTTTGATAGCTAACAAATATTGTTCAAATGATTCAATCAGTAGTAAAACTATATCAACTTTTCTTTAACATCGCTGGTCCCTTAATTTGAGAATTGCATTAAAGTCGGTGGAAGCAAACAATAGTTCTGTATGCTTTCCATATTCAGCTAACTTAGTTTTTTAATCTGGTTGGGGTGACCAAGTTTAAATGTTTCCTCGAGCATCTGTGGAAACCTGTCTTGGACGCTCTGGTTGCTGATTTGATAGCTTTTAGGCACAATATGACCAACATTGTATTGTGTAAAAGGTATACATATGTTTTTGCTAAATACCTATTTGTTTTATCTTTGGAGGGGGGGGGGGGGAGGAATAAAAGAAAAGGTGTGTGTGTCTCTATGTATGTTTGTTTGTCTGTGTGTGTGCATGCGAGAAAGAGAGAGAGATGAAATTGTACAACTTTTTAGAAGTTTGATGATGGCTATACACATAAAAGAAGCAAACATTTTATATTTGTATGGTTTTGAAAATTGATATGCTTTTTTTTTTTTTTTTTTGGGGAAGCTATTTCCTTTTTCTTGCGATACTTGTTTTATCAATATGTCCCAAATACTTCCCTTGAAAGGGGATTTGACATGTTTTCACACATTGACCCCAGAGGTTTCCTAGTTTTCATATATATATTATCAACTACTGTATAAAATATGGTGCAGTTTAAGGCTATCAAAAGAAGCGAATTCTGATGTTGATATCTCTTGATGATTAATTGGAATTTTTGGTTACTCCTATTTTATATTATGTTATACTGATTTTGGCAGTTTCTGGTTCAAAAAGGAAGGCAAAGAGCTTCAAAGATGAGGAGTACTTCATAAGTTCAGTGCCCACGAATCAGGTTGGTCAATAATTTTAATTGCATATGATGGAGATTCTCTTGCTGCATCAAAGATGAACTTCCTTTCTCATCACAAAACTTTAACTTTACTTAGCTTGAATATTGTCTATGCTTGTTTCTTGTTGTGGAGCTTGTGTTAACTTTTAAAAATGTTTGCTTCACTTTCAGCATTTTGAGTCAGGGCTCTCTGTAAGAAATAACCAAGGGTTTGAATCGAACAGGTAATTTCTTATGTTCATTGGGCATAATGTTCTGATAGTCCATACGATGTGTTCATAAGTACCATATGTTTCCTGTACTTCTGATGGCTGTTTTTAATGTGTATAACTCTGACAGAAAAGTAAAGCCTTACTATTGAAATTGCATGATTTTTCCTTGGATATACTATAAAATTAAGCAAAATATCAAATGTATTCAACAATTTATCGAAATACCATCCTTCAAAGCACTTGGAAAACTTTCATTGAACTCTGTCCCAAATAGGAGATGCAAATTTGAGTGGAGGGGTCACGATGCAGTTCAGCAGTACCACATAAGTGCAAATGCTGATTTTCACCAGAGAGTCAACAAATTCTTAAGTCCAGTACATTTCAGAAATAAAAAAGTGAAAACATAACTGAAAAAAAATGAAAGAGGAAGAGTTCAAAATTTTGAGAATTCTCTTCCCATTTTTCTCTGCTACTGGGACACAATCTCCTCTAGTTGCGTGTGGAAGGCATAGGAGTTAGATTTATCACATTCATGTACATGTGTAGGTTTTGAGGGGGGCGGGGTCTGAAGAGAGCAGTTATTCACTTGCCACTATTGAATCCAATCTTACAGTATTTCATTCTCTTTGAACCTTGTCCCTTTTATTCTATGGTTTTAATATTTTACTCTCAATTAGGTTGGAAGCTGCTGTTTTGGATCTTGTCGCAGATAACAGTGAGGGGTTGCATAAGCAGAAATCTTCCTATCATTGGGATAAGGTGATTTGAAGAATTGAAATGCTTAATCTTAGCTTTCTTGTTCTCCTCTCTTAGATAATTTGTATCCATTTTATTTTGCAACAGAGGAGTAAGAAATATATCAAATTGAATAACGGGGAACGCGTGACAGCTAGTGGAAAGGTACTCTTTCTTAAGAAGCTTTCATGTTTGGCATATTTATAATATACATTTTAACTTAACTATGGATGAAGTTTGTTGAAAATTGTAGAGTTCAAGTATCTAGTAGTAGGTTATCAGGCAACTGTTCTTTTTCTTTTTGATAAACTGTATAGTTGAACTTTTACATGATTTTATATTTCCATAATGTTTATTCATGTGAATATTGCATTCTCTACCTGTGTTAACTTACTGCTTCAAGAAGCATGCTTATATATATATTTCACCATATCAAGACTAATGAAAATCTGGTTCTATGTTTTGAGTACTGTCCAAGTTGCATAGAATGTTTCTCCCCATTTCATCTTGGTCCATAACATACTGCTAACCGTGAGGAATCATTTCAACCGTTTTTTGTTAATTTCATGTGAGACTTTTTCCACTTCCCTTTTGCCTATATTTTAATCTATTTGGACATTTCATGRTTTTGGGTTTGGCGAACTCTACCTTTACTTTGTTARCAGAGGGAACATATACACTCTCAGGACTCAGCCAAATTTGCTTCCTTTTTCTGTACTAACAAGCAATATGCACTCTGTCACTGCTCTTCTTTGTGATTTTGGCCTATTAGTATTATCTGATCTTTTGAGGTAACCATAGAATATGAACTTGAGGAGATTGATGATCCATCATAATTCTTGCGCTAGTAACTTACTCGAACATATTTTTGGCAGATTGGAACATTAACTAGTTTCTCTGTACTTATGTATTACACCCTCCATTACAGAATGAATTCCCTCAATTCTATCTAAAATTGTTCCAAAATGATGTCAATTTTCATTTCATGGCAATGGAAGTTCTCAATAGTGCCCTCACATATAAACCTCATTTTAGAGTTAGTGCATCATGCATGTCCTTGCAAAGTTGACTGATTTTGCCTCRTGCACTTGGCACTAATAAAATCAGAAAAATATTATATGGTCTAACTGTTTCCTAAAACTTTGTGCTATGTGAATGAAGCCATTTATTTCGGTACAAAGGGTTAATATCTATTTGCAGTTTCTCTGTAATTGAACAGCTTCCTTTCTACTTTTGGATGTCCTAGATAATTTCGACTTTCTTAAAAGTTAGGATAAGCATGCCTTTTTTTCCATCACCTGCATTTGTTAAAAGGGAAAGAAGGTGGAAGCATTATCAAACATTGGTTTCATAATACTTCATTAAGGGTAGATTCTGAGGTAACCAACTGGGAAATGATCTCTTAAATCTTTGTACCTAGTTTAAATGAAGACATTAAATGTGACATAAATGGAGTATCATTCTACTGGTTTTGAGGCTTGTTGAGACTGACAATTTGCTTTTYTTTTTGCAGGTGAAGACAGAAGGCGGTGCAAAAGTGAAAGCTAAGAAAACTGGAACGTACAGGAAATGGACAGAGCAAACACATAAGAGAGTATCCCTTACAGGAGCAAGAAATGGTGGCATTGGCGATGAATCTACCAGTTTAGCAGGTAACTAGATTTAGTTGCAAAGCTTCCTCTCTTTGAGACACCGGGAACTGTCGGGTAATGTCAATCTACAACACCATTCTTGTAGATTGGCAACATGATATGCATAAACTTTTCAAAAAGAGAGTCCTTTCTACTTCGTTAGTTTTTGGTGAAAATAGTCAATTTGAATTCATAAGAATAGAAGCTTTGCCCTCCCCACATTTTTTTGATATATACATATATTTTGTCTTTTGCTTTTTAAGCTGTCTTTTGCTGGTCTCTGAGATAGCTTTCTACCATTGGCCTGCTATGTTTAGTCTTTTTATTGGGGGAAACAGAGTCAAATTATAAGTTACCAGATAAATAGGAAAGGGGCAGACACCAAGAGCAGAGCAGAAGTTCGACGGCCGAAAAAGGAGAGCCTCATCATGAGATACAAGGAGAAGAGAGATTACCTGCAAAAGTGGAGAAGAATAGTTTGTTTCTCTTGGGGGTTCTCTGTGTTGGAGGGATGTTGGTTAGGGCCAGAAAATCAATGGTGGGGAAGAAGAATATCGGTGATAATAAGGGGCTTCGTGCCAATGGGGAAAAACTATAATTTTTAATATTAGCCTTAGTTTAATTGCATTAGGGGGGTATAGGTTATTGGGGGGGGGGGGGAGAATATATACATATATATATATATATATATATAGTCTGCTAATCTTCAAAAAGTGTTATTGTCATTACCACAAGGCAAAAATGGTATTGTCTTATGATATGTTCATATCTCAAGCTTTTTTCCCTCTTTTGTTGACTCAAAAGTAAGCGTATTCACATATGAGGGATGATTCTAAAGGAATCTGCCTACTTGCAGTGATTGCTTCTCAGGAGTTGCCCTTGTTATYCAGTTTGTTGATTTGCTACTAGTAAAGCAACACACAAATTTCAARGAACATACCWTGATATCTTCTTCTTGATCTTATGCAAATTTAGAATATAGGTTTTTAAATGTAAGTTTTAGTTTATGCTTTCCACGTATGTTGCTTTGTCTCCAGCTGACTTCTATGAATCTATGATACTTTGATCATAATTTCTTTCTCCTTTATCTTCCTGGATTTATATTCGTTTCCCCATATGCCTATAACGCAGTTCTAACCTAAATCTGGAATGCTTTTCAGACAAGATATCTGCAACTACCATTTACTGAACAAACTATTCTTTTGACAGGAGCTAGTGGTGGCAGCACAGATAATAGACGGTTTAGAGGAGGGAGGAAGCATCATATACCAAATGCTCATGTACGTTCAGAAATTAAAGATGTTGAGCAAATTCGAAAGGAAAGGCAGAAGAAAGCAAACAGAATTGCTCACATGAAGACCAAATCTAAAAAGGGTAAGAAATTCAATAAAAATGGTAAAAGAGGAAAGAGAAAATGATCAGYTTGGAGACCACCTGATCATAAACTTTGCTGTTGGTCAATGTTATAGGAGGTTAATTACAGTTTTGTTATCCATAAACTTTGCTAAGTACTTATTGTATTATAAAGGATACATCAATTTTTTGGAAGAACAGAACAGTGATTGATCATTTGCTTGTGTTTTTGCTGTTTAAGTAAATTTTTATTGCTGCTGAATGTCAATTTCATCTCTATGAGTTAGTGAGATAGTTTCATGTAATTGTCACCAAGGGTTCTTACTRGATGGAAGAAGACAATACCTTTGCCGGCTAGTGATGCCTTTTTCTTGTTAATTGAACAGATTTGTCCTAATAATTTATATTCTTTTAGTGGTCCCATTAGTTTGGCCTAAAGTTATTGGCACTACAAAGCATGCAAAAGGTAAGTACTTTTTTGGCCATATATTAGCTGAACTCGAATAAGTGACTACTTTAGCTTGATATCTAAGATGACAAAAAAGAATTATCAATTACCAATAAAAATGAAATATTAATTCGAAAGAAAAACTATTATATAATGCAATAATTAATTTGAGTATGTGAAATAGATGATGTGATATATTAACTAAGCTTTATTTTGTGTCCTATGTAATATTGCATTCTAGTACAAATGTGATGATAGTCTTTGTCCCACATTGCTTTGCCTCTAGTATTTGGGTCTTCCGTGTGGACTATTTATTGAGTCTTTTCGTGTTTTCCGCATTCTGTAAGCATTTTCTTATATTTCTATATTTTGATTTGGACAGTAAGTGTTTTTCTTTGAAAAATGCTCTATCTCAAACAGATCGAATTAAACTAAATTAGCACTTCATAATATTTGAAATAAAATAAGTACTTAATAATGTAATATTAAATGCTTAATCGTATTATCAAATTCTATGTTGTTGCCAAATACCCTTTTTCGCCCCCTCAAATGGTACAAAGAAAAGCATATATAGAAATCCGGACAAAAAAMTAAAGTTTAGGAGCGTCACATTCGTTTCAATCCAAGTTGATGCATCAGAATTAATACAAGGGAAGAAAACAAAAAGGGATCGTAATTTGTAAAGGTGTCACAGGAGAAGCCATCTCGGCCGCCCTTAGGCAAACACATTTTCTAGTATCAATTCTTGTAGCAGCCGAAGCCGCTTTCGGATAATGACATTTCACAATTAAACATCATTAGAATTCTTTTATTAATATATATTACCGTCATTGTCATCACGATTAAGATTATTTACCCGTTGTAAATGACGTTTTTATTTTTAAACTCTCCATAAATGGAGGATTTAATATTTTTAATTTGCGATTCTCTCACTAAACTTCTACTAAGTAGAGTTATGAATGAAAGTGAACTTCTTCTCATTTTCCTCTCTTTTCTCTTCATTATCATAACAATTAATTAGAAAAAAACAAAAAGAAAATGTTCGTCATTCTCTGTGTATATAGAATGAAATAGTTGTTAATCTGATTGGACTTGGTCCAGTGGTTGACTATTGCATTAACTGAAGAAGAGGCAATTTTCATATATTAGGGTCATATTCAGTTGACTCACTTCATGGTAAAAGCTTAAAATTCACAATCATTTGAATCCATCAGATTGTCTTTGAACTTTGGCTTCTTCTCCTCCTTGAATGGCTGCTGCAAGAATCATATTCAGAAACTGAGATATGATTCAGTCATTTTATTAGTTAAGAACAGATTCATTGTCGCTAAGCTTGCCCTAGTCTCTTACACACCTCCTACTACCATTTCTTCATAAGCACCGAAACTTCTAACAAAAGTCTAAAGAAATATAAGGGTCTTCCACTTTTGTAATAACCTTCTTTTTGCATATGCTTTTAGCCTTCTTGCATTCTCGCAAGGCGACTTAGTTTATAGTTTTTATAGGTGATGACTTGATATGTTCATTTGAACTTGGTTCCTGTGAAGGGGGAGAGACACTAGACTAGCTTTGCACGGCCTTCCTAATGTATAAATAATTTGATAAAAGAAAAATGTACATTATCATGTGTAAAAGGAATAAGAATATTACTATTCGGATCACATTGATCCACACTAAATGTGAATTAAAGGTATTTGATGTATGAAAAAATTCAAAATATTGCTCCGATCCACAATWAATGAAAGATAAAATTGTAAAAAAAGTGATTTTCAATATAAATTAAGCATTTTTTTCATTTCTTATTGCTTAATTGTTTAAGGCTTAATTAAATTTTGCATAAATTTTAAAATTCAATAAGATAACTCAAATCTTAAAATCTACACACATATGTTAGTCGTTTATCTAATTTTTGTTATTAGTCTCTATTTAACCTAGATTGCAAGGACAACAAAAAAATAAATAAACTTTTCATAATAAGATTACTTGGTTATTTAGAAAATTACAAATAAAGAAATATTTCACCAACATCTCAAAACTTTAACTCAATTAACTTATTTTTGAATTAAAAATTTATTAAATAGATCGAATATCACGTGAGTACAATATTTGTACTAAAACATCGAATCCTACTATTACTCTAAAGTGAATCGTATTTAGGTTAGAGTAGCACTAGATGAATAATCTTCCAATAAGTCCTCATATTGAACGCCTTCAACTTAAAATATCAATAAGTGAATTATTAAAATAAAATGAGATTCAATTTTACAATCGAACTTCTACATATAATATTCGATTGAAATTTTTTTGAAGGAAGGCCTTGTAGTACCATGTCATTGGCCGTCGTGCCAATTAATGAGTATGTCAATATTTTCAAAAAGCATTAAGATGAGTCCAAGTCATGTCAATCCGTAAATTGGTTTAGAAAATGGAGGAAATACATAAAACTGAAGACAATAATTGACTCAGAAAATCAAAATAAAAAGAGGACAAAATTTCTTCTTTTTCGGGTCATAGGCCAACTATACTAATTAAAAATTACACAAAGGAGGTTGTGACTTTGTCCATATCTATTTTAATAGAAATTTAAGTCATGGCATATATTATATATATTTAATTATTTAATTACTCAAGAAAACAACAACAAAGATAATAAGTGACAAGAAATACTACCAAATAAAAGTTGACTACTATAWCCAAAGTTTCATTTTTTAATTTTTTATTAAAATTTTTTACTTCCCTTTATGAGATAAGATGAAAAGTGACAATTTAATTAATTAAAWTATTAACATTGGGGGAAAATAGGCTCCATATTTGATAATTTTATTGCTGAATATAGTAGACAAATACAAATTAGAATAATTACTTGATGCTCCATGCAATTTCTATTAAAATCGATTTAGTACTAAATATTTATGATTGAGAAAGAATTGGGTCTTTTAAAGAATGAATCAAACTATTTGGATCCAATAATTGGTTTATTTATTTTAATATTTTATGTATTATAAATTGTTATCAATTYGGTTGGCAGTTGAGTAGTTCTCTACCCACCCTAGGGTTTTTCATATCTCATTCATTGCACATCCTCCATCCTTRTSCCCTTTTTATTTTTGCAATTTTCCTTTTTTGCCACTAGAAAAGAAAACAAAAGAACCGGCTAACCTTTTAAACTTGGTCACATGTCATGGTTATGACGAAATAGGTGACATAAGATTGGAAGCCAATATATGAGGGTAATTTTGTCTTTTCATCTTCAAGCTTCGTTTGTTTCTTTCTCCTCGAACATCTCTATTATTATTTGAATCAAATAATTTATTTACACGTAAAGAATTTATACGATCGAGTGTCTGATTCCTAAATTATTATTGACAAATGATTTAGTAAGATTATATTAAAAAAATTTATGAACATTTGAGTTATAAATGTTATTACTAATAGGATTTTTGGTAATAGCAATGAAAATAACTTTAATTTAATGTAATAATTGATTTCTTTTTCAACTTTTTTTGGTAAAAAATAAAAGTAGGCATATGAAGTAGATAACTTTACGAGGGGGGGGGGGGGTGGGGGGGGAGGGAAAAGTTAACTAAAATTTGTCATCCATCCAGTTTTATCCATTTGTCCCCCAACCAAATACCACTACCCAAAATATGTCCAAAATCCAACCCGCTTGTCCTCGGTGACTCGGTCCCAACCCAAACCAATTCACACGCTTTCTTACTAGCCAAAAAAAGAGAAAAAAAAGTGCTTTGCTTTTTCAATAAGCATATTTATACAAACAACTTCAAATATATTGCCATCCACAATTAGTCCTTATTAAGTGCGGGTTAAAATAATAATTTTCATACGAGAGTTGAGAATTAAATTCTTGATTTCTTTCAATAAATAAGAATATCGAACCGTTCGTATCAATGAAAATTTGATCAATTAAGATATAAACAACGATGAATTTTATGATTAATTGGCAATTTTATAGAAAGAATATACATAGCACAAGATATTTCTCCTATGCTATATTTACAAATATAGATTTCTATAGATATAAAATATTTGAAAAGTTATAATCCTGGGGAAGATGAAATTGATAAGAGAAAGAGTAATGGGAATATGCAAGACAAAAGCGAGACGATGTGGACTGAAGAAATTGGGTATAATAATAGCGCACAGTCATCCATGCAGATTTTCTTTCTCTCTTCTCTCTTTAATTTACTTGCCTCACAAATCATAAATTAAAAAACATTCTATATTTCTAAAGCTTTTTCTGGCAATCACCATGCATGCACTTTACTCACGCACCTTCCACACGTGTACGCTTCAGAAAATTCTATTTTCTTTTRTATMTTAGAACGGCTTTTTATGATTTAAGTAATTAAAAAACGAGGGAGGTAAAATTGAGAAAGATTGATATGAGTCTTTTAATATATTTTTTATTTTTTTATTTTATATATATATATTTAATTTTTAAAAAAGAAAAAACGTAGCCCGATAAACCTTCTTTTGCTACTCTGTCAATGAAACCAAAGGCATCCATCCTTATTCTTCCTATATTAAAATGTACTGACAGCTCCCACACGTGAACATAACCCCTGAAACTTCCCTTTCTGTCTCCTATACAATCCCGTTTTCCGTTCAGTCTTCTCCGTTTCCAGTTCCCTTAAAAGCCAAATACGCGTGTTCTTATTTATTTACGACTATTTTTAAATTCTCATAAATCCTCAAAGGAAGAGAATGAGCAATATGACAAATTTAGACTGCTACTTTRCTTCGCTGTAAAATTGAATAATCATAAATTTAGATGGATATTATTTTTAAACAGATAATATATATAATTTTTTTAAAATTTTTATAATTGATCAGAAAAATGACGATTCTCACAAACTTATGAATAAGTTAAATATTCATTGATTCGTATATGATTAAAAATTATCTCTAATATTATTTTGATATTAAATTAAATGTTAAAATTCAATCGTGTTAAAATTAATTAAAAAATATTTTAAAAGAAATTAGGATAAAAAAATTGGAACGTGATAAGAATTTCGTAAAATTTGTTATTCTTGTTTTAATCTTAAAACTATTTTTATTAATATAGGAAAGTTAACCGGGAGATAAAGCAGAGGGAGATAATCGTCCATTAATAAAAATAAATGGAGATAACAATTAACAAGTGGCTTCGAAAGCAAAAACATAAAAGAAGATTGAAAGAAGTTAATTTCACCGCTCCAAAGAAAAAAAAAAAAAAAACAATGTCCACGTCGTCATCCCAGGCTTCATCCAACCACCGCCTGCCGTCCCTAACTAGCTGAGCTGTTCCTCAATGTAGCTTTGCCTCTGTTTGTCTTGGACCCCACAGGCCACCACCCCAAACCTCAGCCCCACATTCTTACTCAKCCCCGCCGGGCCCCCAACCCCCACCTCSCAKGTACACTATCTTTTCTCTCTCAATTTCACTATCAATCTTAGGTAGGCTGTTTTTCTTCAACTTTTCTTCTTCAGCTCCTGCTTCAGAAACASCCCCCCKCCSCTTCGTATCGCCTTCTCTATAAATTTACATACAAACCCCATGTCTGGGTCCCCTTTTCTCTCTCTTGCTTTTTTTCTCTGTCTGTATTTCTCTCTTCATATACAGACATCAATATGTTATTTACATATATATCATAATATTTTGTGTACGATAACATAATTATATAAATAGATTGACTTGCTCTCTTGTTCTGCTGCTAAGTTATCCAGCAGAAAGGGGGAAAAAAAATGCCTGCTTGGTTGTGGAAAAAATCCACAAAAAATAGTGACCCAGGAAGCAATTCTACGAAATCTTCAAGCAGTAACAGTACCAAAGCTTCTTCAATCAGGAATGAAAAGAAGAGAGSAGGAGGAGGAAGGACCAGAGATGATGTGAGTTGCAACAATAACAAGGTAAAGAGCTTTGATGAGATTTCTGGGGGAGTGCTTTCGAGAAATTCCCCAAGGAAAAGCSGAGATTTTGGTGGTGGAGGAGGAGGGTCATCTGGGTTTTCTGGGTTTGATTCATCTTCGTCTTTGGATAGAGTTTATCCCTTGCCGAGGCCATCAGTTTCTTCGAATGATCAGTTTCAAGGTCTGGCGGTTGGATTGGGATCTGGTTCTGTTTCCGTTTCATCCAGTGTTAGCTCATCTGGCTCCTCCGATGAAAACTCGCATGTCGATCAAGGTCAATTGGTTGCTTCCAGGTATAGGCTTAGAAGTTTCATTTCAGATAGTGATTCAATTTCCTCCCTTTTTGAAGCCCTAAAAAGCGGATAGAAATTGGGGGTTAGTTTTGTCTTAATAGTTATTTTCAATTAATTATTTGTCAAAGTCGAGTCTTGGTGATCAAAATCGAATCTTTAATCTGTTCTTGGGTTTGATAGGAAGGGATGTTTAGGGATTTTGTCACTAGTAACTGGTCAGTACTTGGTAAGAAATTGTAAGAAAATCTGTTGATTATTGGGGAATTTGTAGTTTAATCAGTAAGCTGAAGCCGTTTATCCTTGAAACAGATTAAAAATGTTAAAAGAAAATATTTCTTTCTTTCTTTCTCTCTAAATCTTTTTCCACTTGATTGGTCAAATTAAACTTGAAATTTTGCASACATCATATAACAGAACTTTTTCAATTTTTTGGAGGCGCGGTTGTGGGGTGGGTGGGGAGGCTGAAATTAGGATAAGCTTTGGGTCTGCGTAAATTATTCTGATGTTTGCTTCTATGTTAGTAGTAATTCTGTGGTCTATACACTTTTTTGGTCTTCTGATTGCTATTGATGTTCACTTCTGTAAATTTTTCCATTTTCATATTTCGCTTTTCTTTGTTCAGTTGCGTCTGTGTTTGTATTGCCCATAACTCTTGATCTTAAAACTCTTAAAGGACAAATGTGGTTTATTCCCGTCCTTATCATGGGGTGCACATAGAACACCACATTTTGTGACTAGTTGGAGCAATATTTTTCTGCTTCCAATGCTTAATTGATGCAAAATTCCTCTCTAATCTAGAGGACAAGGTGATGCAAAATTAAGTCCATTACCCAGTCCAGGCCCAGGATCAGGAAGGACTACCACCAACACTTCGCCCCTTCATCCAGGGCTTTCTGGTTTAAATTTGGAAAGTCCTACTGGTAGATTGGAGGATGGGAAGAGCGAATGCCACCGGTTGCCCCTTCCTCCTGGTTCTCCCACCAGCCCTTCTGCATTGCCAACTCCACGGACTTGTCTGACAACTGAGATCTCGAATAACAGTTTGTCTAAATGGAAGAAAGGAAAGCTTCTAGGAAGAGGCACATTTGGGCATGTTTATGCTGGATTCAACAGGTAATGAGTCTCCCTCTGATGATGAGATTAACTTAAAAACAATTAATCTAATATCAGTTAGATTACTTTTGCCTGCTTTGTTAGCTTAATATTCKTGTGTAAATTTTCAAGGACAGAGGGAAGAGAATATTTATGAACATATGGACATATATATTTGTTGTGTTTTTGGTATTGGGATACGCACTTGCATACTCATGTAGACATACACATATAAAGTTGTCTGTGTATGTTTATTTGTCRGTATTTCTGTAGTTGGAAGCTCGATTATTCTTCTGTTGTTGGTTAGGTCAACTCTGTCTAGCCATTTTGCATTGGCACATAATACAATTAACCATTATTAGAATGGCTATAGGTAGCATTAAAAGGTTTAATTATACCAGAGTAGATTGACAATGGCATGCTTATTTTCAATATTGGTAAACAGTTGATATTTTCAAAACTGTACAGTGAGAATGGTCAAATGTGTGCAATAAAAGAAGTGCGGGTTGTGCCTGATGATCAGACTTCAAAAGAGTGCCTCAAGCAGTTGAACCAGGTTCCCTTCGCCATCTTTCACTAGCTTTTTTTTCTATTGAATATTATATGTGAAACTGTATTTATCGTAATATACTTTGCTTTTGCATTTAGAATTTGCTATGCCTTTATGATATTTTTGCATTGCTGATCAATGAAATGATGTCAACAGGAGATCTTGTTGCTTAGCCAGCTATCACATCCGAACATTGTTCAATATTATGGCAGTGAATTGGTACAATTAGTACTTTCTTTGCTTAGTATCTCAATTAACATTCTGGCTCAAGTTCTTTGTACTATAGTATTTTCAATTTTTTTCCATATTTTACTCCTTCCGTAAAATCATTGGCCTCAATTGTGGCTCTAATATAGTGTGCAATATCTTTACTTAAACTTTTATTTAGGGTGATGAAGCCTTATCTGTTTATTTGGAGTATATATCTGGGGGCTCCATCCACAAATTACTGCAGGAATATGGGCACTTCAGGGAGCCTGTTATTCAGAATTACACGAGGCAGATACTCTCTGGACTTGCCTATTTACACGGAAGGAATACTGTGCACAGGTGATGTATCAACTGTATTTTAGTTGTAATTGTTGAGCTCATCAGATGAACCCAGCTTTTTCAAGTGGTTCATGCCTTTCTGCAGGGATATCAAAGGAGCAAACATATTAGTAGATCCCAATGGTGAAGTTAAGCTTGCAGATTTTGGCATGGCAAAGCATGTATGTGTTTAGTTGATGAGGCCAATTTTATTTCCTTGGTGGTGAATAGAACAGAATAAATAATTTGACCAGAGAAAAAATGGCGGGAAAAAAAAAGAAAAAGGAAAACAATAGAATCAAATTAATAGGTGATTGAAGACCATGACCTGCGTTTTGAAACTATACTGAGTGATTTATGCATGCACATCTCAGCTGTCTTTGGCTGAAATCTTTTTTATATAGATGAACTAAAGCATATTCAGTCCTGTATTTTGGAACTCCTGCATTGCTTCTATCTAGTCTATCAGAAGAAAATATTTATTTTGTTCTGTGTGGCAGCAAATATATGGATAAAAGACTTATTTTCGGACCTTTTCCAATAATTTATTTGCATCCACCCTTTGGTGGGACTGTAAAGTTTTTGGAAGCATATGAGAATGTGCAATTGTCAAAAGAAAAATAAAGGTGGTGTTACTCAGTATAATACTCATTTGAGCATTTCAAGTAGATTTATATTCATGTAATTGCTTGATGGGTTTTGTTTTGATTCCTAATTTGTTGTAGTCCTGATGCAGATAACATCGGCTTCATCAATGCTGTCCTTCAAGGGAAGCCCTTACTGGATGGCACC
This sequence comes from Rhazya stricta, assembly GCA_001752375.1. Taxonomy (NCBI): domain Eukaryota; kingdom Viridiplantae; phylum Streptophyta; class Magnoliopsida; order Gentianales; family Apocynaceae; genus Rhazya; species Rhazya stricta. The sequence goes on along the minus strand of MEJB01000012.1, from coordinate 5,707,684 downwards.
TGAGGTACCATACTACTCTCCCCCATATCTCTCATCGTTGATATACATGCAACACCTGTGTACTCACCTGTATGAGTGGCACTTTAATTAACACTTCCATTTTCTTTATTTATTTAGTTGACCTGGATGCTTCAGTAGCTTGCCTTTATCATCCTTGTTAACTGAGTTTTTGTGTGATTCCAGGTTGTTATGAATACAAGTGGTTATAGCCTTGCAGTGGATATATGGAGCTTAGGATGTACAGTTCTCGAAATGGCTACATCGAAACCACCCTGGTACCAATTTGAAGGGGTATGAAAACAGAACGTGTTYTTATAAACATTTCCAAAGTCATCTTGCATTTAAGTGTTCTTTTTAAAAGAAATTAAAATATATCATTATCTTGTACTCAACAGGTTGCAGCAATATTTAAAATTGGAAACAGTAAAGATATCCCAGATATTCCTGAACATCTTTCAAATGAGGCAAAAAGTTTTATAAGGCTATGCTTGCAGCGAGATCCAAATGCGAGGCCAACAGCTCTGCAGCTACTAGATCACCCTTTTGTTAGAGATCAAACTACAGCAAGAGTTGCCAACGTAAATTTAACCCGGCAAAGCTTTCCGCAGGCTTTCGATGGAAGTCGTACTCCGGTAATTGCTTAAGAATTACCTCAGAAGGTCTCCTTCATAATCATAATATTTGGCAAAAATGTTGTTTGGTGCCATTGTTTTACATCTTTCCATATTTAATCTCCTACATAATGATCTATACAGATTTAGTCACTTAAACTTCTGAACTACACTACTTTGAGGACAAATGGCTCATAGAATTCGTGAAGCAATGGTGACTAAACTATCCAAGATCAGCTATCCATTGTCTTCAAATAGTGTAATTTATGGGAATCAAATGTGTCCTAAACAAATCATGGCTCATTAAATTGGATGGGACTAGACCATTGACGACTAAAACTACAATTATCCTAAGTAAAATTTTGTTATGAGATCAACCTCTTTTCAATACAATTTTGATAATTTATGTCTTTGAAAAAATGTTTCATCTGAAATCTCATAGGAATTTTATTTTTTCCCCTAGCAATTAAAATGTTAATAAGAGTAAAAAAAAGAAATGACCTTTCCCAACGTATTTGCTTTGACCATGTTAGAAGTGAACAAGGATATAAGAAAAAAGAGTTTCAATTTCTGATGTATTTCTGATGCTTCTTTTTCATTTTGGTTTTGTTATCTCTGTTCTATTTTTCCTTTTTTCTTTGATAACTTCATTATTCATTTACTCATGATTAACTTTTCCCTTTTCTGGGTGGGATAGTTGGAGCATGATCACGTGATATTTAGCGCATAATTTTAATATATTGACATTTGATGGTTGTCGAGTTGCTGTAGCTCAGGTGGTGCTTACTCTCTAAGTGGCCGCTAAACTAAAATAGTGACTTCTATTCTGTCTCAGAAGAATGTTTAGGTCAACCACCAAAGGTTAAATCTTTTATGGTTTCGTGGGAGCCTTTCTTTGACTCTTGTGCTCAGAAAAAGTCTCGTCTCCTTTTAGGGCAAGTACACGGATTTCTCTTCTTTCCTTTTTGTGGTCTGTGATGTATAATTGGTAAGGTTTCTCAAAGCATGACATAGGACACTCAGTAAATGTTTGTTAGAAATCTCCTTGTAAATCTGGGAAATACGTCCTTCTTAGTCCTTGATATGTCCGTAAAGATTAAGCTAATGGGCTCTACTGTTTGATTATCAATGTATGAACATAATCTTCAACGTTATGCTTATATTTGCCATTGTTTTCTTTCCACTCCAGACAGCTCTAGAGATGCGTGGAAGCAGAAATAAAGCTATTTCTTCTGAACTGGAATATGTGTCAAGACCAGTCGTCATCTCACGGACCTTGCCTTGCCCAAGGTATGATAAGGACATGCAAAATGTCCATATGTTATTAATCCCCAATTTGATTTTACCCATCTTAGGTTGTGACTGTTTCATACTTGATTTGTCCATAGGGAAAATGCAAGGACGATAGCATCGTTACCTGTTTCCCCCTGTTCAAGCCCACTACGACAACAGGGCCCAGCACATAGGAGTTGTTATCTTTCGCCCCCACACCCGTCTTATGGCTTTGCAGGGCAAAGTGGATTCACCTCAAGCGAGTACTCGATGTTTCCTGTAAGGCCCAACACAAGAAATGCACTTGAACCATGGAACGAAATCCCTCAACTTAGATCACAAACACCGCCTAACAGATCTCCAAGAACGGGACTCATTTTGTAGAACTCTGCATCTGACTAAATTCTTCCAACATTTCATCCGAAGATGCCCTGTGCAGTAAAGATATGCACCCAGAGAGATAGGGCTCGGTGGGGTTTCTTGTATGAATTGGTTTGATGAAATTGAGGAAAAAAAAAAAAAAAAAGTGTGTATCTTGGGAGCTTCTTGTTCCTCTATTGGACGAACAGCAGAAGAAATACACTACATTTAAATTTTTGGTTACTAGAACAATCCAGGTTGAAGGATGAATGCATTTAGTGATTTTGTAAATTTTAAGAAATCTTTTGTTCAATGAATATAGTGGGTAAATAGAAGTCCGAGTTTATAATGTTGAATCTCCCCTTGTAATTGTTAGTGATATAGTTTCAGGAGCCATAGACAATTGAGATGAAATTCCTTTTCTGGGTTGCGGTTCTTATGTTCTTGACAACCAATCTCTTTGGAAGTTTCTCCTTCATTTGGTGCTGGGTGGGAGGCCTTCAGAAAAGTTGGAAAGTAGTAGTTCTGCGAAGTCGAAAGAACAACGCAAGAGTGTTTTTTGTTCAGCTACCAACGCCGTCATCGAGCATGTAATATTGTTTAATCCTTTTGTCCATGTGTGGTGCTTAAAGGGGATCAAGTTGATTGGCAATTACTCCGTAAATCCGCCTTTGTAAGTGAGGTGAATTAACATTTCCGTAGATAATAATCAATTATTACATTAATCTTCTTAACAAGAAAGGCAGCATATAGGAAAAGAAATTGAGACTTCTTCCCTGGATTAACATTTCGGTGATAATAATCAATTATTACATTACCTCTTCTTAACAAGAAAGGCAGCATATAGGAAAGAAATGAGATCTTCTTCCCTGAGCATTTGTTATTCCCTTCCCAATCACTTATTTGGAAGAATTATGTGGGTGTTTTGTACGAGGGCAAATGGATGAAGGTAAGGCACTGGTGATGTACCTTATGGTTATGAGGTAGCCTTTAGATTCATGCTGCTATGTCCAAGATATGATGCCCCATGTTGCAATATTTTTTGATAACTATTATTTTGTTGGCTTTCGTACAGATTGTTTACATAACAGTTTGTGTAATAATATTCATGTGATGCCAGGCTATTGCTCAATCTAGCAAGACATTGTGATTTGAAACTTTCCCTATCAACGGACGTCTACTAGCTAAGGCAATTCGTAGGATGGTGGAAATATGGAGGTTTGTACCAGATATTGGGCCCCCCCTTCAACGTGTAGCCACTAGACCATGGTCTTATGACTGTCGTAAGTAGAACGGCGTTCGGAAGTTAACCAGGGGACCAACATGCATGCAGCCCAAGCCCGGAAGAAGGACTAAGGGGCGGACAAGGCTTGTCCACAAGCTGCCACACCGTAGTTCGACGGGCTATGTTTGGATAACCATTTCAATGATCCTCAACTTGAAATCAGATTTGCACAGGCCCCACAATAAAAAAATAAATGAATTGAATTTTAAATTTGCATTAGGTTGAATTAAGGGAAGGATTGCTTAAATTTGTGTATATCTATATTTATTATTTTTTCATAAAAAATATGAATATACTTTAATAGTAATATAATTATTCTATTTAGATTAGACTTTGCGGTAAGGAGAGAAAAAAGAAAATTTCTTTTAAGTTGTGGAGATGAAAAATTGACAGATTTGAATTTCAAAATTAGTTCTGAAGTTAAAAAATTTTTTGWGTTAAAGAAACCATTTGGGAGTAACATTTCTTGGCTCAAGGTGTGAAATAAATAATATTTGAAATTGGGGATAAAAAGTTTCTTGATTAAAAATGTAAAACAAATGATATTTGAAATTAGGGATAAATATTTTTTCTCCTAAATAGAACCTTAGAATCTTATTCTCATATCATTTTAAGTACAAAACAGAGTCAAGTTACACATTTATCCTTATCAGTGACCATATTTATGTATTTTCAACATGGATTGATGGTCAATTATTTAAGGAATTGTTAAGCATATCTATTAATCATATGAGTAACAATATGAAATTTTAATTATACATTTATATATAAATCAAAATTTTCTCATAATTATTAAAATCTTTCTTCTTTCTTTTCTTTCAAATTCACTCAGCTCCTACACTCTAATTTTGAATTTTGAAGCTCAATTTATAATTTTTTTTGCYAAATAATTCCTATTTAAAGCTAGTATTCGTTCTGTCCTATCTAAATATATGTTTTTTTTTTTCATTCCAAAAATAATTAGTTTAAACTCAAAAAAATCAAAACTTTTGGGACTCCTAAAAGTGTCCTGCTTGGTGCGTGGAGGGACCCCTAAAAGAGTCCCCCATGCACTGAGCTGGACCAGAGATTTTTTTACTTTTAATTATATTTTCCAGCATATTACACATTCGCTGCACATATAAAAACTTCATGCCACTCTAACTCCACTGTTTCTCCAAATCTACAATAGATGAGCCTAATAGTATGGCAAAGGGAGATAATAATATGAACTCACTCTGACTCGAAAAATATAAGAAGTCCCTTGCTCAGTATCCTTAAAATTAAATGCACATCATGAAGCATATAGTCATCTTATCAAAGGGCATGTSGAAGGTGTTCATCTCAGGATGCCATCGCTCAATAAATACCGACACTAGAGCAATGTTCAAGTGTTCGAACGTGCATGAATAGAGATGAGTGAGTCCATACTGGACAACAAGTGTCTCCTCCTCATCAAACAAGTGGGATGGCAACCACCACACAATTGTATCATGTCGAGTATGACAACTCAGAATGTCTCGCTCCTTGTCAATCCTTACTCTCGATGTAACGTGTTCACCAAACTCGATTAGTCAATTATGGTCAGTCGYTCCTTCAATAGCCAGCCCACGAAGCATCCCCATATGTATGTAGAGCTGTCAGACGGGCCGTCGAGCTGGCCGACCAGCAACCCATCATTCGGACGATTGGACCGTCAAAATGACGGGTTGGAAAAACTCCAACTCGAGATTATGGATTAGCCGGCCAGCCCATAAAAAATAAAAAAATGTAAAAAATTAAGAAAAACTCCAAAAATTTCAAAAATTCTAATAATCCCTACAAAAGTATTTAAATGATCATAATTCACTATATCATAGTATATAAATTTAGAAGTTGATAAAGCTCAGCAAAGTTTGTGAAACTAAATAAGTAATACAAATTTTTCTTTTATATTTTATGTTACTTAAAACAAAGTTTATGAAACTAAATAAGGAATACAATGTTTAATATTTAAGAAAATATTTCTAACAAATAAATTTATATTAGTTTTTTTAATTGTTGATTTTTTTAATTAATAGGTGAGTTGGGCCACCCTGATTTATAGCTCRTTTGGGCCAACCCTATAGGCCGCCTCCAAATGGGTCGGGAATATCCAATCCAACCCACTCATCTTAKATGGTGGTTTGGCTGACTCGACGGGCTTATCCTATTTTGACAGTTCTATATGTATAGTCATGTCTGATTGGATAACCTGCATGCGTCGTCTGCTCATCCATGCCATGGACAAAGTACTATCTATGGCTCTTTGAGGCTAAAATCTAGGACGTGGAGATCAAATGTGATTCTCAATTCCATGAGATATCGGACGGGAACCACTATGACCTAAAAGGTTACCCCTTCCCTATCCCATGTCTCCTAACTGTGATGGGATGAAAGATAATAATCATTCTTATCGAATGTCTGACCATAATCCAGAACATCACTTTCATCATCGCCCTCACCCTCACCCTCACCCTCAAAGATGGTTAAACTGCTCGTCACTGGGTCTACAATAGCTACATCCGAAAATTGAAAACCATCATCGTAAGATTCTGGTGCCAGATCACCATGCTGAGACACATGACATCTAGAGGATGCAATAATTGGACGTCTACATAAACATCCACTATATTTGTTATAATATGACAAGTCCCATGGGAGTCCCTACACGCGCTAGGCAGGACTCCCTTGCCGGCAATAGTCCTCTGGAAATGAAAATATATTTTCTTTTTAAGTAGATCGAGATAAGTACTAATATTTAAGCGAAAACTCATGTAAATGGAGCTCAAAAATGAAAAATTTGATATAGAGATTGAGAGGATTTGACAAAAATGGACGTAGAGAGAGAAAAGAAAAGATAATTATGAAYAAATTTTTATTTATCTCAGAGGTTATATTTGAAATTTTTATATAATTGTGCATAATAAGTGATTGTTATGTTTAGTCATTTTATTATTTAATTTGGTTTAAAAATAAAAATTTAATATATCGCTTAAGATAACTGAAAATTCGAGGAAAAATATTACAAAAAATAATAATTTGGAATGAAAATTGGACTTTTACCAATTACCATTACCATATATGTGAATTGTCTAAATCAGGAAAAAAACAAAATTACTGAAAGGACAAAGGTGTCTTTTTGGCGCGATTACGTATGGGCTCTCCGGGACTCACCTAGGGATCAGGGCTTCCTGGGCACCAGAAAAAAAACGGGTTTTCTTTTCGCTAGTTGTCTCAAATTGCAGCTTGGATTGATGATGAGATTTGACAGACCGGCCAGCCCCATAAACACTAGGAGAGGGGCCAGTTTGGGCGCTGATTTCCGAATCTCTTATTGGCAGCTCGGTCCGGTGCGTATCGGACGTTTTTCGAGGATGGGTTTGTATTCCCACCATAGTTTAGAGTAGAGTCCAAAACTTTCTTAGGGCAAGGTCTCAAGCTTCTGAAGTATTGGGCCTCCCTGTGTAATATTTCTTTGATTTTGTTAATATACTCCAGATCCTTTGGTCCAAAAAAACATTACTAATCATATCTCAATCTTCAGAAATAATCAAAATGAGACCAAATTCAAGTCGGTTACAGATAACCGACCCAATCTAACAAAACCTACTGCCACCGTGCGATTACGCAAGTTTGATTTATATATCGTCTGTACTCAATTATATCCCAATCTTCCCCTGCAATTTTCCCCCTCCTATGAATTTCCTTTTGAATCTCCACCCCAACCCCTGGAGAAGGAAGGGGGGTGGGGAAGATAGAAATCGTCATTATTCTTGATCATTGTGGGTTGTACGTGAAAATTTGGAACCAAGAAGAAAAAATATAAGATGCCGATTGAAATGCCAAAAGGATTGCCATTTTCAGTGGATACATGGACTCCAAATTCAAGGACAAAACGGCATCATTTCCTCACACATGCACACAAGGACCATTGTCAAGGAATTCTCACACATGCTTCCTGTCCAATCTATTCTACTCAGCTCACCAAGGTTTTTGTCCTCCAATATTATCCTCAGGTTCCACCATTTTTCATTTTTCCTAATCATAATTTTTGCGTGTGAATAAGAGTTTTTTTTTTTTGAAATTTTATTTTATGGTTTCGATTAATTTGGTTTTTATGGTGAAAAAAATCACTAGCAGCTTGATCCTGGGTTGTTTGTGGTAATTGAGATTGGACAAAGTCTGATAATTGAGAATTCAGATAGTAATTTTACAGTGACTGCTTTTGATGCAAATCATTGCCCTGGTAAGTTAGTCATTTATTTTTTGTTATATTTTTCCTTGYAAGTGATTYTATCGGCAACTTTCATGTCTAAATGGATGGATTTGCGTCAGGCTGTTATMTCAGTTCTCTTTAGGTAGATTTACTTGTCATTCTTTGAGCTCAGATTACCTTGTTAGTGAGTCTAATCCAAAGAAGTATGCAAAGTCCAACGGGGTTATACCCCATTGTTTTCTCTCTTCTCTCTTATCTCTCTCTTTTTGTTTTTTTGTTTTTTTGTTTTTTTTTTTGGGACTCCCAAATCGATATCTGGCTGTGTGGCATGGTTAAGTGTTGAGGACTTGATTATATTTCTTCTTAAGCTTCAGTTTAAGAATATATGAATTTTTTTTTAATAACCTATGCTTGTTATTCCATTTTATCAAGGAAAGCTCGAAGTGCTAAGTTCTGCCTTATGTCTATGCATGTAAAATCCTAGTAAATTCATTGAATTATTTCTMRCTTTTASCCGAGGATTGTTCTGTGTTATGTTCTGGTCCACTATAAACTCTTCACCGGAAGACAGCAGATTCCGTTGCTCTTTTGATGCACAGAGTTCTRGAATTGCCAAAGTTTTTTCTGGAAACGCTTATCATTTTAGGTTACCTAAAATGCGGATTAGTGATCTTCAGCTATCTATTTCCACTTCATCAATCTTCAGCTGGACCTTTATTATTTGATATTGTAATGCTGTCTATTTAGCTATTATCTAGAAGTTCTTCAAATACTTACTGTGATTTATTTTTCCCCTCTGCTATAGAGAATCTCTACCAAGCAGCTGGGGAAATAGTTTTTAATTCACCATTTTGATTAGTACCTCCTCATCAAGATTCCTATTTCTCATTATGGTGGCTTTAGTTAATCAGAATGGCATCTGGTGGTGGTGTGTTTCCTTTGTTTCGTCAAGTGCTATTATCCATTTCTTGTTTGGTTTTCATAAGTTGCTTCACTGATTTTAAATTCTCTTTACAAAATGAAGTAAATTAATTAGGAGCAATTGTATTACTGTCAATTTTCTTAAATGTGATCTACGAATTTCAGGTGCGGTAATGTTTCTGTTTGAAGGAAGATTTGGTAACATTCTGCATACAGGTGATTGCAGACTCACTCCTGAGCTTTTGCAATGCTTACCACAGAAGTACGTAGGCAAGAAAGATAAAGAACCRRGGTGTCCACTTGATTATGTATTCTTAGACTGCACTTTTGGTAGGTCAGTCTTGAAGATGCCCTGCAGGCAATCTGCAATCGAGCAGGTACTTAGATATCTGATATTGAGTTTTGTCCTTATTTCAATACCTAGATGCATAGCTTGCTTTTCTTAGCTAGCTGCTCTGCAATCCCAGCCGGAAAATAAAATGATTCATGTTTCTCAACAGGAAAGGAACTTCTCATGAGTTGCTACATTTTACAGTTGGACATGTCATTTATGTAGTTAGCTATATAGAAACTTAAAGACTATTTTTTGTTGTCCTGTAACTTGGCATCTGATCCTTTTCTTGGAGTAGACAGTGAGTTTAATGGGCAATGCCAGCTCAACTAGGAGTGCGATAAAGTAAAAGGATTTAATTGATCAAATGTATTTTTTACTTCTTCTGTTAATAGGCTTCCAAAGGATTTAATTGTTGCTTTTGATTGGTCAAATGTATAGTTACCTTTGCCCTATCCGCAGCAAACACAGACATTTTGGATTTCTTAGTTATTATATTTTTGAGCTGACATATGCCGGTGGCATTTGGTCCTCTTCTGATTAGGTTCATTTCAGGAAAGTTAAGAGGGACAAAAGTATGTAAGTTTTTAAGAGAGGTCATAAGTATTTACTTTCAAAGAAAAATGAGGCATTTATGAGAATAATAACTGAATGGTGGCTAAGAATTGTAAGAGTTTGTTTTCAATGCTGGTTTTCAGAATTGCATAATTTAAATCTAGTTGTGAGTATTAGCTATTTCTTCCTCTGTTATTATATTCATAGATCCTCATCAATACAATGGATGGGACTCTAGAGTTGACGTAAATTGAAAGCAAAGTACTTCCCAACATATCCTATTTTTGGACTGTTCCTGAACTAATCCTCCTGGAAGTCAGAATGAGGAATGGAAAATAATTCAAATGTAAATGGTTTTAGGGGAAAAAGAAATTTGATCAAAACGAAGCAGTGGTTTTCTGTGGGAAGATATCCCTCAGAAATATAAGGAGGGTAATCCATGCTGTCTCTAATCCAACGAGCAGTTATGCCGTTAGGACCCCATTTCATTCTTAACTGAAGGAGAGAATATAAATAGCCAAGGAAYTTATGACTGGGGTGTCTTATAATAATAATCTATTCCTATTTGGTGCAAGAAATGATTGGTTAATGCAGCATTTGTGCATGAAAGATTTTGATTAGTACAGGGAATAGAGAGCGAATTAAGGTAAAATGGAAGCGTATTATCATTGGCCAACAAAATGAACTTTTGTTCTTGAGTATTTTAGTCACTTGCAACGATGAGTTACCTTTTAATATTGGCTGGGAAAGGTCTCCATTTTGTGCAACTTGTTTCAATCTAAATGCAGAAAATATCTTGAAGTCTCTTTGTTCTTTGAATTTGATTAGCTTCCACTGCTTCATGCGCCATAAGGATTTAAGAACCTGTCTTTTGTCCTTGTGTTTTTCGGAAATGTGGTGTTCAATATTATATCTAACGAGATATGAGGATCGARATATTGGATGCACTTCTATTTGTCCATATTGTTTTGTCCCTTAATGTGATGTTTGAAATCATCAAACGATCTTAACTAGCATGTTACAGTATTACTATTTTCCTTCGTTTTTTGGTGGTTTCTTCTTTTATCACTTTAGTGCTGAACATGTAAACCATCTTTATTTGGCTGCTAATCTAACTTACAAAATGTGAAAGGCAGATTTCTTAGCAAAATTCAGTTGTATTAGATCTATCTATGCTATACTAGAAGTGTGATGAAAGTTGCATGATTTAGACTGAAAGTGCTTCTTCCTTTGTTGAACGGTCTAATATGCCTTTGGAAGAATGGGTTAATATGTTATGGAATTTAACCAGCCATTGTTAAATTGGTTAATTGAAAGGTAGATAGTAGTTACATGATTTAATAAGGTCTGTAACCACTACATACTAAAAGTTAATACTCTCACTTAATCGTCAATATTTGTTCCTAACCTCCAAATGATAATAGTTTGGGATATAAAATTAAATCCTGMAACGTTTATGAAAATCGATAATATAATTAACAATTTTTGTATCTTATTGAAATATCATTGATAATTGTCCATTTATTCTAATAATATAGAATTAGATGGGGAAAGAACTAACACTTCAACCTATCATCACTAAAAAGGCCAAAAAAAAAAAATATTAAATAAATTGTTATTTTTCAAGAGAATTAAAATGAACATGAGAACTGATTTTCTAGTTAAAAAGTTCAAATAACAATGTAATTTATGAAAATTCTAAAATGTCGAATGGTACATGCATGGTGCTAGTTGGCATAAGTGGGAGAGGGTATAGTAAATAATTGAAACTTCAGTGACTATTCTTCTGTTTAGTCAGATTACCTAATTTTTAGCTGTCAAGATTTTAGTTTTCATTATTCCATTAAGAATAAAATTGGATGGTGATGTCTCGAAATAGAAGCTTTTAGCCTATCAGTGCAGAAGGTGACTAGATCTTCATGTTCTAATTTGCCTTTAGTCTTACGAAGTAAAGAATGGTAGGACAAGGTTCTCGAGGCAGTTGACAAAATGAGCAAGTGGCCTAGAATTGTGCAATACTTGGGTTGTTACTTCCTAGGCTCTGGGGAATCGTGTTTAAATTTTCTCTGCAGCTTAGAATACGTTCAATATCAATTGTGCTATTGCTTTTCAGAGGAAAGTAGCAGGATCCGCTTCTGGCCTAGCATACAATCTTTGGATGACTCAAAATATTTGAACCTTTATCAGAATGAAATTTAACGAGTGATATATTAATAAAGTATTAAAGATTTATTYATATTYTTATTGAGAACATTATTTTTAACTTCTAAAGATTCAAGCTCTAGACCAGTTAGTTCACTTTTACAGATTGCTTTGGGACATGTCTGGGGAGGATGGTCTTGTGTGCTGCAGTTGTGACTCCAGCCAGAAGATATGTTTTATTAACATTGTAGAAGTTTGTGCTCCATAGGCATCCAAACTTCTTTTCTGGTGAATACTCTTTTATGTGTGTCCAGGATATCAGTGATGTACTAGAGCTGTTTTTTTGAGCCTCCAGTAGCATACTGACTTCAAGAATTGAGAATGATTTAAATCCTTTGAAGTCATTATCATTCTCAAATTCTTTTAAAATATAAATCTGATTCTCTCTTTCGTTGTCTAAGCAATTTAATTAAAATTTAATGATGTTATACATTTGGAAATTCTAAATTTAGTTTACTCAATTCTTAAATTTAATCCCATAGATTCAACTGCAAGTTGAAGGATACATAAATAGGTGCTGAAATATTGTTAAATCAGTAGGAAAACTAGGAAAAAGTTAATTTGCTTTTAAATAAGTATGCAGTTATACTATTTGATGTTTARATAGGGAAAGTCGTTGGTCGTATATTGCTTCATTTTTCTATGGTCCTAAGTAGCGGAGAGGGCAGATGACAACCAACTGCAGTGAAAAAGGCAGTTTTAGGTTGTTCTTTGGAGATATGAAAGAAGGCAAACCTTGATGAGGAGGATATTCATATAGCTAAAAAGTAGATAGGCAGTATTTGAACAATTATGTATTAGTAGGACTGGCTTCTGTATTCTCTCTTTTGAATTGATCGATGAATTGAGGTTGTGGAGAAACTTTTCATGCACCATATTTACTGTGCATCTCCAAATCCACCTTTTATACCATCTTTCAGGTTTTGATAAATGTAAATTTGAGGATAAGGATCTGTTCAAAGTTGAACTCTCATTTGCTTTGCTTCCGGCTRCTTGCTACAAATAATAGCATCTATAGAATTATGTTGCCTGGAATATCAWTTTCAGGTTCGGATTTGGGTTGATGACTATACCAGCCAAAGTTCGCCGAGATAATTATTAATTATCATTCTACAGTTGCATTTGAATATAAGCTCATATAGTTTCTTAATTTTCTTCTTGAGGAAGCAGGTTATCAATTGTATATGGAAACACCCTGATGCCCCTACGGTGTACCTGACCTCTGATCTTCTTGGCCAGGAGGAAATACTTGTGCATGTGTCTCAAATATTTGGTTGCAAGATATATGTAGACAAAGAAAAGAATCCTGAATATTACCGAGTTCTAGGACTTATAGTTCCTGAAGTCTTATCACAAGATTCATCTTCTCGTTTCCAGCTCTTTGACGGATTTCCTAAACTCTATGAAAGGGCTGAAGCCAAGATTGCGGAGGCTAATGCTAATTCTCAGCATGAGCCACTTATAATACGTCCATCCACACAGTGGTATGTATGTGAGCAAGGGTTTTTGGAGTCGGAAAATAAACGGAAAGGAAGATGTGATCAGGCTGTAAGAGACAAGTTTGGTGTTTGGCATGTCTGCTACTCAATGCACTCATCCCGGGAAGAACTAGAATGGGCTTTGCAACTTCTTGCACCAAAATGGGTTGTCTCAACAACACCTAGTTGCAGGGCTATGGAGCTGGATTTTGTGAAGAAGCATTGCTTCAAGACTCGAAGATCTGATTATCATTCCCTCAGGAGGCTTATGGACATTAGTATTGAGACTCCAGCTTCAGACACACCAGATGACTCTTTGAGTTGTACACCTATTGAAACAACTGCCGAATATGACATAGAATCTCAATCACAAAAAATGGTAGCAACAACGAGCTGTAGAGGCCTGTTCAATTTGTCTTCCCCTAGCAAAAGACCATCCATTACATTATTTGGAAGAGCGAGGCAGGGCATTCGGGATTCTATCTTTAAGCATGAGAAGGAAGTTGTGGCCAAGGATAATTATTCTTCCTATAGAGCAATTAAAAATGTTTCACTTGAGAAACGAGTAGAAGGTGAATTTGAGAGTGGAAGGCTATTACTGTCAGAGAACGGAGAAGTAAAAGAGGAAACAAAATCATATAGAACAAAAGAAGATACATCACCTCAGAAGGAAATTGTTGAGSTTGAAAGTGAAAAGTCATTGGAAGATAAGAACGAAGCAGATGAGGAGACAAAATGCAAGTTAAAAACAAAAAGAAAATGTGCTTCTACCTCACCATTTGGATCATCCAAGACCTATGGTGAAAATTTGAGAGGCTTTTACAGGTCAATGAATATACCAGTACCTCGAGCCCTCCCCTCTTTAGTTGGAAGCCTTCAGAACGAGAATAAGCATGTTAAAGAGAAGGTTCTAATCTGGAAGTGTCCAGCGTTAAAATGACAAAATATCTTTTTTTAGTTTCGCCGTGAGTATTGCTTATCTCTTTTTTTTCTTGGAGCATCAGAAGTTGACGTGTGCAGTGTGCTCCAAGGTGTACCATTAGTTAGATTCTTATTCTTTTTCATTTTGCTTCCAGATCATAGTTTCAGATGTCATTGCCATTTGCAATTGTTTTAAAGGAAGCTTACAGCAATTGCAGTTATAGGCCTTCACACCCCCCCCTCCAAAATTTATTTTCCTCTTAAATTTACTCTCTTCCTGGGTTGTCTTTTCCTATGGGCTTTACAAAGTGATTTTTTTTCCTTCTATTGATACAATGTTCGTAATTGTATTATTTGGAATAATGTAATTTGGTATCCAATATTTCAGATGATTATGTTGCTCTTGCCTTTTGGCCTTTCCAGTTTGTGGAAGAACAGAGCATATTTTGGTTCACTGGTCTGTAAGTAATACTACTAGAGTAGCAATGGCATTTTCTGCCGTGGTGTTATATCACCTTTTGTGCTTGTAGTTTTTGAAGTAACTAAAAGAAGCAGAATCCTCATATCTGTGCACTATTTCTTTTCCTTTTCTTTTTATGCCCTTACCTATATATTCTCATCCTCAAGAAGCTTGCTTTCTCTTTCTCTTATTTTGTTGAGAAAGCCAATAAACAGGAAGAAATTATTGACATAGTCRGAAAAGAGATGCATCTACTAGGAAACCATCCTGCAAATTCTGATGAGGATACTAGAGAAGAAATAGCCGAGCCAATCCGGAAGATGATCAAATGCCCATTAACTAATTGTTAACTTTCAACTGCTGGGAAACAGAATGCACCTCCATCTTCTGACCTTTCGGTTTGAAACTTCACAATCTTTCATAATCTAGCTTATCAGACTGCAAAAACATATGACTTTTATTAGAAACGCAAAAGAGATGCAAATGGAAACATTAGATACTTAGTTTTAGATTAAGGTTAGATCAGTTAGTGATATTTAGATTAAGGTTAGATCAGTTAGTGATACGAATCATTGAAATTTATGCCATTATTGGAGATGTGAGCAGATTTTAACACTCCATGGTCAAATGACTGAATCCCTAATTGGTTTAGCCCGAATCTTACATTATAAATTTGTGCATTGACAATTCATAAAACTAGCTAAAGAAGGAAATGACAGGCGCACCTTAATAAGCATGTCTGTTGGAAGCCAAGCTGGAGCAGTTGGTATTCCAGCCCATCCAATCTGCACAGCAAAGTTTGCCAGTGAACTTATCTTCACAAGATGAAGTTTTCCATTTTACTTCGGTTTGAGATGTTTTTCATGATCTCTTTACACAGYAAAATTGAAAAAAGGTTCCAAGAGAATATGCTTCTTTGAGTGGTGCATAGCCCATTTTCCTTCTTGTGATCATTAAGGAGAAACATATTATACAGTTGTAAACAGAAAAAAATCATGTAGACCATCTAATCTTGTACTGAACTATCAAAACTCTTGCAAGATTCATATATCTGACAGTATATATGAGACTCACCAGTGCATATTCTCCTGTGTCAAATATGCGAATGTCCAGTACCTAAAATACAAGTGTAACATTTATCAGGATTCCAAAACCCGTGTGTTTAGGCCTCATTTCGTTCAGAGTTACAATAGTGGAGTTGCTTTACAAAATCTTCTAAATGTTACCTCTCCCCTGTCTTCATATATGTAGTCCAATCCTTTATAATATGGTGGATGCCCAACAGACAAATACTGAAATCSAGAGATTCATTGTTAATAGAATAGTTCTTCAACATTTAGGCAGATGGATTAWGCAATAACTAACTACAAATGGAGCTGGATTTTCCATTCTAAGAATTGYAAATACTCACATTGACACTATTAAGATATTTCTCCTTGTCCACCCTTACAATCTGACCTTTTTTCACTGCCACCAAGAAAGTAAAATCAACGTTACTACAACAACATGACACAGAAAGTGTCAGCAAAAAGCCAAAATCCAATG
The DNA here is from genome assembly GCA_001752375.1 of Rhazya stricta. NCBI lineage: Eukaryota > Viridiplantae > Streptophyta > Magnoliopsida > Gentianales > Apocynaceae > Rhazya > Rhazya stricta. The sequence goes on along the minus strand of MEJB01000012.1, from coordinate 5,691,527 downwards.
ACCTTTTCTGGCACTTTTGGGGGGATTGCACAATCATGGTATCTTGCAATCGAAACTGAACAAAACTTACTTGAATAGACAGGCTTCTTGGGCTTAGGAGGAGGGGTAGTTGCAGGTTGAGAATTGGTGGAAGTCTCCTGAGTTTTCGACTCGGCAACCTTCTCATTTGCAGGTTCTGAAGATTTTACCGCTTGAATGTAAGGAAATCGATGTTGGATTCTTCTTGTTGAGTGAGAAAATGTACAAGTGTATGAAAAGCAACTCTGTGAAAATGCCGCTGAGAAAGCCATGGAAAAGAAGCTCTTCAACTTCAGTTTTCGGTATCTTTATCTGATATGGATAAGGTGGATCAGTCTTTCATTTCCAAAGGTCGGATTTTAAAGTCCAATACTCTGTTGGTTGGCGCTAAATTTTAGCAAGAAGTACAAATATTGCTCTTTTTCTTTTTCCCTCAATCCGATTACCATATAATTTATAAATAGAAAATCATCACAATAAGAATTAATTTCACTATCCTCCTTAGGAATAAGTAAAACTTCTATTAAGTCTTAAGAAAAAAAAAAAATTGTTCATAATGCATACTTGGGCTTTAAAAGAAATAGTGATCCATAATATTGTTTGAAAAATAAATAGTAAAACTAACACTTATATTATGAAAATTCTTGAATTCGTGTTAATTTTAAAAAAAATTGTAACTTTTAATATCTCAAAAAATTATTCAAAAATAAATATTCCTATTAAATGTCCATTCCCCCCTTAATATCGAAGTTCTTGTGTCTCCATAAAACAAAAATGACATACATAAATATTTTTAACTGTTGAGATCATGGTTTATTGATCAAAATACCTAGAACAAGAATACATATAAGAAGATGCAGTGGAGGCCTTATCCATATGAAAGACGAGAATTGAAGAGGGGAAAGATTATGCATTAATCAAGAAAGTCAGGGTGTGTTGGGTGTTGGGATTGACTTGGAAAGGGCCACCAGGGAATACATGAAAACAGTGTTTGTTTTGTGTCACGCATTTTGGTGGTTTGCTTCTCTCTCTCAAACTAAAATGAAGCTCTGACTTCATACAATTTCTATAGCCTTATGTTAATGGATCGGCGGATTACTAGACAAGTTAGAATCAAGAACGTGAAGATTTGAATCTATTTCTTTTGTTTTTATTGTCATGTCCACTGCMAATGATGCCGCAGGGGGGCACGAAACGTGACTTCATATATATTTGTGCGTTCTTGAAACTGAYCCATCAAATTCAACAAACTTGGATACRTGTACTGATTTCCAGCATCTCCATGGCTTGTTTTGTTGCTTCTCTTTCTTAACATGTAAACTTGTCTTGCATCTAAATTTAGACCTTCAAGATATAGAGCATGGCTAAGGCAGTGGGCTTGCAAAGCTTTCTTTTGGAGAATGTACTACTTTGGAAATCATTTTCCATATTACTACATTTATCACCCAGAAAATCAATGTCCCATTTGATGCTGCCTCTCCTAGAATATAACATTCTAAATTGTCCAAGAGAACAAATATTCTATAATCCAAAAACTGTCATACACGTCCAGCCTTGGAACTATGGCAAAAAATTATGTTGCCTATAGAGTATACGAGGCACAACTCACAACCAAAGGCTGCCAAAGGCTTCTTCAAGTGCTCGTTTCTTGCTCAATTCTGCACTCCATCCGCCTGCCCTTGCAGCTTTCTCGGCTCGGAGTTTCAATTTTTCTTCATCTTCAAACTCGTACATGGACATCTCAGGACCTGATCCAAGTGGCAGAGGTTGAGGTGCCATGCCGGTTGGGCGTGGTTGGGTTCCCCCGGGGATTGCTGGGGCATATTGCCCCTGTGCACCACTACTTGGACCGGCCTGAGAGTTCTGGCCCAAGACCTGCATCAATCGAGATGAAAAACAAGTGAATAATATGTGATAACACATGGAAAATACAAACATTAATAGTAGAAAAACGAAAAAGGGAATAACCAGTTAGTTGCAACATAAAATGAAGGGCATAAATACTCATCTATGAACAAAGGGCAAAAATCCACTAAAAACGACAGCACATATAAAAATAATAGCGTCCGACATCATTTTCGGCACTCTGAAACCAACTATTATGAGCTAAAGATATTAGACATGCATGGTTTGTAAACCTAAACCAAATTAACTTTACACCGTTTATTACAGAGGTCAACCAATTGAAATTTATATTGTTGGCTGACTCTGAAATCTGTTAGTGGGATGTAGATGGTAACTTCAGCCAATATGTCAGGTCTAATCCCAGACCATATGAAAGCATCTTTTCCATGAATGCTTCTCAAATTAATCCTTTTAGTTTTTTTAACCTCCGACCAGCAAGGAAGCCTTTATCATAAGGATGCCAAATATCCATACTTAACAAACTACTAAAATAAAAGGGGAGGTACTTTCTTCAAGGAACTCTTCAAGGGCTAATGCAATTATCAAAAAGAACAAGACTGGAATTTTGGTGAAATTGCACCAGAAGAAGAGCTCCAATCTTAATGGTAAAAATTCATCCCAGTGCTGGTTGGCTTAGATAACATTAGATCATTTGTTGTCAGTTCTAATGGTTAAAACTTTGAAAAGTAAAAAACTTTTTAACGATGTGTTCTCCAATTAATTTGATCAGAAACTTTTACATCCGCTTGTGGGAAGCATCCTTGTCAGTGTCAATTTTCTCAACATGTTCAGTTCAAAGACTTCTAATCCACTCTTTTCTGATATCTTCTTAAATTCATTATTGCCACTTTCTGCCAGGATTTTTCATTTTGGGAATGTTTAATCTCTGAAAGTTCATAAACTAATGTCCTAAAAATAATAATTTTTTTCCATCTATCATAGTAAACTTRTCATGAAAATATGCGTTGAATTAATACAAGCACAAAACCTTTTAGTATCTTTGACCAAAGCATACCGATAAAAGAAAGAAAAGAAATAAGTAAACTTTCCATCTTTTTGGTTTCAAGTAAAATGGAATCACTAACCAACTTCAACCATCAACCAACTCTTTCTTAATCTACAGAAACAGTTCTCATTTAAAAGCAATGAATACAACATATGACAAATCCTTCAAATGAAAGAAGAAATTCTACTCAAAGTTTAAATCCTAATGAACTTGTAAGACAAATACATAAAAAACTGTCAAATACCTGCAAATGATAATAATAAACAAGTAATGTTAAAATAAGTTCAATCTCAATGCTAGATCAACTTACTGAATCATTTTCGGTCTGAGCAGGTTCTCCCTTGCTTGCTGCAAGAGCTGCTGCAAATTCTTCGGCCTACTCAAGTGAACAGAAAGGGGAAAAAAATGATAATAGAAAGCATACATGACTAATATTTGGCATGAAACAGGTGCAAGAAGATTTAGCACCAACCTTACGAGCTTGAGCGATCATGATCTGTTCAGCATTTTCTTTCTGGTACTCAGCAATCTTTGCTTCAATGGCAGGAACATCAATTCCTTCAACTAAATTAAATACTGCARGAAGAGAAACTGTTTCTTTAACAAAAGTACTATAAGCCTCCAAACTAAAACRAATGAAGCTTAGCTTACTCATGTCTTCCACTTCTTCCAAATAATCATTATACTCCTTCAGAGATGGAAAATCTTCTTCTCTCTTATTGAATCTGTGACATTATAAGATTAGATAACTATTTATTAGGGATAAGAAAGATGAAAATAAGTGATCAATAAGTAACCGAATGCTTTGCAAGAAAATGAGAACGAAGACAGCAATCAAACTGTTATTGGCTGTGGGAATCCAGCACAACCTTTTCCCTTATCTGGTACTATTTCTTTTGATCAGAGAGGATACCAATGCTTCAACAGTACTGGGAGGCTAGGCTGGCTAAAAACAGRCCCTATCCAAAATTTGAGGCACTGCAATTACTTTAGGAATCTGATAGTTATTAACAACCAGATGGGAACTCATGCTCAACCAGCCATGTGTTTCCATACACAGGCAGCACAATTAAGTGAGGCATTCGACACCTAGCTTAGCCAGGAGTTTTCAACTTAAAGGAAGAGGACCATGTTTTTGGAAGGAGGCAGGGTTATCATGACCAAGGATTCATGGAATTTCACTCACTAAGTCCAACAGTTCTACTTTCAAGCCCTTAAGCTATCATGAAATTGCTGCTATCACAAATAAAGAATAAAGAGATTTTTTTTAATCCTAGTCACAAGCAAACGACAATGCTTATTTATTCTTTTTTAATTGCTGACTCAACTTGCATTGCCAGGGATTTTTTAGACATACTTCTCAAAATGATGATAAACAACTAATTGAGTTCTCCAGATCCAGGAAATTTAACATTATACGAATGAAATTTCGGTCATCTAGATGGGAAAAGAGAAGTCAGAATGTAAAAAGAAAAGAGAAAAAGAAAAAAAGGAAAAAGGAAACCCTTTCCACACATAACATGTAAAAACATGGTAAATTACCTCTAATTTTCTAAATTGTCCTTGCTAAAACTTATTCCTCTTCAAATGTTAATCCAGGAAGTTGAAAAAACTATCTTGCTTTACCAATCAATCCGTCCTGCCTGGAAGTAACTACAACTAGGCCTCTTACAAGTTCGTACCATTGTTTTTCATACTATAAACGTTATCAGTGAGGAGATCTCAATTACTTCACTGCTCTACTTAAAAGATTCCTAAGAATACCTCATATCACTAGCAGGACTTCTAATCAACCGTCCCAGAGGGGATAACCAAGTAATCAAAGAAAAATTAATTATGCTAAAAGAAAATAAAGGTTTATCCACAAAACCTTCTTTACATATAGTCAGTATAATGGAATCATTCCCAAGCAACCAAAGATTGCTAAAAGAATAGACTAAAAATCAATAATTTTTATTCAAGAAAAGAAGCAAAGTATGACAACTGAGATTTATCATCCAGATAAATAATGAAGAAGGGGGATTTAGGGTTTAGCTTACATGTTTGCAATGCGTTTTCTGATGGCCATTTCTTTAGCAAAGGCATTGGTTCCAGACGCCACCACCATTCTTCCTTCAGATTCAACTCGATCGCTCAATCTTTGCTTTGATTTTTCCTTTTTCTTACTATCAAGAGAGATGAGAAATCATGAATTGTTCAAGTTGGAATGTTTGCAATAACATCCATTGCTACTGTGAGAAGAAGAAGCAGAATAATTTCTTGTATCCCCAAGTATATGTAATTTTGTGAGGAATTTCATATTCATTTCTCGCTCGAAACATTTCCAATTTCTCGGTGCGAAAACAAATTCAATTAAATAAAATTTGTGAAATGGGACAACTCACTGGGCCACCGAACTGGGCCTTTTATGGACCGCTAGGTCCAGGATAACAGAAGAAGGAATCAGGGGTGTTCCATAACATTGAAGAAGTGTCAAAATACCTCCACCAGATCAAATTAATTAAACTCGGCTTACATAGAGTCGATAAAGTCTAATTTTTATTTAAAAAACAATTTGACATACTTTATGATAAAGTTACAAGTAAGATTGACCGCAACGATKGTTTCATGTSTTACTTGAAGAATGGCCTAACTTAAAAAGCCTTGATATGCAATAGAAGTGAAAATCGAAATTAATAGTATAATTTAAAGATATTTTAATATGATGTTATAAGTAAAAATTAAATATAAGARATTATTTTAAATTAAAAATTTATTTATCTACGAACCAAATGAGGTGAATGTAACTCAATTCTTTACTTAAAATATAAAATAATAAATAATAAATAAATAAAAGTCACTATAAACTCATCATTACATTAGAAGAAAAATAAAAGGAAAACGAAAAACAAAATCATCCATAAAATGCTAAAGTGCCCAAAGGGTGCATAGTGAGTACTGAGTCGTGAGTACAAGGAAACGAATAACAAAATCTATCCTCTTATCCATTCCTACTGATTGAAACCAACGACCCAACACAAACGAGTCATAGCTGCATCACCCAAATGCAGTCTCCTAAAGTCACAAATTTTGAACTCCAATAGAAAGTAGAAAGCAAACAAGTCTTCAGTAACCATGGCTGCTCTTCTGGGAACTTCCTCTGCGTCGATCTTGGCTTCTAAAGCCTTTGTTTCTTACTCTCAGAAGTCTTCACTGCTTTCTTTCTCCCCTACTTCAGGTATGTGTATGACATAGATATGAGTGCATTTATCGCTGGCACTGGAATTTTTTGCTTGTCATAATCCCATTATTGCCCCCCCCCCCCCCCCCCCCTTTTTTTTTTTTTTCTTTTTCCTGTTGGATGTTTTTCTATTAGAAATGTTAGTGTTAGTGATGAATTCCATTGGCCCAGCTCAGAGTTGTGGTACTTTTATGGCTTATATTGATTACTTGTTGAATCTCTGGCGGCAAGACCGGTTAATTAATTATAATAGGGTTATGGAATGGGTTTGAGGGTTTTGGTTAATTTACCTGTATAACTCTTCTAAGGATGTTTGTGTTCTCTATAACCCAGTGTGAAATTCTGTGCTTGTAATACTCCCCTTGCTGGCTATATTTGCACTACTTATTTGAAGCTTTTCTGTTAGAAATTTGAATATCAATGGCTACTTCCACCGGCCCAGTTTAGTTCCTATGATCTTTTATGGATTAAGTCTTGATTATTTAGAAGCTAGTTGAGACATTAGTTATAAGGTATGGAATGAATTTGAGGGTTTTCCGTTTCCCCTCCCTCCATTTTTTTTTTTTTTTAAGGTAGTGGTGGTGGTTTGGGTGCTTAAGGTTAAAAATGTTTTTTGGTGCAGGTCTGTCTCAAGGGAGGAGATTCTGTGGAGGGATTGGAATCCCGGTAAAGAAAGGCAGGTCTAAATTGAAGTTTTCAGTTTCTAGTGTTACCACTGAAATAAGCCCAGCGCAGGTATCATTTTGTCCTTTCTGATTAATGTTTTGTTTTTCTGTAAGTAGCTACTTTCTAGTTTAATTTAATTTCATGCTAACTACATAATACCATGCTCTGCACTTGAATAATTTGGAGAAAATTCCAATTATTCAAATACATGTTCCTGGGTTCCTTTTAGTGTTAAAACTCTTGATTTGACTACATTGCTAAGTCATTCATGTATTTCCATGAGGTTACACTTCAAGACAGAAATTTTTACATATTGTAATGGAAGACAGTTTGACTCGCGAAAATTTATGGCTGATACAATTCAATTTGTGAAATTTTGTCATCTCAGGTCCAAAAGCGTGACTCTAAGGAAAGCCAGAGACCTGTTTACCCATTTTCTGCTATAGTAGGGCAAGATGAGATGAAACTATGCCTTCTATTAAATGTAATTGATCCAAAGATTGGAGGTGTGATGATAATGGGTGATAGAGGAACAGGGAAGTCCACTACTGTTAGGTCATTGGTGGATTTACTTCCTGAAATTACAGTAGTTGCTGGAGATCCATACAATTCTGATCCGAGTGATCCAGAACTGATGGGCGTTGAAGTCCGGGAGAAAGTTACTAAAGGAGAGGACCTTAGTGTTGTGTTAACCAAAATCAACATGGTTGATTTGCCATTGGGTGCCACTGAAGATAGAGTCTGCGGTACTATTGACATTGAGAAGGCTCTTACAGAAGGTGTAAAGGCATTTGAGCCTGGTCTTCTTGCAAAAGCTAACAGAGGAATTCTTTATGTTGATGAAGTTAATCTTTTGGATGACCACCTCGTAGATGTTCTTTTGGATTCTGCTGCTTCTGGCTGGAATACTGTTGAAAGAGAAGGAATTTCCATTTCACATCCTGCCCGTTTCATACTGATAGGCTCAGGAAATCCTGAAGAAGGTGAGCTTAGACCACAGCTTCTTGATCGGTTTGGAATGCATGCACAAGTGGGCACTGTGAGGGATGCAGAGCTTAGGGTGAAGATTGTTGAAGAGAGAGCTCGTTTTGATAGGAACCCTAAGGAATTCCGTGAATCTTACAAGGCAGAGCAAGAAAAGCTCCAGCAGCAAATCTCAGCAGCTCGGAACTCACTTTCTTCTGTTACAATTGATCATGAGCTTCGTGTTAAAATATCCAAGGTCTGTGCTGAACTGAATGTTGATGGGTTGAGAGGAGACATAGTTACAAATAGGGCTGCAAGAGCAGTGGCTGCTCTGAAAGGAAGAGACAAAGTAACAGCCGAGGATATTGCCACAGTCATCCCGAACTGCTTGAGACACAGACTTCGTAAGGACCCCTTGGAATCAATTGACTCGGGCTTACTTGTTATTGAGAAATTCTACGAGGTTTTTAGTTGAAGGATAGAAAGGTCCCTTCTCTCTGTAATTTTTTACTGCACCGCCGTAGTCCAGAGAGAGTGCCATTCTATTTATCCTTCTTTATTTTCGCATTAAACGTTCACTTCTAAAGAGATCAGCTATATTTGTGGTACCGCAAAGGAAACAGAAAGATCAGCAGCTGCCTATATAGAGTACTTATATATTATGACCAGTGACTTCTGAGACTACATTAGCTCGGCTGCAGGAAGTGTCGTGTAAACAGTTGTGTTCATGTTCTACTTTAGGTAGTACCGCACCTCAGACATTTGCTCAACTGGATAGTTTCGGAAACTAGTCTCTCATGGTTGGCTGTCCATTTTTTTTCCTTTTTCCCTTTTGATTTTTTCCCTTCGCGAAACATTGCAACAGTTAGTGATACACACTGATGTTTCCATTGTATATGATTAAGAATTCTTCCATATCGACAAATGATTAAGAATTTGCATTTCTTTGAAAAAGGAAAATTCTTGATCAGTTCCATCATTTAAATACAGAATTCTATGTACAGGGTAATGTAAAGCAACTCGAACATGCATATACAAACAAGTAATGGAAAGATTAATTACATCTAGGGGAAGCTTCGTCCGTTATAAGTCGATCTTTAAGCAGTTGGATAGGAAGCTTGCAGGCAATGCCGCAAAGACTTTCCTTTGCATTAATATCTTTCTGCATTCTAGTGTATCCGTTTTCCCCCCCAGCTTGTTCCCCATGAATTTTTCACCAACCAATACTTGGTGCCATCTTCTGTATTCCCATAGCCAACCGCTGTGACACCATGGTCCAAGTCAGTGCCACAGTCGCCCGTGAAGACACCGCTCGAATAGAACTGAAATGCAGAACCACCGGCATCGATGGCAACTGATATTGGTTGGTTAGCCACAGCGTTTAGAAGAGCTGATTCAGTGTTAGCAGGGACATCTTCGTATCCGGTAATCTTGGCAGCATGGCTAGATTCCTTTTAGACTTGCAAGTTCCATCGACTCCTTCGTAAGGGTAGTTGGATTCAGTTGTAAGGCCTTTGTTTTTTTTAATGAATTGAAACGCATCATCCATGAGACCTCTGTTACAGCCCTGGTCTACACTTGTGTCACAGTCGACAAGCTCTTGCTCAGACAGTGATACGAGCTTTCCAGTTGTGCGTTGGTTGATTCCTTCCATGGCTGCTACAGCTGAAAATGCCCAGCAGCATCCTGCATTTCCCGAAGAAACTTGTAGTTAGTATAGCCAATTATTGTAGGATAAATTTCTCTAAACAATGATTAATTGGTTCATGAACCCAAAAATGACATCATTTGACTTACCACATTGGCCTTGGTCTTTAATTCCTGTAACAGCACCTTTCTTTCTCCAGTTCATGGTAGCTGGAACTGCAGATATGTTTTCGTACCTAAATAATGAAGTTGTTTTGCAAAAATGTGATCGTTTGTACCCGTTGCGGGCCTTCCGGAACTCCTCATTTGTGAAATCAGCGAATTTTGACGGCTAACTTGTATGAACGAGTCCCGGCCTAGTTGAAAGACCCGATGAACTCCACATTCTCCTTGAATATTGAAAATCGAGTTGCCTTCTCTACTGCATCCTTGTAAACTCGTCTATACTGAACCATCCATTGCTCGTGTCTTTCAGCCATTGAGGCTTCATTCAAGTTACGGGCCGTGGCCTGAGAAGTACAGAGGAGAAATAAAAGCACAGCAAAAATAAAATTCCAATTGAATGCTGAAAGAAAATCTAGTAGAAGAGTATATGATCTTCAGTGAGATTGAATACTCTTAACTGAGATCAAGTTATATAATTATAGAATTCTTTTGACTGGATTGTTTAAATATTCATTCGGCAACGGGCAGGTTATGCATGAAATGGACAAGCAAAGCTCCATGGCGTAGACGACGCTCCAATAGTGTCCTAACTCAGCATCATATATGTTGGCATTTCCTTCATTTGACATAGAATATATGGATTAATACATTCATGTCTACGAGAAGACAAGAGGGTTTCTGGGGGTACATGCATTTTACTTTAAAGATTATCAAGTATTGAATAAACAGAATCATTGATATGCATCTTCTTTCATGAGTAACCTACATATGCTCTATGATCTTGAAGGATTTATTTCTGTTGATCAATATTCTCTGGAGTAATAAGATGATTTTTTTCTGAGCTGGGAATAGACTTCCTAGCCCGGGGAAGGTAAGCAATATCGAAGCCGGCCACTGACTTAGAGAACAGGTCTCCCTCCTTTTCGAGTGAAGAAAGGAGTCGGTGCCTGTAGCCCATAGCAGCGGGCAAATTTACAATTGAGTTTGCCCATTTTTAGAGTTAGAAGCCAAATAATTTCTCCATCTAAACTAATCCAAATTGTTACATTCAAATCACAAAATAAATGATTTCTCCAATAAAACCATGCATTGGATCCACACTAAAGGTTAGTGTCTTAGCACATCTCTAATGCAGCACTTCTAATATAGATTTTGACGCATGATAATCAATACATAAATAGGATTAATATTTAATGGAAGAAAAGTTAAATTAATAAATTATCGCATTAATTTAACTTCTTTTGATCTTSTTTAGGTGTCATTTATTTTTTTAAATAAATAGCTTCAAAACTTAATAGTTATCTAGCCAACATGTTCACTAGGCTAGAAAATAAAAATATAAAATATAAAATTGAGAGTTATTTTCAATAATTAATTATTGGATTAACATGTTAACTAATTTTTTTTTTTAAAATCATAAGGTGTGCTTTAAGCTATTAATATTAGTAAGTGGATTGCGCCAAAGCAAAAAAGGTTAACATTGGTAAGCAAATTGGTCAAAATGAAATCTTCTATTCGACCTTGCTTATTTACTGTATCATGTTAAGAAATATTTAAATTAAATATTCTTGAATAAAAATTAAAATATATGTAAATAGATTAATCTCATTAATATAATGTAAGAATTGATTTTCTTATTGAATAAAATTCGAATCAAATTCGAATTAGAGTGCTGGTGGACTGCATACTATAGTGTCCGAAAAGCTTTCGCGTTCAATACAATGGTTTTGTTAAAAAAAGAAAGAAAATCAATTTTCACAGTGACTCAATTCTAATAAAACTATTAAATGCGAAGGAAATGAATCATCTCTTATTAGAGAGGGCGGCAGAGCCAGCAAATGGCAAACAATGAATCGGTGTGCTAATCTTGGCGCCTCTGCCTTCCATCACCCAATACTGCCATCTCTCCACTGTCAGCTCTCAAGGCACAGCCCTTCAAAACCTCCAATTGTTTCTTCTGAATCTATTTGTAAAGAAGAATATATCTATAGTACTTATCCTTTTGATTTTGATAATGTAGAAGTGATGGAGCTACGGAGAATTTGGCGATTGAGTGTCGAAATTTGAGCTATTCGATTGCCACGAGATATGGAAAATTGAAARCAATTATCAATGACTGTTCGCTTAGCATTCCTTCTGGGCAGCTATGGATGCTTCTTGGTCCCAATGGCTCTGGAAAATCAACCCTTTTAAAAGTATGAAATGTAATTTGCCATATATTGTTTACTTCCCCAAGCATTTTGTTAGGTTTCTTTTATTTACTTTTTCAAGTGGACGTCTTTTGTTTTTCTTCCTCTCGGTTTTTGCTTATTTGTTTTGTGTTATATGCAGATTTTAGCAGGTTTACTGAATCCAAATGGAGGGTTTTTGCGAGTGAAAAAGCCAAGGAGTTTTGTGTTTCAGAACCCTGATCATCAGGTTATCAGTTCTTTATAATTTGAGATTGTTTAGTTATTGGTTAACTTTTTAGTAATTTAAAGATTTGGTCTTTACGAGGAGGAGGGAATATGAACTTACGGATTGACTGCTTGATTGTTCCCGGCTTTAATTGTGAACTTTTAGRAATTGAAAACCAAGAACTAGCGCCTGGCTTTGATTGTGAATTCATGTTTTCTGTTAATTATTTCATCGAAGAAAATTGGTTTTGTGACTTGTTCAAATGGTAGAGAATAAAAGGAGATGTATGTCTGTTTGCTGTATGCTTMTATCTTGCACCTCTGTTTTCCAGATATATCAATTTTGTTTGTGTTTGCACCTCTTGTTAACCGAGAATTTTTAGCTGTATGTAATGGTGCTTGCCGTTGAGTTTTTTCCACTGGTGTATTCAMGAAGTTAGTCTCCAGAGGTCGAAAGATACGATTTTAATTCAAGTTAGATGAGATCAGGTGCCATGTGGATTTAGGTTGTTAATTTGCCTTTTGGAGACAAACTAAAAAATCTGTTCTCATGTCATTCTTTCCAAAAATGAGACCATTATTAGGTATTTGTGCCATTGCCAAAGACATTTTCGCACCTGTGTATGGACAAGGCCTAAGAGCTAGTTTTTCTTTTACAACTTAGGTTAGAAACATGTGAAAATTTCTGACCAATCTTTTCTTTTCATCTCTCAATGCCTTCACTTCTCTTAAATATAGTTTTATAAGTTTCGAACTGGAAGTGTGAAATGCAAGACATAAATTGACTTGGGATGATTGCACAATTGAATCAACTTATCTACGTAGCTGATTTTAGCAGTAGTCCATCAACTTACTGAGCTTTACTCAGGGAGGAATGGTTTGATGTSATTGGGTCTCACACTATCGGCTTGAACAGTTGATAATCGGGAGATCTAGTTTCTCTTCTTGTTAATGAAAACCACAAGCTTTAAATTAGGGATACATATACATTATTCCCATTGCTCAAGCTATCAGATGAAAGACTTCAATACTAAAAAAATAAGATGTGAGGTAAAAAGAACCATGAGATATCTTTCAGGCTAAAACTAATTGGGAAATAATGATTGTGTGTGCAGGTGGTGATGCCTACAGTTAAAGATGATGTGGCATTTGGTCTCAGTAGATTTAATTTAACACATGATGAGATTAGATCTCGAGTTGCAAAAGCTTTGGGTGCAGTTGGCATGTATGACTATTTGCAAGTATGTTGTCAAAGCATATTTTCTTTATATTATCAGGTGTAAATGAAAAATACTTTTCTTACACTCAGAACTTCCTTTTTCCTGTACGTGTCAGAGACCAGTCCAAACTCTTAGTGGTGGTCAGAAACAACGGGTGGCTATTGCTGGGGCTTTGGCAGAGGCATGTAAAGTGTTATTACTTGATGAGCTGACAACTTTCCTGGATGAAACCGATCAGGTACAATTGCACATAGCTTCTTTTGGGGAAAATATCAAATATAGACACAAAATAAGTTAAATAACTTGGGAAAACTTAACTGCTTATATGTTCTCTGTTTGCTGAAGTGTATTCCTATTCAATCTGATAGAGAAAACACAGTAGAACAATGTGTGGATGTTGTCTCAGTTATATAATGGAAGTTTCTCAATTTTCTTTAGGGCAAAGGACACTAGTTCTATGTGAAATCTTTCTATGTGAAATCTTATGCTTTGGGATAAAAAATTAATGAATTAGCTGGAAAATTTGAAAATGGATCTGAAGTGAAGAATGATAAGAGTAGGAAGGAATTAAATGAAAATTGACTGTAAAATTATGTCTTCAAGTCATAGAATCTAAATTTTGGATACCAGAGTATTTTTATYAAGGCAGGAAAAAAAGTCACGCATAGGACTTTAGTTAGGATAAGAGTAGATGTAAACGAAGCAAAATACTGCAGCCAAGTATTGGAAGTACAGCATACATATTGGAATTGAGATACTACTGGAATTATAACCCCCTTGATCAGATAAGAATTTTGCCAAAGAGGAGAAGAAACCTCTGAGGGTTTGCATGAACTTATTCSGAATAAAAATAGAGAAGTAARAGTCAATCTAATGGATTCTCATAAATTTSGAGGCTTGATAATACATAACTACTCGGCAAAAGAAATTAAAGAAATATGAGACACTTGGTCGGGATATTAGATTTCAATTGTCACAAGCCTTTATTTCCAGTTTTATAGTTTGATCTTTTTATAGAAGAGGTGGAGACAAATGTTCCTTTAGAACTGTTAAGAGTGAGCAAAATACTTGTACCATATGAAGTGTAGAGGGGACAAGCTAAGACTGCCAAACTTAATATTTGCATTTTAGTGGCTTATTTATCCTATCCTAAATAAAACCCTTGTATATTACTGTAGTCGAGTAGAGACTAGGGGAAGATCAAACTCGAACTAGTTATTTATATGTATATAGTCAAACATAGCTTAAAAGAGACTAGGGACAGAGTTGACTGACAAGAAAAGTTTACCAGAACTAGAGGGTATGGGACAAAACCTTTTCGTCCTACCCACCTAAGAAACATGCAGACTAAATACCTRGGATTTCTGTATTTGCTRGTTTAAGATCTCTTTCCTCTAGCATCTTACCTAGTAAATAAATATTTTTTGACTAACTTTTGTTAGGTTGGGGTAATAGAAGCAGTGAAAAGCACCTTGGCTAATTCGAATGAAATTACAGCATTATGGGTGACTCATCGATTGGAGGAACTCGAACATGCAGATGGGGCAGTCTACATGGAAGATGGAAAAGTTGTAATGCATGGTGATGTCTCAAGTATAATGGATTTGATTGAAGCTAGGCAAGCCTGTTATATCAAACAAATAAATTCTTATTGAAAAAAGTCCAATTTTGGAGCAACCGTTATCTTCATGACTTTTGATTGTTGTGAGTATTCAAGTTGGTTTACCTATTCAAGCTTATTTTCTCTCTTCATTTTTAGTTATCCTGTTGTTTTCCTTCCTTTAATATATCAATTAACTCATCGGTTTTTTCTTTTCAAATCCCTGGACCTCCAGAACACTCTTCCTCCAAGTACCAAGCTATATCAATGATGAAAGGAGGTACCAATTGTGAAAGCAGATCACCAAACAACAAGATATATTTAAAATTAGAAAATACATTTATGATCATTAATCTTCCAGATAACTATAAACTACGGAAGATAGAGACCAACCTTAGAACATAACCTATAAAAAGAAGAAGAATATAAAGGCCAAATCTTGGAAGGAGAACTTGCACTAYATGCCAATATGAGAATATAATAACTTACGAAAAAATTAAAGACAATCTTAGGAGAAGAGCTTGCTTCAAGAACGAAATTGGAATTATTACTGGATGAGTGTCAAATCTCCTCACCAAATTTTGCCCCCGAGGTCTGCTTCAAAATTCTGCGAATTGAAACTAAGCTTTCCTTTTAATTAACCACTCCCACCAGGGAAGGAATTCCGTAGTAATGCCCTCTTATATCARATTCCATTAGAATCCACGCATCGAAGAATTGTTCGGACGCCCAATAATATTCTTCCTATAACATAAAGGCTAGAGACTAATCCAAGACAACCAAACTTTTTGTTTGCTTTGATTCTAAACAAGCCTTGGGAAATTGAATCTCTTGGAATACCTCATTGCTCATCTGGAAACAAAGGATAGCCCTGCCATTCTTACTTGTTTACCAATGGAAGGAACCATTGAACCAGAGGGCAAACCATGGATAACATTCTGCTGTTATGGAGATGCCTTCCAATTCTCTCCAAGTATTGGAACTCAGATTGTATATTTCAACTTTGTCGCCATCCCAATCTAGAGGAGGTTTATCATTTTTATCTTTCCAATCTAACTCTACAATCCTAACAACTTTATAATCCTTTGTAGCCGAATCATACCCAAATCCCACCCCGTTTTTGCGCCAATGCGTGCCTGGTGGAGTCAAAGGGGCGGGGAGGGAGCATGGTGAATTCACGAAGTGCCGTATTATACAAGCCAATGGCCTGCCAATCTGTGAGGCAAACAATGCCGTTGRAAGAGGCAGGTGACCCAAAAAATTGATCGAAACTGACATATCTAAGTTATGGGTCAAAAATGTTATCGATTCATCATTATAATGAAGGGAAAAGAGGTTTTTTTCTCTCTTTCGAGATGTTAATGCTGAATGAGTATATAATCATCCCTTTCAGCAAGGTTGAGATGCTTATCAATGAAAGAAGGGCTTTTGATCAAATCACACCATATTTTACAAAGGCACATGAATTTCACAAGAGATCTTATGGACAATCTCAAAAGAATCTTTTCAAGAAGATCTTCAAAGAAACTCATAATACTTGCTATTCTTGGATCTTTTAGAGAACAAAATACACTCTTTGAATATTTCTTCGACATAAATATATTTTCAATCTAAATTTCATCCATTAACATATCTTGATTCGTATGGATAAGATTATAATTTTAAATATGATAAAAAATTCTATTTTATCTTTAGCCTAAGTAGAAAACCTAGAGATTCATTTAACACCAAATTAGGTACTGCTCTAACAAAACAAAAGGAACGTATCCGAGGGCACAAAATATAGGCAACTTTATTTGTTTGCAAATGACTCTAAGCATTTGTAATTCTAGTGATTATTGACCTACTTTGGGTGTATAAAAATATTTTTGATTTTTTAATATATATTTTTATCGCATATTATACTAATTAGAACACGATAAATATATATTAAAATATATATGTTATGATTTGATTTATGGACAGATATATGTAATAGGGGCTGAAATAGAATTTAAGAGAAAAATATATTTATTAAACTAATTTCAATTAATAAAAGTAAGTCACGGATAAAATATATTTATAAAAAGTAAATCACATTATAAATATTAAAATTTTGTTTATTTTTATTAATATTTTAATTTTTAAAACAAAATCCATTGGACTTGCGCAAAATTATTCTAATGTACATCTGCATTTATTTTTTAATTATAATTTATTATAATAATGATAATTTTAAATTAAATATATTGTACTAATAAGTGACATTCATTTAAGCAAAAAAAGGATATACTATTATTGATTTCTTGTACTGTTTAGGTAGTTTCGCAGTTGAGTTCTTGACAAATTCCGAAATGGAAAGGCCAGGTGAAGTGCCATCCTCTGATCATACCATCCTCGCCGTCGCCGCCTCTGCTGGTGACGGTGTTAACAACAATGGCAATAACAATGGAAACACTTCCTCACCATTATCCTCAAGCGTGAGAGGCGTCAGCTGGCCTACAATTGATGGCCCACTTGGTCTCTCGGAGGAAGAATCACTGGGGCAGGCTCGGAACTTCTTCAGATTTGGGTTTCTATTGCTGCCATGGCTTTGGGCTGTTAATTGCTTCTACTTCTGGCCTGTTCTCAGAAAATCCGGTGCTCATCCTCAGCTCCGTCAGTGTAACCTCTCTCTCTCTCTCTCTCTCTCTCTCTCTCTCTCCCCCGCTGTGTTGTGTGGTTGATTTGAGAAATTCTCATTGTTAATACATATTTCTGAATTGGGTTATAGAGTAGGTTCATTGAATAATTCCCTAATCTTTTGGACCTCTAGATCAGAAGGTTACAATGTCTGGCTTCTGAGTTTGCCTCTTGTCCTCTTACTTGGGAGCTTGTAAAACTTTCTGCTTGTTGATCTCTTCAACTTGCTTCCTTCCTGATTGTCAGCGATTTATCTGGATTATAATAAATATCAGTGTTCCGTTTATCATTTAATACTAGCAAATGAGTGAAGAGGGAGTCTCATGGACGTGTCTGTACTTCTCTAATTTCTTTCCGCTACATTTCTAGAGATCTAATTTTAGTAGAACTTAATTTGGATACGAAACAGGTAAAGAACAGGGCAAGCTGTTCAAGTTTTGTATGGATGATGGCTAATTTAAGCCAGAAAAACATCCAGGCTTAGCCTAAACTCAAATCTTGGGGTCAATTTGTCACAGACATCTAAGTTGCTTATTTTCTGTCTAATAAAAGTGATCGTGTTGCTCAATTCGMTAACTTTTAGAGGGAATACTAAGTCAGAGTCTTAAACACTGCAAATAGAAGTATGTCGACTCTCTTTATGATAGTTATAAAGAAATGAAATTTGGTCCCCAACTTGTTCTTTTGCGTAGATATCACGGGGAAAATGGATAATAGTTGCTCAATTCAGTCTCTAAGAAGAGGACATGCCTAAGCCTTTTAACTTGTGGCACAGCTCTATTTCATGACTGGTTGGTATAATTCTACCTAGTTAGATGCCGTTTGACCTCTTTCTACCCATATTTACTCAGAGGTTTAATATGGAAGCTTTTGCATTTCTTCCGAGAAGAAAAATTATATAAATCTTCATAATAGTGTTCCTATTGGAATCCCTTGGCCCRGATATGCTTTTAATTTTGACATGAAGCCTTGCCAGGAGACCAAATAGTTTTCCATTGTTATGGAGGTGAGCTCAATGCGAGGAAATGAGATTCTCTCCAACTTTGGGATGGAGGAAATTTGTCTAATTTGTGTTCCTTAAGATAGGACTTTCAGTAATCCTGATACATAACTCCCACATCCTCTCTTTTTGTTCTCAATTGGGCAACATTTGCCAATAGGGGATAATTAAGTTTTACTTTTCGAACAAATGGCTGGGAAAAATGAAATTCACATATAAAGCAAGAAAGCAAGTGATGGTGGACTTGAAAATTTTGAGGTTGATGAATCAGACCTACTTAAGAAGCTGAGCTCAGCTTGTCTGGAAATCCTAGGGCAGCTCTGACCAGTGTATGAGAGAGCCAAAAAAAGAAGCTTGGTATGAGAGGACAGTTCTATCTTCCTACTTCTGTTGTAGTTTTGGCAAGGCTAAGAGAGGGCAAATTGTTGGCAATGGCCTCGGTTTGCAATTCTCTTGGTGATATGGCTAGAAAGGAATAACAGAATTTTTAAAGATTAGTATACAACCCCATTGAGTTACTTTAGGATAAGAGTTATTTTTCTATCATCTCTATGGTTTATAGCATTTGACGTTTATGGGGCCATAGCACTGAGAGATTTACAAAGAGATTGGGGGGCTGCATTGATGTAATTTTTGTTTTAGTTTCTTGAGGATGCCTTATCCTCTTTCATATATCTCTTCTGTCATTAATAATTATTGTTCTTTTATCTAACAAAAAAGGAAAAAAAGAATAGGAACAATGTTTGATGCAAGACATTTTCCGTGATCTGCTTGGGCAGCAAAAAGTTGAAAAAGACTTATCATTACCTCAGACAAAAAATGCTTGGTGTATGGGACCACAGGCATGTTGTATGATTGGAATATTCAGATATCTGATGATACATGTTACCTTTAGTATGGCTCTCTTGTTTCATCTATTRAAGGAGATTTAGAGGGGCTGTAATAGTTTTTCGTATCCAGTTGAAAACAATGAATGAAACAGGGCCTCTTTTTGGTGAAACTAATACGGATAGGAGTAACATTTGTATGATATTRCTCAGAATATAATACTGACTGATGTCCTCCGAGAATTATATTAAGCAATGCAGGGTTTTACTGAACCAGTACCCTTTGACTGTTCAATGCACTTGTTTTGTTTGATCTATATGAACTGTTTGATCTCAGTCTGTGACAGAAACAAATGTTTTTGTTATTGGAATTAAGATGGGATGGGGTTTGTAATTGGGTAGGAGGTTTCTTATTGTTAATTCATCATAGATTTGATCGTTCTTTTTTAGACCCTTTTGATTAGATTTACAGACATATGAGGTCCGAGTTTTGGGCTTGGAGATTTTGAAATGACTCGATTTGAAGTCAAATTAGTTAAATTTGGGTCAATAATATTCACTATGAGCTTTTGAAAAGACAAGTAATTAGACAAGGGCTTCTTATGGATGTAATTCATATGACAAAGGGATTTAGGAATCTTACACCATAGAAGTATACATTAAGTTTCAAAAGGACAAAAATATAGAATTGAGATTTTTCTGCATGTCTAACTTGTGGAAAGCTTGGTAAAATAAGATTCTTCATCCCATATTAGAGGAATGGGGTAGAAAGTGGAAAGAACGAAAGATAAGTGGTGAGAGCACGAGAAAAAGAGAGTGCTATGCTTGAGACAAAGTGTGAATATTTAGAGAAGTTCTAAGAAACAAAAGGGTTCCAGTCTGAAATCCTAAAGATTTTCCTTTTTGTGTTGGAAGTGTATTTGTTTGCCCCAAAAAAAAAAAAAAAAAAAGAGGAAATTAAGAGGATGGATCGATTGATTAGGATCGCTTAATGATACTTAGAACTAAAATAAGATCCAAACATGAACAAGTTAGTTGTCTGCGCTGCAATAATTTGTGAGTTTTCTTGAATTGGAAGAGAGGAGGTTYAAAAATAGTGATTCGAATCTTCCTATATTCCTTTGGTTGAGGTCATCAATGTTATAAAATTTGTAGTCATGACTAATGGTGACTTGAAAGAAAATGGCCGAGTATATAGTGAGCCTGGTTGGGGAGATYACCAAGTAATGCAATAATTGTATTTACGTGTCTATGTTTCAACTTTTTTTCAGCTTATTTGATTGCCTAGCTTCCAGTTTAATTCACTTATCAAAAATGATAAATGAGAATCCTGAAACTTTGGAAATAAATGTCAACGCTTGCAGCAAAACCTAAATTTGTATGCTAGTACAAGTTTTTGAACCCAGCATTTACAAATAATAAGAAARTCAAATTCTTGTGTGATTCTATTTTCTGTGCACAAGGCTCTGCTTATGGAAACTTCTGCTTGTTGGCATTTATTTGAGAATTGACAGGTGAAGTTTGAAATGCTTTTTGGAACTGGCACAGAAGAGAGAATTGAAATGCTTTTATTTTCATTCTCTTTGCATAACAGAAGATACTATGCACCATCTTTTATTTTCCTACCTTTATATTGTACATTGGTTGGTCCAACCTCATTTTACTACTATGATAGTTGACATCCAGAACTTCTTATCCTATCAAAAAGTACTTTGACCAAATAATACACCAGCTTTGCAGTCTTTAGGAAAACCACTAGTGCTAGTGGATAAAGCCAATGAATTTTGGGGTTTCAGAATAATGGCACAAACTTAGGGAACCAAGCTTTCTGATACAATTGCAGTTTTGTTTCATCTTATTCATTATAGAACTGTATTTTAGCAGTCAAGCCTGTCCTGTAATCCAATTAATGTTTAGTTAGTAAATAGCATCTGTTAATTGTCAAATAGTTGCTTTTCTTTCACTAACTTTGACCTTTTAAACCTGCATCTATGTTCATCTTATTTTTCTTTGTCCTTGTTCTTAGAACTTTTGTTAAACAATCCGACATCAAAATTTGCAAGTCAATTACAGTAATGTGAACAACCYTGCCAACTCTATTCCACCATATTAAAGTTTCTTAATGCTTCTACTTGTTGCATCAAACACTTTAGACACGTAAAGATGAGGAAGCCTTTTCACATTAGTATTTTTTATATTTCCTCAAATAAATCTTGGAGAACGAAAGTCCATCTTTGAAGTCTGGAGTAGTTCATAGTGGTACTGGTCTCAATGCTTGTTGACATGGCTGAAGTGATGATCATTGCCTTAAGTTCTTATTACTTTTTCTGCCTCTTGGTTAATCACCAGTCTATTTAGCTTGTGATGCATCATACTTGGTCGGCCTTCAGGAGGGTGATTTTAGTTGTTAATAGGTTGGTATTTCGATAATGCAGCATCTTTTATTGTGACATGTAATCAGGACGGTACACTCTGATGCTTAGTACCAGAACATGTTTCAAAAACTGTTCGGTTCATATTTGATGGCATGAGAGGATTTCCAGATTCTGATGAAATTTTACATGTAGGATTTCAATTGATCTGAAGAAATGATGAATTTCCTTTTCTCTTTCTCATGATTCAAGAGCCTGATTGAAGTTCTTATTATGTCAGTCATGCATGATATTTTATTCCGCCTTTTCCTTTTTATAAAATCCAAAAAGTCTCTAAGAAATGTTTAATGTTGCAGATATTGTTGGATCAGCAATTGGCTTCCTAGTGTTCACAGCCCTACTTTCGTCCTGGGCTCTTACGTTTGCCTTAGGAGGGGAGCATCTTTTTGGCCATGTTTGGAATGAGCTAGTAATGTACAATGTCGCAGACCGGTACGGGTTCACAGGCTGGATCTAAGTGTATAGAAAAATCTGATCATTCAACTCTGAGCACCAGAAGTGTACATCTTTTGCTGAAAAGTCACATAATGTGAATACTTCATTTAACATTCTTGTCTAAATCCTTTTTCTTTGTAATAGAGAAAGAATTAGAGGGACCGCACTTTTGCATTTTTATCACCTGTAGACCAATTTTTATCTTCCCTAGCGAAACTTTGGATTGTGCAAAGTAATTGAATTACTTCATATTCATGTATGCTTAATCATGAAGGTGTTTAACTGGAGCGTTTTCTTTCTAACAAAATTAGGGGGTATTCTTGATCAGAGAATAGAGAAATATATAGGAAGCACAAAGATGAAAAAGCACCACGACCAAGTCCCTTCCACTTGCTTATGTAGCCATTGGATCTGTTGTTGCGCTTGCCCGGTAATCTCGAGMGTTAACTAGCACAGGACATTGTGCTTTTGKGCATTCTAGTTGAAACCTGAATGCACTATGACGAATTGTTCTAGCCAATTACAAATCCAGTCATATTGATGGATAACTTAGCTTTTATCGAATGTTACTTTAGTCATGTCTTGTCAAGTCTTATTCTCATATTATCTTATCCGGAGTAACTTCAAACATGAAATTTGTTGTATTCAGAAGACTAATCAACCTTTCATGTAGAAATGAAAGATGCATTTCATTTGTATTACAAGTAAGATTGACCATAATATCAAGAAAAATCTAATTTGTCTAATATAAAAGACACAAATAGAACCTATAACAGCCAAATTATATGCGATGCTTAAACTATTGGCGATATCTAGACTAACAAAGTAATACCACAAACACGAGAAGCAAGAAAAATGCCAACCCAKGCTCCAAAAGTTCTCAACCACTTTGCAGCAAGAGAAGATGAAGAACTAGGATAAACTTCTCCAGGAGGATTGTGAAACTGGTATATATCTCCAACAGGATCGCAAGAGGGATCCAACGGAGGGCATGGACCAACTCCTTCATAAGTCATTGGAGGACTTGAATTACTCATAGGATTCGAGGGGTTTGTAGGATTTGAGGGGTCTGTGGGATTTGTAGGGTTTGAGGGGTTTGTAGGATTTATAGGGTTTGAGGGGTTTTGGCCAATAGAAACATGTAGTTGTTGTCCTGTTCGACAATGTCCTTCATGGCCGCAAATGTAGTAGTAGTCACCAGGTGCTGTGATTCTCACCAGATCAATTCCACTGTTATATGTAGCTATTGGATTCTTGGTATTACATGACTGGTAATCTTGGCTACTCACTTGCAAGACACTGTGAACTTGAGAATTGTAGTTGAAATCTACAAAACAGGTTTAGAGAATGAGAGATTAGACTCTTGAAACATCGTAATTAAAAGGAATACTTCCATAATACTTTTTTTGTGGGCTCAACATGGAACAAAAGTCTTGAGGACAAATGATTCCCACATTTCACAGATTCGCCTTGTTCACTGGATTACATTCACAC
This sequence comes from Rhazya stricta, assembly GCA_001752375.1. Taxonomy (NCBI): domain Eukaryota; kingdom Viridiplantae; phylum Streptophyta; class Magnoliopsida; order Gentianales; family Apocynaceae; genus Rhazya; species Rhazya stricta. The sequence goes on along the minus strand of MEJB01000012.1, from coordinate 5,667,869 downwards.
TATATTGTTCGAACCATTTAGGTGTGAAAGCTTTACACATCTAAAAGAAATCATTAAAACAAGCTAAATAATAAAATATATATATGACATATATCGCAAAAGATACTATTTAGACAAACAACGTTTAAATATAAACTTATAAAATCCTTAATTCAATAAAAGAAGATTTGGTTATTATAACTTACAAATATTGTCACCGACTTGTATGTTGCTGCTAGCAGCCCACTTTGTGAAATCATTATTGACAGTCRAATCAAGCTGGTGAGTCCTCGCCGCCATGGAAATCCCAAAGCCTGCAATCATCAACGAGAGCAATGAGACAACCACTGTGAACTCCATTGCTCGAATTCTCCCAAAACAATAACAAAGATGTTACGAACAAAGGGCTATATATATATATATAACATCATTGGGACACCGATTCCAGGGATTTTGGAAACAAAAATATTAAAGCTTAGGAAACCTTCAAATTTTTTAAGTTGCATTATGTAAGGGAAGGCAACTATCAGCTTTGAAGTTGTAGTTGTTGGATCACTGAATCTAAAGAAGGAAACTAACCAAAAATTTACTTACTTTAGTGGTTTTCCTAAGCTGATAAGGGAAAAAAAGAAGTTTTTTAGAGAGATTATTTTTGTATGCATACTTTTAGCAGTTGTGGAAAAACAATAAAAACATTAGGGTTAATTACAAATACCCTTGTAATTTATTCAATTTGTCAGCTTAATATCCATGCCCAAACGTTCCCGTCGATGTGAGCTCTTGAGGAAGATCAGTCTGTTATCCCTAGAGTAACTTTTATCCGTTGAGCGACGGCCCTTCCACTCGGCACCGTCGGATCACTAAGGCCGACTTTCGTCCCTGCTCGACVGGTGGGTCTTGCAGTCAAGCTCCCTTCTGCCTTTGCACTCGAGGGCCAATCTCCGTCCGGCCCGAGGAAACCTTTGCACGCCTCCGTTACCTTTTGGGAGGCCTATGCCCCATAAAAACTGTCTACCTGAGACTGTCCCTTGGCCCCTAGGCTCTGACACAAGGTTAGAATTCTAGCTCTTTCAGAGTGGTATCTCACTGATGGCTCGGGCCCCCCCGGGAGGGGGCCTTCTTCGCCTTCCACCTAAGCTGCGCAGGAAAGGCCCAAAGCCAATCCCAGGGAACAGAGGTATCCAGTGCCATTTCCAAGCAAAACGATCAAGAATTCAGAACAAATTCACCCACTAGCTTTCTTGATCAGGGAATATGGAATTCCAGGGACGAATTAGAAACCATTGGTAGGATTATCACAGAAGATTCTGTGAATTCTCCAACACAGAGATCAACGAAATTTTGATCGAAATCAGGGAGGCCAAATTGGAGTGGGGATGAGAGTTCGATCACAGTTAGCAGCAGAGGAAATGAGGAAGATGGAGATGAAGAAATGGTTCAACACCAGTTCCTCTTCATCCCACCACCCAGCTCCGCCTCCTTTGCTGACTCTATCTCCTCAATTTTATTTTTCATCTTGTTTCTCCATCTGCTCAGCAGCTCGCTCTTCACCCCATTATCAGTTCACCTTTCCCTCTTCACCCCGCAACTCACTTCCGTCGACTGTGTGAAGACGGAGAGAAAAGTTGCGGCGGCGATCTGGGAGAGAAAGAAGGCGGTGGCCTTTTCGTGGAGAAGAGAGACACGCGGCTTGAGAAGAAGAAAGGATGGCGGCAAACAAAGAGAACGCTACGGTTGCGAGAAGCATAGGAACGTGCGGCCGGAAAGAAAATGACGGCACGGCGGAAGTGGGAGAAAAAGAAAACGATTATGTTTAGGGTTATTTCTTTTTCTTTTTCTTTTTCTTTTTTTTCCTTTCGTCGAATCTGTCAAATTAATATAAATTATTTGTAGATAATCCAACATTAAAAAATCCCATCAGATTTACAATAGGTTAAAAGTCAAATTATATTGGCTTGGGGTACTATTGTAATTCTTTGAAGAAAAGTTGGATAATGAGGAGACAAGTCATAATTTTAAATCCCAGAGTTAATTATGAGTCACAGTAACACATTATACATGAGGAAAAATCACTTAATAATTACTTGCCCAACGGAACTTGTCAAAATTTGAATTGATAAATCAACAATCCAAGACAAGCTTTGATTAGTGTCAACCAATTTGGAGTAGTATGAGGAGATGAACTCTTTTTTGGGCCATATTGAAATACAAATGAATTTCTTGTGGAAGTAAAATTTTGTTTTTCGTTCAAAAAGCAAAATTTAATAAATTTTTAACAAAGTTTAAAAAATATTTTTTCCTTTTTTTGTGGAAGAAAATGGAATTCAAATACAGTCTAGCCTCTCCCCGTAAAAGCTTCTCCAAAATAGGTTTGCTATTTTTCAGAAACAATATTTCCACAGGCACATATTCAGATTCCCACGTGGAACCCAACAGTCAGAATCACCAGAGAAATGTGGCACACGTAAAGCAAATTTGCCAATGGGGGAATGAGGCAATCTCGCCTTATCCACATTCCCACCGCAGTCTTAGTTACACCCACAATCCCTGCCCTCCACATCAGTCCTCCACCCCCATCCATCAACCAAAAATCCCGATTCCAATCTCTCTCAAAGTCTTTCATTTCTTGAATTTCTTGTGATCACAGTTTCTAACGCAACCAACAATGGCAACCATGAACTCTAGTGTTCTGGCTTGCAACTATGCCATTTCAGGATCTGAACTCAGCTCAAAGCTTCCTTCGGTGCCTTCAATAGTATCATTTCCAGTTGCAGCTGGTCACAAGTTGCCACTAATCAAGGCTCAGCAGGTTAAAGAATCCAAGATTGACAGTAGCCAAGGAAGAAGAGCTGCTCTTGCTTGTCTTGCAGCTGCCCTTTTCACCACTGCTGCCTCTYCTACCTCTMCTGCKWKRGCTGGCATCATTGAGGACTACATTGAGAAGAGCAAAGCCAACAAGGTCTACTCGTAAACAATTCCTTTTACCTCATTAGATCAACTTGAACTTCACTAAGTTTTAGTTTGAATTAGCTAAATATTGGCATGCCAATACAGTCTATATGACTGTGAAAACTCACAAAACCGATTTTCTAATTCTAGGAGCTGAACGACAAGAAGAGATTAGCCACAAGTGGAGCAAACTTTGCAAGAGCATTCACTGTTGAATTTGGCAGCTGCAAGTTCCCTGAAAACTTCACTGGCTGCCAAGACCTTGCCAAGCAAAAGGTTTGATAAAAAACTACTCGTTATATTCTTCAGCACATGGTCTTTTCCTTCAATGATTTAATGTTCTTTCCCATAATTGCAGAAAGTGCCATTCCTTTCTGAGGACCTGGCTTTGGAGTGTGAAGGAAAAGACAAATACAAGTGTGGTTCCAATGTGTTCTGGAAATGGTGAATTGTGAAGGTTTTCTTTTTGATGCATACCATGCCACAACATGTATCTATTCTTCGCATCAAGAGCTCCTAATTTTTATCTCCTCTCTCATTATTTATCCCTATACTAGATCTGCCATAAGATCTCTTTCATTCCCCCCTCCTGTATTCATCATGGACTTTGGTCTGCATGCCTCAGAAAATGGGAGCGAAGTTTAAAGAAGAGGATCCGATGGAATAACAGGAAAACTAAACACGTCCAAACATTTTTTTTTTTTTTTTTTTGGTTTCCAAACTTATCCATTTTCAAAACTAATCCTAAAAGAAAAATTAAGTGTTCAAAAATATTTGTAATTTTCAACGATTGGATGAACTACATGAGCTACACAACGGCGATCCACTTCAAACTACCTAGAATTTCATTCATGATTAAAAGGTTTTCGAGATGTTCTAAGGAAACTTAGAAGATTAATATTATATATACTAATGAAGAGTTTTATAATTTCATAAGTGTTTTAAAATAGTGACACATGTAGATATTTAGAATATTATGTGAAATTAATGACACATATACATATCTAAAGAGTTGTGAAGCTTAAAAGATGTTAASCATACCAATATAAATGGGATGGAGACTCATCTTTCCGATTTGTACACATTTGAGGGTAAAGCTAACCTAGCAAAAGTGAATAATACCTTTAGCATGGAATAGAGCCTTAGGCTCTATTTGGAATTAGATTTGGGGAAAAAAAAATTTTATCCCGAATTTTAAATGTAATTTGATTTATATTTTTAATCAAGAAAACTTTTCCTCAATTTCAAATTTTATTTGTTTTACATCTTGGACCAAGAAATTGTACACCCAAATCAAAAAATTTTCCTCCAATTGTCCTTCATAATAAAACAAAAAAAATTTATGGAACATTTCCCCTCCATACAAAGATCTCAATAGTAACTTTTTGTATAATAAATTATTCAAAGTTTAATAATCGAATATTTTTAATTTTTTAGCATGATAAATCTCTTTTTCTAAATTGATTTTTCATGATTAATTAAATAAAATCATATTTTGTTTAAACTTGAATTATGTTGAACAATAAAATTATTTTAGGAAAAGATTTATTTTATATTTTCTAATCCAAATAGTTTCTTTAAATCAAAAAATTTCTTAACTTAAAAAATAATTTTGAAGTTTAAATTTTTCGAAAAATATTTTAAAATTTTTAATTTCTCGCCTGCTCAACTTGAAACTGTTTTCCCCTTACCCTAAAGTCTAATCCAAATATAGCTTTATTTAATACTACTCGGAAATATTGGATACAGATACAAGTTGCCATGATTTGAAATTGATTGGGCCGTCCTTCAAAACAAAAATGGAAATTGATGGGCCTTGAYCATGTAAATCAATCCGTGAACCCAACTCGTTTTTACATTTGTCCGAAGCCCAATTTTGTTGTCGTACCATTTTTCCCTCACAATTGTCATACCTCTCTCAGTTGCCAAAACTACGAGCAGTTCAGAAAGGGTTCTTGAAGGGGTGACATAAAGATTAAACCCTTCTTAAACCCTAAAAAGTCTCTGTCTTTCTATGTGGAATAAACCTTAAACCCCGACCTTCCCTCCTATAGTGGATTTTCTCTGTTGTGAGAATTGTAAATTGAGGTACAAGATTGAAGAATGAAGAACAAGAACAAGAAAAAGAAGCAGATTTCAGCTAAAAAGGAAGGCAGTAATAAGAAGAGGTTTTCAATGGACAAAGACCCATTCTTTATGGAAAAGGGCTCCAAAAGGCGTCGAAGAGAAGAAGATGAGGAGGATATTAAGAGCGAGGACGAGGATGATTTTGGTTTTGAAGCACTTGGATCGGATGAGGAGAATGACAATGAGAAAGAGGAGAAGAAAGAGYAGGAGGCGGAGGAGGAGACGGCGGCTGAGAGGAAGAAGAGACTCGCGGTATCCTATTTGCAGAAGACAAGGGAGCTAGCCAGAAGAGAAGAGGAGGAAGAAGGTGATGATGATGATAGAGTTGAAAGAGAAGGGCTTAGGGATTCTCTTGTGGCCAAGATTTTACAGCAGGAGCAGTTGGAAGAGAGCGGCCGTGTCCGAAGAGAAATTGCTTCCAGGTATACTTCTGTACCAAAACGGTAAAATAATTATGAAGGTCAAGATGATGAATGGAATTCTTTTGCCTGGCCTATACAGTGATGCAAATCAAACCTTTTTCTTTTTTGGTTGTTTTCGTGAAGGATTATTGTATGCAAAAAAAAAAAAAAAAAAAAAAAAAAGAATTGCTTGAGAAGCAGCTCATTGTTAAGGAGAATTAACTTGGTTTTAGAAAACTTTCTTCAAAATTCCTGATGGATTTTGCAAATTAGTAATGTATACGCATCTTCAAAATTATCTGCTGACTTAATCTTTAAGGATACTCAAATTCCTTTTTGTAATTATCCAGGGTTCAAAAACCAGAATCAAGTGATGGATTTCGAGAATTGATAAAGCATAGGCAGTCTGTCACCGCTGTGGCTTTGTTTGATGATGATTCACAGGGAGTCTCAGCTTCCAAGGATGGCAGCATTATGCAGTGGGATTTAGAGAGTGGGAAGATCGCGAGATACTCTTGGCCCAGTGTTGAAATGCTAAAATCTCATGGTGCAAAGGACCCCCAAGGTCGAGCTGTAAAGCATAGTCCACATGTTTTGGCATTAGCTGTAAGCTCTGATTGTCGTTATTTGGCAAGTGGAGGATTAGATCGTCATGTTCATTTGTGGGACATCCGTACCCATCAGCATGTTCAGGTATTTCCTGGGAGTTCTTATAAATGAAAAAGCATGGGAGTCATTGCGAGAAGTTGTTATTAAAAATGGTAGAAAAGGCAGTAAGACTTGCCCTCTCTTGACTTAGAAAGCAGTTAATGATAATACTATTAAGTGTAGAACCTTTTGGTTTCTGATTATGTCTCCTGCGTAGCTGGTCTTCACATGGATTTACTGCACAGGATTTTATATTAACTGTAAGGTAATTTTACCCAACACGTTCTGATTAGGGGAAAGACTAGATTTAGTTATTAACTACACCGATCTAATGTTTTCTATAGGTAATTCCATAATCATAATCTTGGCTGGTATGCCTTTGCATTTTATGAATGACCAGAAAGCCTTCGAAGCTTTGTGGTTTTACCTCTCATATCCTTTTAATTGTAGCTTTGTATGCAGGAAAAGTTTTAATGTTGGAGAGGTCTTTATTTAGGTCTTTCTCTTTATCAGCCTTACTTGATTGTGATATGGATCTGCAGGCCTTTCCTGGTCACAAAGGACCAGTTTCATGCTTAGCGTTCAGGCAAGGGACTTCAGAACTTTTTTCTGGTTCATTTGATCGGTCAATCAAGATTTGGAATGTGGAAGACAGAGCTTATGTAAACACACTATTTGGTCACCAGAGTGAAGTTCTGACAGTTGATTGCCTGAGGAAAGAAAGGGTGCTGACAGTTGGACGAGATCGGACTATGCATCTCTTTAAGGTAAGTGACCGTTGGTCAAAGGGTCACTTGCTGCTTTTAGGATCTCTCTCCATATCAGCCTTGATATCGATTAAGTCTTRCCCTTTTTGTCTCTCTAAGCACAGAATTTTCTTGCATTGTCATCATAACTGTTCTGTTTAAGGTAAGTGACCTTTGGTCAAAGGGTCACTTGCCGCTTTTAGGATCTCTCTCCATTTCAGTCTCGACATCAATTAAGTCTTCCCTTTTTGTCTCTCTAAGCACAGAATTTTCTTTCATTGTCATCATTCTGACTTCTTGATTAACTTTTCTTCTAGCCCCTTGACAATATTAAATTGGGCAATGACCTTTCAACCTCTCTTGATGGTAAAAGTGGTTCATGATAAATTTCTTTTGGCTTTTGTCCGTCCGAAGTGTCCGAAAGCTTGTACTTTGGTCCTGTAGCTATCGAAGAAAGTAATAATAGTAGGTTTCACCTGTTTGAATATTGATACAGAATAGTAGGTTTCACCTGTTTGAATATTGATACAGCTGCCCCCCTTTGAACTTGTATCTACCTAACAATGCTCATTTATTAATTATTAGAGATAAGTTTGTTAAATTTATATATTTTCTGTTAATCAAAACTTTTTACCATCTTGGCAAGACAGGTTCCTGAGGAAACACAATTGATATTTCGAGCTTCTGCATCATCCTTGGAGTGCGGCTGCTTTATTAGCAATCAAGAATTTTTGTCCGGATCTGATGATGGTCGAATTGAACATTGGAACATTCTGAGAAAGAAGCCTATCCATATTGTGAAAAATGCACATGCTTCAATATCTAGACAGAATGTTGGGCAGGCAAATGGTGGATTATCAAATGGTCACATTGGTAAAGTTCAACTCGTATGCACTTAATAGCTCTTGTGCTATCTGACCTTCTGTCTTTACTTGCCCTTATTTGGATTCCTTTTAATATTGTCCTCCTTTATTGATATTCTGCACTCTATGTAGTAAATTTTCTCTTCTTCCATCTAAAATTTTGAAGAACATACTGTTATCTAGTTTATCATTAGGGTATCATGAAATATGAAGTTTGACGTCTTCCCTTAAATTTATCTACAGAAAATGTGTCTCAAGGTCCTGAAAATCTTTTTCTGTCGGCACTCTCTTGGGTCAGTTCAGTGGCTGTATGTAGGAGTAGTGATTTGGCCGCATCAGGAGCTGGAAATGGCTTAGTTCGGCTTTGGGCTATTGAGCCTCAAATGAAGGGCATTAGTCCTTTGTTTCAGCTCCCTGTGGTAAGATTTTATACATCAGATGCCTGTTTTGAGGTGTTACAACATTAATTACTCCTTTTCCGGTCTAATCTCTGAAATTTTCTTAACTTGTTAGACTTTGTTTTCATTGCATATTTTGTAACTTCATTTTTAAGATGTGGGATGTAGGAATCTCCGAGGATGAAGTTTTGTTCAGCAAGGGTTTGATTAGGCAGTCAATTTTGACTTTTTAGTAATAGTGATGGCGTTGAAATTCGAAGAAATGTTCAGGAATTTTGCATGGTGTATAGGTTAATTTTGGATTTGCTTAACTTGTTACTCATTTTAAATTTTCACTAATTCATTTTTAGACAGTTTCTCATTTTTTTTTTTTTTTTTT
>MEJB01000012.1:5636597-5659358 GCA_001752375.1 Rhazya stricta | reverse complement strand
TATTATGTGTTAAGGATTTTGTCAATCATGCAAATTTTCTTGGATCAGGGTTACAGTTGTTTTATTCTGTTGAAATAGTTTTAGTGTAGCCAAAGCTTCTTGATTCCAGTGGTTATAACTTCTGATTATAGTGTTATTAGAACTAGTACCATGTTATGCACGGAATTTTCGCCTTGAAGTGGTTGTTTGAATATGGATGGAAAAATCAGTTTTTTGATATGTTAATCATTGTACTAAAAAGTAGTGTATTTTATAAACTAAATTCTGATCGGGCTCGTATATGATGGAAAGAAGGTGCGATTGCGAGAACTTTCATATTCTATTCAATTAAGGGGGTAAACTGTGCCATTGATGCTCCGTGCGATATGCTTTTTCTTACGGCATCTGTTTTGTGTCATTCAACACATTTTTCAAATATTCAGGTTTTTTTTCTTTGTGCTGAAAATAAGCATGTGGATAGACTGTTCTGCTTTTCAGTTTTTTATGCCACGATATGCCTAATTTTACTTATTTTTCTATTTAATTTGTCCCCGGATAAGGGGGTAAAATACATGGAAATAATTGTGATTCTGAAGCTAAGCAATTGCTAATAATTTAGCTCTGGTTTGATTGTGTTATCTAGACCAGTAAGTGCTCAGATTATTTTGTCTAATTTAGTTTGTCAAAAGGCTAAAATACCTAGTCTGGATCTTTGTGCTCCAGAATTGCTTGAACTCTAGGAATGAAACAATTATGAGGATGTAACTTTAATAATTTGCTTCTTTCAGAGTTGGAGAATTGTTTATTTTTTGGTTCTTTTGTTTTGAAGAGGTGCATCAAGTTTTTCTTCTTGCTAGCGGGTAATGCAACTCAAATGAAAATGCTATTGCCACAGAATATTCTCCAAACGTTTTGCTGCTTCATGTCTGGTTATAGTGCTCTGGTGCATTTACAGGGGTTGTTGGTAATTATTTAGAGCATCCAATGGTCTGAGTAATGGTTAAGCAGTTCATAGAGCTAAAAAATGTTCACTAATATCTTCACATTCCTTATAAATAATGGGATGTACATTATGCCATTTGGGTGATTCTGTGGTCTTCTAATGCCTTATTGTTACTTTTGTTATGTAGGTTGGATTTGTAAATTCTTTAGCTTTTGCAAAATCTGGAAAGTTTCTGGTTGCTGGAATTGGACAGGTAAAACAGTTCCATTTTTTCTTCTGTTAATTTATGTCCTTGGTTGGACTTGTAGTTCTCTGGTAAATAGTTGGTTGGAGGCTTAGTTCCTTAGGGGCAACCTTATTAGGCGATAGCTCATGGCTCTGATTGCCTTTGCCCTTGATTTTTCTGAAGCGATAAGTAATGGCCCGAAGTCAATAAGGGGCCATTGGTTCCAGAAATGGGTCTCTGCAAGAAGTATCTTATAAAGGAGAATTGGTTTTATCCTCCCAACTTAAAGCATAGTATGTTTCCGGGTGCGGCTAAACAGAAAAACAGTTGACCTTTCATTGGTCTGAATTGACCTCATTAACCATATCTTACACCTCCACTGGGCCAGTATGGTGGCGTTTTGAGTGAGAGTCAGTCTTTTACATAGGCATTTTATTTTGATTACATTGGCTGTAATGATGCCTTTTCCACAGTTCGTTTTACAATTGTAAGCTACATGCATGGACCAGTTGTTTAACCTTAGTTTGGGTATAAATTCACCTAACTAGGTGACTTACTCAGGTGTGTGTTTACTCATGCTATCGTGGATGATTGAGCTTCAATCAATTGACATAAATATTGAATTACATTAAAATATTTAATCACGCTGTTGTAGATTATTGAAACTATTATCAACCATCTTTTAACCAAACTGGGATATGCAAAAAGATTTAATATATAAAGTAGAAAGATAGATATACACATCATATTTAGGTGTCAATCTCATGCACTGTGGAGGAAGATTTATATATCTGATGATTTTGGAATTAAATGGGTAAAATGTAATGGATGTCGATTTTGATGCTTGCCTTTTATTTTGGACTTTTTATTGCAAGTGCTATTGTCAAAGAATCCCCTCGTGCCTATTTTCTCTAGATTAGAATCTATTTTGATACTTTACTGAAGTTCTTTATACCAAAAAGCAAAAGAAGGGAGAAAATGAAAAAATTTCTTGCTTACTAGAATACTTGATTCGTAAAGTTTGAGCTCCAAATATGTAGGATGTATTTGGACTGCGTCTCTCTTCTGGAACCTCCTTTATTTTTTTTTTTCATTTTGAGATGGGAATAAAACTAGAGAATGTGTTTGGACATGAATTTTTGTTATCCATTTTCTAAACGATGAAATAGAGGCTGACCACCAATTTTTATTATTTATTTTTCGGTTGAAATTTCTTCGTCCTTCTCTAGTTCTCTCTTCCTCTTTCCTCCTCTTTCTTCCCTTTCTGGCCCCACAAATTGCCTCTACCGCTGCCATCTTTGGAGCTTTTGCTTCTGCGAGTTTTCTGAACAATCTGAGATTACCACTGATGCCTGCTGTTTAAGAAAAGTTGTTTGGCATCATTGTTTGATTATTAAGCCTAGTGGAAAAAGGAGATCTAGCTTGATTTGTGTTTTCAATAACTTGTCAGATCTATAGGTTCTGTGGTAGTTTTCAAAGCTTTCATTGGTAGATCGTTGTTGTGTGAGGTTAAAACAGGTTGTGATTGGATAGCGGTATCTGAAAAGACATCTTGAGGATGCCCTAAAGCGCTCTTCATTATGAAAATACAAACCGAAACTGTGAAAGCCTAGAAATGTACAAACCCGGTTGAGATGTGATATGATTGCATCATGATGTCGAAGGACATGATCTAATAGATTGTTGTATCGAGTGATTGGATCATAGCCCCTTACCATAAAAATGGCTGCATGTGCAGCAGCCCTAACTATGAGAAATCCACCAATCAACATGTGATGTGTGAACGACATTGGTAAATCGTTGTTCTGTAAGGTTGTACGACTGCTTTAGTGTGAAGTTAGGATTCATTTGATTGATTTCGAAAAGAACTGATGGCACTGTGGTGCATTTCAGCCATATCTGGTGTTCTATGTTTATGTCTAGGCTTGGATCTAACATCTACTTTTAAAATGGAGCTAGATAGTGTAGTCTAAGCTGAACTTTGGTGCCTGAGTAAGGTGGCACTGCTAAGAGGCGGCCACCCGTGGTTGTTGGAGGGTGGCCACAAGTGGGGTGAGTGTGTGACAGCGAAGGAGGGGAAAAGAATAAAAGGAAACAGAGAGGTCGGAAATGGACTGTTGACTTGTTGAGTAGATAGAATGGGTTGATTTTACGCCCAAAAAAAGGAAAAGGGGAGATTGTGGGCTCCAGCACTTAGATTTTGTTGAAACTTCTTATCTTCATTTCAAACTTTCCCTGTCAGAATTGTATAAAGTGTCCTAAGTTTTGGGCAAGAAATGATTGATGGTCCAAAGGGAAAAAAAACAGAGGAAAAAAATTAAGAAAAAGAGAAAGATATATGATATTAACCTACAGCGCTCTCATAGTATGAGATTTGTCTTAGATTTTCGACTGGATTACAGATGATCACACATTTAGAGAAAGTTTGATTTAATGTGATAGATAAAAAGCGACCACTAAAAACAAGGACTTAAGYCAAAGTTACAAGCTGGGTTCTTATGGCTGGGCGGGGTGCTGAAGTTATTACATTGAAGGTTTCCTGTATGTCTGGCTGATAGTTCCATGAGAAATCAGTTTTTGGTGGAAGATGAAGTGAAGCAAAAGTGAGGTATAGGGGACATGGAGACTTTTTCTCCTGAGCGTTTGGTCAGAAAGACAACACCTAGGATTCTGGATGGTTAGGGAGCGGCCAATTGGATTTCTTGTGTAGGTCTTTGTCTTCTAATAGTTTTTCCCTTTCTTACTTTCAGTTTAGATGCTTATTTAAGTGTTTCTTACTACATGGTAATTATTTTGTTGTATGTTATTGTTTGCTATTATCTTGTCCCACATAACTTTTACATAAAATTTATGAACATGTTAATGTCCTCGTAATGCTCCCTTGACTAATTGATTCATGCTTCTCGTCCTCGAAAGTAATAATGAGTTTGTAGGCCTTACTTGATTTGTTTCTTTTAGTTTCCCTTGACAAATATAATGTTGCATGATCCTAGTTTGGTGTGTCCGTGTTTTTTTTTTTTTTTAAATAAACAAAATTTATTTAATGGGGAATTATTTTGTTGGTGTCTACTTTTGAGGAGCAGAATTCCGTCGTAAGCTAGTGTGATGCAGGACAGACCCGTTAGGGAGCCCACACTATGATAAATTGAAAATATAGAAAGAAGTATGTGATTTGAATGGTAGGGAAATCAGAAACTAGCAGAAATTTGTGGAGAACATTCACTGGAAAATAAAAAAGGGTGATTCTTAGCYTCACACTACGAAGTTGATCTAGGRGTCACACCTTAGGTTTTCATTGCGTCACACAACCAGAAAAGCTTAGGTTGAAATAAAATCTTATTAATTGTAAGAAATAGCATACATAATATGATAAAGAACTCTCTATTTATTGGACTAACTCCTAAACCTATTAGGAAACGAAAGTCTTACTAGAACTCCAAAACAATTACGGAACCACTTAATCCTCCTTTTATAAACCTTAAGTAGTTGCTGCCACTTGTCTCTATCAGAGTGCTTTTAAATCAGAATTCTTGGATGACTTTAGGAGGTTTTGGAGGGCCAAGTTATGTTGAAGCTCACTATGATCTGATATCTTCTAAAAAGCATAATCAAATCTTTATGGCAAGCATAATCAAATCTTTATGGCAATTAGAAACACGAAAATGATTACCCCATACTGTTGCTTAGTCTTGTGGCAAATGAGTGAGATGGAAGAATCTAGAATCTAATAGATCAAGTTAAGGAGTTGAAAAACGAAAAGGATTATTGATTGTTCAGGCAAATGACATGTTACGGCTGAAGAATTTAGAATCTAATAGATCTGTATAAAGTCCAGGAGTTGAAAGAAGTTATAAATCAGTTTGCTACCCTGGAAGCATAGAATTTCATGTTATGATATAAGTTCAACTAAAATAGTTTCAAATGCTCATTAGCATTAACATATAATTTGGCCTTATTTAATACATTGTGGGATATTTGGTAATTAATCTGATAAAGGATGAGTTTCTTAAGATCCTATATGTGAAATAAGCATTTTGTCACTAAATTTTCCCGCAACTGTTTTCAAAAGGATCATAACTGGGTCATGGTGGAGTATATCCTCTTGTGCAGGAACCTCGTTTAGGAAGGTGGGGACGCATACGTGAAGCTCGGAATGGAGCTTTTGTGCATTCTTTGAAACTCTCATCTTGAAGTCACCTTTTTGATTCTCAATTTTGACTGCATAAACAGGGAGATGTATCTGCACTTCCTGAAAGTATTAGATTCTCTGTATCATGATGAGCAATTTCTCAGTTCAGGCTAGAGCTTTTGTTTCTTGCTTTATTTGATGGGTTCAATTTTTTGAGATGGGAAATTCACCTGTGAGCGGAGCACGGAGTTGATCTTGTCATTTCAGAAGCCAGTTTTTGTTACACAATTTCGATCAAATAGTTTTTGTTATTATGACAAGCAATGCAACCGCTTTTGCGAGCTTGGTAAGAGAAAATGGCTATTTGTTGGGGAGAGAGGGGGGATGATCTCTATCAGTGGGGTGAAAGTTTTTAAATTCTGGACTGTGACATTATGTATGCAATTATGGACAAGACAAAATGGTATCCTCATTTTCGTGCGATCTTGTTTTACCAGTTTTTCTTTCTTCGCTCTTTTTGTTTCTAGCGTCTCTTCTTGATCATTTGTTTACAGTTAATAAATTTCATTTCTAATCCTGTCGTTTTCAAAACGTTAGAAATTTTTTACTATAGTTTCTTTAGTACTTCTCTGTTATCTTTTTAACCCCGAAACTTGTTTTGCTGACACTTTTTCCAAAAACAGATCATAGTAAATGAAATTTTGAGGAAGTTCTCAAGTTCAAATTTAATGCCCAAATCTCCTATTAAATCATAGAAAATTATGAGTTTTTTGAAGAAATTTTTATTTCAGTGTGTGATGATATTGAAAAAATTCCTTTAACTTATTTCAAGTTATTTTTCAAATTGCTAAGTTATCTTAAACGATTTGGTATAATTCACTRAAATATTCTAAGCAGATATCAAATACCAAGCTTAAACCAAAAACAAAACAAAATAAAGATTATCTAGAAAGGGGGAAAAAAAATAGTTTCAAAATGATTTTAATTTCATCAAATTTTTAGAAAGAGGGCTTACCACAACCCTTAGGGTATATCAGCACGCAGAGTTACTCGTTGGCTTTGCTAGACTGCATAGTCTTAGCATCATCCACGATCTCATCATCTTCGGTCTTGGGTACCAATTGAGTGGAGAAGGTTGGATGGTGTGTGTTTTTCACCTATAATGCCTTAGTCATGTGTATCCGATCAACAACATCTCTCTTCCCACATAAACCCAAAACTTAGGCATTTGTTCCTACAATAGGGCCTGGGAGCTCTAGCAGTATCAACATCTCCTTTATCTTTGAAAGTTCATTGCCTTGTTGATTAAGGGGTTTTTCTGCAATTGATTCATCATCCTCAATCTCCATAACCTTGTTATCATCCTCCTACTTTTCATTGTCATCTTCCTCAGATTCCTCCTTCTCAGCCTCTTCTTCCTCTTCAGACTCTCCTTCGTGCATTAACTCAGCAATGGTGGCTTTGCACTTCCTAGTGGTTAGTGTAGATGTTTTCCCAAATTTCTTGTAGATTTTGCTATAGCCTGTTCGTTAATAGGGGCTGTAGTTTTTATAGTCTCCTATTTGGGCTCACTAAAACTCTAGCTTGTTGACATAAAAGAGTTATGAGAGAAGAAAAGAAAAGCTCCCCTTCTCTCTTTGCAGCACAAGCACGAATCTCAGCATATACAATTAGACCAACGTTCATAAATTGTCCAGTGAGAATAGAGTAAAACAACACCATTCTTTCATGGGAGATACTGTAGTCATGGATAGTTGGGATAAGACGAGATTTAAGAAAATGATATCATATTTTTGCGAACGYAATGAGTGAGGACCTCAGAATCGTTCTGGCTCCAATGGATGAGATGCTCCATTTCGTCCCTTCTACGGTTAGAGTTCTGAGAATCTCCTCATTCTTGTCATCATTAACCTGAAAAACAAATTTTTCATTCTCATATTTGCCATTAGGAAGTCCATAGGCTTTGTTGATGACCTTTAACCTAAGCTTGGCTGTTGTTCCACTCACCATGACTGTGGGTTCCTTCATATCTCCATGGCTAGCATAGAACTCCCTTACGAAGTTTATGTAAGGGTTTTCGGGGTGCTGAGAGAAGTTTTTCCACTTTTGGTGGGCTATTCCCTTCTTCAAGTTGCCAATGAGTTTCAATGAATCCTTAGTGAAGAGCAAACCTTTCTCTAGCAGCAAAGTCTTCTTCTTGAAGACGTCTTCGAACCTTCTTTTAGCCTCTTCTGCAGCGAACCTTGGAAAAGGTGCCAGTTTCTTTGCGATGGTAGGGATTTTTCTTACCATTGTTGGAGGTTTTGCTTCAAGCATTTTTTATTTCTCTCTCTATTGGTTGGCTGTTTGAAAAACATTATGTCCGATTTGATTCTTATTCAATTGGTTACTCTGAAAGTCTGTCCAGCATTTGGTTAATGAAAGGTTGAAGCAAGTGATCATTCCTTGTAGCTTTGTTGAGTTTCCGGAAGTGCATACATACTTTCCAATCAGTCACGGTTCTTGTTAAAATCAACTCATTTTTTTCATCTTTATCATTGCTACACCTTATTTCTTTGGAGCACGTTGGACTGGGCTTACTCATTGGCTATCTCAAATTAGGTAGATTATTTCAGCATTTAACCATTTGATGATTTCTTTCTTTACAACTTTTTTCATAATTGGGTTAAGTCTCCTTRGAGGTTCCACTGAGTTGCTACAACATTACTCCAAAATGATTTTATTCATACAAACAATGGGGTTTATTCCCTTTATGTCCGCCATTGTCCTTCTTATGACTCCTTAGAATAACCAACAACTTATCTTCCTTTTGCTGGAATAAGACTGAAGTTATTATAATTGGCAGCTTCTTTTCTTCTCCCAAATAAGCATATTTCAAATGAGATGGCAATGTCTATTCTTCCACTCATTTGAGATAAGTTCAATGATTCAAATCCTCGGTCAACTCCTTCAAATGTTTGTTGAGAGCTTACCCACCGCATCATTATCTAAACATTCGCTCTCAGCATAATCATCTTCTTCATCATTCGAGTACACAATGCCATAGCATTCTCAATATGTTTGGCATTTGTTGGTTCAACTTCACTCAGTATGGAACACTCTTCTTGCTCATCAGGAAAATTCAGTGCATTAAAGATGTTGAAGGTGACCCGTTGGTCATCCACCCTCATTGTTAGTTTTCTTTTGTGGACATACATAATAGTCCTCCCTGTAGCAAGAAAGGGTCGCCTCAAAATGATGAGCACATTTTTGTTGGATTTATAGTCTAAAATTATGAAATCTACTAGAAAAATGAACTTTTCAACTTGGACCAAGACATACATCAATCTTTTGTTCAGGGTATGCAAAGGTACGGTCTGTCAATTGTAAAGTGACCGTGGTTGGTCTTGCCCCTCCAATCTCGAGCAGTTTGAAAATAGACATAGGCATGATTAACACTTGACTCAAATGACATAATGCTCTGTCATAGTAGGAATTCTTAATAAAAAATGGTATAGTGAAGCTTCAGGGATCCTTTAGTTTTGGAGGCAATTTGTTCTGCAAAATCGATGTGCATTCCTTGGTCAATGCTATTGCTTCGAATTCTATCAATCTCCTTTTCTTTGATCAGATTTTCTTCATGAATTTGACATAATTGAYCATTTTCTCTAATGTTTCAACCAAAGGTATATTGATGTGCAGTTATTTAAGGATCTCCAAAAATTTACTTAATTTCTTATCTTGCTACCTTTGTGGAAATGGTGTTGATGGTTTATCATCAATACTATTTGGTCGGATTGTTGCAGCATCAGATTCTTTTGTTGGTCGTGGAACTGATTCTCGATTGACTTTAATGCTGCTGTCTTTTTGAGTACTTGTCAGTTCCTTTATTGATCCTTGGGTAGCCACTGGGTCTTTCGACTCATTTCTACTTGTGAGGGTTATTGCCTTACCATGCTCCTTTCCATCTCTTTTGAGATTTTCTATATCACTAGGCAAAGTGCCTTATACTTTGGTACTTAATGCTGAAGTAATCTGGCCTATTTGATTCTCCAAGTTCCTCAGTGATGTAACTTGGTTCTGGATGATGATATTATTTCTTGCCATGTACTCTTTCAACAATGCTTCCATAGAGTTTTGTCATTCCTAGTGTACTAGCCTTTGATGCTGATTTTGTGAGAAATCAGGAGGATTAAGTGGTGTCTAATATTGATTTGCTATAGCATTTCCCTCTTGTTCTTCCATGAGAAGTTTGGATGCTGCTTCCATTTAGGGTCATAAATATTTGAGAATGGATTGTTCCCCTTGTTGAAATTGCCAACGTAACACACAGACTTTGGATGAGATGGACAGTTATCAAAAGTGGGTGAGTATCCACAATACACACAGTTAATASTAGATTATCATGGCATTTGTGCAGGAGGCAACTCATATTTTTTTAGCATATTGGTTAAAGATGTAACTTTTGTTGAAAGTGTGATAATATCATCAACTTTATGTACTCCTTGTACTCTCATTATTGTCGCCATTCTGGTTATTGTCTATTGGCACTTGTTGCTGCTACTGTCTCCAAGATATTTAGTGCCTCGTTGTATGATTTTAACAACAACGCTTCATTTGTTGAAGCATCAACCACTATTCTTGTTTGAGCATTAAGTCCATTATAGAAGATCCCCATATGAATATAGTGTTGGATGCCATGGTGTGGGCATTTCCTAAGAAATTCCTTGAATCTTTCTCATGCTTCATACAAGTTTTCATCACCATATTGCTCGAATGAGGTGATCTTATTTCTCAGCTTTGCATCCCTGTCGGAGAGAAATACTTCATTAAAAAAATTTCTGCCAGGTCAGTCCAAGATGTTACAGAATTTGGAGGCAAAGAGTTCAGTCATTCTCTTGCTCTATCTCTCAAGAACAAAGGGAATAATTTCATTTCGAGTGCTTCCTTTGAAATGCCTTGATGCTGGAAGGAATCACTCACTTCCATGAACAATATTAGATGTAAATGAGGATCCTCGTGGCCATTCCACCGAACTTCCCAATTGTCTATAACATTTGGAATATGATTAGTTTAAGTTCAAATTGTTGGGCAGGAATTTCAGGTCACATAATGCCAAGATTTAGTAGCACGATTCTGTTATCCAGCAATGCTACAGCATTAATCCAAAGTTGGTCATTATTGTGTTATGCTCCATTTACTTGCTGGCTTCCATCTTTAATTTTTTTCATCTTTTCTGATGACTTTTTAGGGTCTTTGTCAATGACAGATGCTTTACGCATTTGGGATTTAGCTTTTGCTCTAGTTCTCATAAACTAGCATTCCCAATATAAATGATAACTGAAAAGATTAACAAATGTTAAAGCAAGAAAGTTTACATAATTTGACTTCTTTAGTGTCTATCCRCGTCAACGGTACCAAAAACTTGTTGGGGCCTAATTTAATTGTGATTAAACTAACAAACGTACAAGTATACACTGCCCAAAAGTAGTAAGAGTGAACAGAGTGCCATGAGAATAGTTAAATGAAAGGAAAATTTGTGTAAACATTATATAAACATAATAAAAATGTTGTATCAATAGAAGGGATAGTTAATAGGAATGATTGAAGAATAAACGATTAAAAGTGAGTAAATAAATATAATGAAAATAAGACAAAAAGCTGGAAAAATTCAGTGGTAATAGTTAGAAGTTAGAGTCAGTTTTGGATACTATAGCACTAATGATCGGTCTCACGTAGTGTTTTACCTGAAGCCATTTGTAATTTAAAAGATCAAGAATTTCGTCCTCACAAGGGAAAGCCCTACAGTGGCCAAAATTACCTTAGTCTTGATAGGATTTTGGCCACCTTAGGGAGGTCTACTCCTTGGATGAAAATCCWAGGGCTTTTGGGGATTCAAAGACTTAGATATTTTAGGGTTTCAGTTTTAACTCTAAGATATATAATATCTGTTTGAAGAACTATAAAACCCTAATCTTTGATCTCTTTGGGTGCCACTCTCTCTCCCCTTGTTCATCCTACGCTCTCATTAAATCTAGTTTAGATAGGTAGTAATACCCCGAAAAATTGGATGAAGGTTCTACTTGCTATTTTCATGCGCAGAAGTGAAAGCTTGTTAGAAGAAACATCCTCAGCAAGTTAAGGAATCCAGGCAGCCTTCAAAGCTTGTATTGCCACCACCTACTTTAGCTCAAACTGGAGAATTGAGTCAAGGGAATTCGGCATTCTTTTATTCCAAGAAGAAAAAAAACTAGTAAGTTGCTCCTAGACACACCTTGAAAAGGTAAAAGTTTTAATCTTTAGCTTTCGCTATATTTTTCTTTTCTCGCAAGATCCCTCAAATTTCCTGTTATCATCCAACCGAGCTCACCTCTCCAAAACCTAGCTGATTGTTTGCCAATGTTCAATTTAATTTCCACCTTTAAATCTCCCAAATACATGACTAGAATGTGGTTAGAAATTAGCATGTGTGCTGTTCGTTTGTGGTGAGTTTCCAACAAAGGATTATAGGTGGTTGTGCGTGCTGTTCGAATGGTAGAAGACTTAATATAGGAGTTTGGAAACAATCTAAGTTGTGTTGTCTATTTTTGGGTGAAAAATTAGTTGAGATTGTGGCAGCTTCCCTACATATGTGGCCAGCAATCATGTTTTTAGAAGACAAATGGAGTTTGAACTGCTCATTTGCAAACAAAATAACTGGCACTCTCTTTTTTCTTTCTTCTCTTTTTGGCCGAATTCTCCTCTAAAATACTGCTTAGGTTTCTCTGACAAAAGACCCCTAAAAATGCTGCCCTAAACCCACTTTATTTAACCGAAATCTTCTCCTCTTCTTGCATTTACATTTACTTTAGTTACTTCACTTCTAAACAGTCGAAGCTCACTTGTTCATCCACTCTAAAAAATCCAGATTATATATATCTTCTTCAAACTTTACCCCATCAAGACACTACTGAAATCCCAACCAAAAACAGAGAGAGTGCAAGCAGGAAGTAAGGAAGAGCGAATAGTAGCAGCCAACTACAATCCACTCTCTTGTATGTTCATAACTTGCTAGGCTTCAATCCATTTCCTTGCTACAAATTACAGGTTAGTAATCTTTGGTAAGATATGATGAGAGATTGGAGTTATATAAATGCTGTGTGCYTGCARTTAAATCCAAACAGAAGCTYAAAAGGAATAAGGGAAATACATTTGAGGATGATATAGAAAAAACCTAGTAAAGTACATGATTTGAGTAATTTACAATTATGTTTATGTTCTATTTATTTAGATTGGAGAATGACCTTTTCATGTCACATGACTAAAGGATTAGCAACTTGAATCATAATGACATAAAGTGCTTCGTTTTAGAACTACATAAAACTTAAGATATGACTAGAACACCCCCAGATTAGAAATTATCCTAACCTAGGAATGTCATCAATTTTACCCTCACATATATTGCGAAAATTTYGAAAATAAAAAATTTTAGATATTGTAAGACAAAGGGTTTGCAAAAATTTTGATCAAGTTTCCCRTATAATATCAACATATCTATACTGATAAAATCTAGACAAAATCTCAGACCAARATCACCAACATTCCATATATAAATAAAATAACTCCATTTCCCAACAATAACATTTATCAACAAAATACTCATAGATTTAGAATCAAACAAAAACTTTTAATAGAATAAATTCAAAACGAATAAAAATTTTAAACATTCAACTAGTTCATTAATCAATAGAAATTTAATTAATGAAAATTACTCTTGGGTATCAAAGTCAGCTCCTAAGCGATCTCTACACACCATCTGGCCAGTCATCACCTGAAACGTAAACTAAGGGAATATAAGGTGAGCTACTAAGCTCAGTAAATAAGCGTATGACATGCATCATATGTTATGAAGTTCAAAAATTTACTTTGTCAAAACTTTCCAAAAATTTTCATTTCGTCAAAATTTTCAAATCTTTCCATCTCATCAAAACTTTCCAAAAGTTTCCATTTCAAATCGTGAGCTTACTTTGTGTAATGCCTAGCTACTAAGCTCTACAGTAGGTAATTTTTATTCGGAACCCGATTACATTCTATTGGTAGAACTACCATGCGGTTAACATTACTTAATATTTTCTTGATCTTCACCTTATAAGGGGTGAATATTACATACATTTCCCACCCTATAAGAAGGTTAAGTCGGGTGCGCCGGTCCCCACGTCCCATTTCCCACTTGCACCTTTCATGGTCTAGGCTTTACATCCCTTTCAAATTCTTAACGTTTGAAAATCATTCAACATAAAAGTCACATTTTTCCAAACCTCATTCCTCATAATATATGATTTTCCAAACTTCATTCTTTAAAATATTTTCTTTCTTGGGTGCATGATTATGCTACATGCCAGAAAATAGTGCAGAATATTACAGACTATATGCACATGAACATGGATCACATAAACTCTGAACTTAAAATTTCTAACATATCAACAAGTAGTAAATTTATACACTTGAAATAACACCATAAATCACATCATATAGGAGAAATTAAATCATCACAACAATACACATGCATCATAACTAATGAGAATGTTGGAATTCACTTACTTGAAATCTTTAGTAGATTTAGTTTTCTTTAAGTCGCTAGCGGAGTGCCTTGGCCAGTCACAACGTCAATGTGCCAAAAGTATCGTAATATTATTACACAAAGAGTATTCATCTGAAATTTGTTTAACCAAATAAATATGCATTACTTAACATCAGGGTTCATCAATGTTACGCTCAAAATCTACCCTATGATTGACATTAATTAATAATTTTTGAATTTAAATTTCATGTCGACCATAATCGAACTACTAAGAGTATAAACTGTTCTTACAACAATCATAATAATCACAATCACAATATACATTACTTTKTTGTACAAACCATAAATTTCACATTAAACTGTATTCCAACATATTTCTAGAAATATATGCCTCTTTTATTTAATAGTACTAACTTCAGTTCCACATTAAATTATGTACAGACATATTCCATATTTTTTCATAGTTGTCAATATCGAACACAAAACCTAAGCCATTCGGTTGATATAAAAAAAAAAATAAAGGATTCATCTTGAATCCCGTAAACCCTAGGTGTAGTATCGAGGGTAAGGCATAAAGGTGTCAATTGCCCTCGGAGAAAGATGCGCTCCTAGTGTGCAAACGAGCGGCATGCGTGCAACTAGCAGTGCACAACACCCAGTGGGCTTAGAGCAATTCTGTTCCGGGCAATTTTGTTTTCCGATCGAGCAACGAGTTCTGGTGACGTATTCCGGCGAGAAGAATGGCAACAGCACGTTCTGGACGGCTTCCTTCTAATGTGGACAGATGGAGCAGAGATCACCTTGAATTGGTGTCAAGCTGCTGCTGGTTCGAGTGGACGAGCTGCGAGTTTCCGGTCACGCAGCGACGAACGAATCTGGGCGAGGACAAAGTGGCAACCTCGAGCACCGACAATCGATGAGCAGGAAGGATCAAGCCCTGCTGCATGCGGTCCTGTCGAGCAGCGACGTTCAGCGAGCAGATGACCTAGTGCAAAAGCGATGGTTGCATGGCAACGACGAGAGAGAGAGAGAGGAGATCGGTGACGAGGGCGGCATTCGTGAGGGCAGAGGGAGGAGGATGGGGCGGGTGTTGGGTTTTCTGTTTTAGGGAAGAAGAAGATTAGCAATCATCTTCTGATCAATTCAATTTGTATTTTTTTAAACTAAACTTAACCCTAATCAAAATTCCATTGTAGGCCATTTTCATTCCCTAACCAACTAACTCCAACTAATTTTAAGGTCTATTAGTTTTTCTTCTCGGCCCAAACTGAACATTAAATATGATTTTAGATTTAAATAAGAAGAGAACGGACTCCAATGGTCAAGTCCAAATTAATCAACTTAAAATTATAATTAATTTAAACTATATAATGCTTGACACTTTGTATTAATGAACAAAAAAGCACGAGACCACCTCCTAGAGGGCATGGCGGTCCCAAGTTCAGGGGAAATTGAAAAAAATTATTAATTTCATTTTAATTTATATGTCATAATGAGGTTATGCACACAGATAAATCATCTCTACAATCTATATAATCTCAGATGACAATGATAAAACAAATTCTATTTAATTTTATTAGCAAATTAATAATCCCTCCCTCCAATTGGATGAGTTTTTTCTTTTCATTCATAAGTGAAATATCAATATTTGACTTTCAATTTTATCATAACATTAATAAAGGATAATCTTCAAAAAAAAAAATTAATGCGGCAAATATTTTGAAAAGCTTATGAAAATCCTATTATGTAAAAGTATGGATGATGAAAATCGCAAAATCCTATTATGCAAGAGTATGGATGATGAATAAGGGGAGTATTAACAAAAATCAACCAATTATACATTATTGTCATAGCGTATATATTCCATTTTTTTAAAAATTCTAAAATCCTTCTCCACGCATACCATTATTTATTACGAGCAAAAAATTTTCACTTTTAAACAATTCTTAAGTTAATGTCGTTGTACTAACTTTCCACTAAATATTACTATGGAAGAGGGAGTATTAACAAACAAGAGTAAAAAAATAAAGATGGAATAGTATAACAGGACCAACCAAAGTTATCTGTAACTTTAAATTCCCATATAGATATGTAAATTCGCATTTTTTCACTTCCTCTTTCAAGTAACCAAATTAATCACCAAAGATTTTCTATCCACATGGTATAAATGTTCTATGCTGTTTGGTTCTCCATCCACAGCATAAGAATTGGTAAAAGCCATATCAGAATAAATCAAAACAAAACAATTTGTTTCTTCCAACATCACAGCAAGTTAGATGCTGCTACTTTTCTGGGAGGCAAACCCTCTACCATCTACTCCATCCCTGCAGTAGTTTGACTAACCTGTTGGAAGTCAGAAGCTGGAAGCAGCAATAATTCTCACGCAAAGAATTCAATATAGCTGATCATCAAAAAATCATCCCTAGGACTGAGATGATTGAATGTGTGGCCAACTGTGCTTTCGCCCTCTGTCAGCCATGGCAATTCTCATCATTCACAACCCCGGAAGCATGAAATAGCTGTACCAGGCACTAAAATCTTGCCTGTAATTGGATGTGGACTTGGTATGTCTGGCCATAGACAGACTGCCCGTTSTACAGCCAAGAGGATTAATAAGAGAATTTTAGAGTATGTTATTTCGCTGTTTCTCTAAAAGATTGAACACCATGATGAGGACACATTGTTCTGCATCTGCGAACAGGGGTCGGGGAAAACACCATAACTGAAACCTGAGATAAATGCACAGTTCCATTTAACTGATCGAGCTAGGCCAAGTATGCTCACATTTTTCATACAGATACCTTCAAACGGTGAATCCTCTATGCCATCCAACAAAGGAGCCTTTCTGGTGTCCAAACTGACTATGTTACTTATAAAGATACCCTTCACCTTTGGTAAAGCTTTAGGGTCCCAATCCTCATCAGGATGGTCATTAGCACCTCTACTGAACCTTATTGGGATTTTTACTCTCTCCATGGTTATATTATTGATGGTAATGTTGGCAATATATCCCCCTCTCCCTTRATCAGTCTTAATTCGCAACCCAGCTGCTGAATCTCTAATATGCATATCCTCAARGGTAATATTTGAAATTCCACCAGACATCTCGCTTCCTATTCCAACACCAGAACATGTTGGAGTTGTCCCTGAAACTCTCCTTACAATAATGTTTGAGCTTGGACGCGCCATGGCAATGCCATATTGGTCCCAACCACTCTTCACAGCAACGAGGTCATCACCGCTCTCAATGTAGCAATCCTCAATGCATACATTCATGCTTGAATCTGTTAGAAAGGATCAACTTTGAAAATTTCAAAACAACATAATGAAAGGTTAGAACTCATGTACCAGAAACACTACAGTACCTGGATCAATACCATCTGTATTTGGGGCATTGAGAGGCGCCAAGATTGTCATGTTTCTAATTACAACATTCCTGGAAGAAATATGAAATGGAATATGTTGAGTTGTATACTACAGAAAATCAGTCAACAGCATTCTCCTTTCTCATTTTCCTTTTAGTTCATTTTGWTGGGTTCAAGATCTCTTTTCACTTGTGACTTCTCTAATTGCCATAAAAGATCGTAGATTCTATATATCTCGCAGGTATTCTTAGTTCTACGAAAGATCTGCTGAATTAACAAGGAAAAGAATAAAGGATTTCCTTTAATCTATCTGCTCAACTATTTGTCCAACAGTAAAACTTTTCAGAAAGCAAGGGGCTAAATTGGTCAACCAAAATGGGGCAAATTCTGTCATGAACGAATTGTTTGAAGACCATCCGCAAAAATATGTTATACAATGAKAAGAGTATAAAACTTTTAATGCATGCCTTCTGAAAAGACCAATCCATATCAGAATTTTCACAACTATGGGTTTCAACCTACTGGTGCGAGTATTAGATGGCTGGTGGAAAAAAGTGCAGCCTTCTTACCTACAATAAACAGGATGGACAGTCCAAAAAGGAGAATTAAGGAAAGTGAGATTAGAAATGAGAATGTTCTGTGAGTTAATCAACTCAACGAGATGGCCCCTGGTGTACTCCAGGGTCCTATTCCACCAAAGGTCCCACCACATCTTCCCTTGGCCATCAATTGTCCCATTCTTTCCTGCACAGGAATAGAAATTTTATGAGATGTTTCCTAGACAAACAAAGAGGCCAGAGCTATTTTATACATGAATTTGATGAGTATAAGATTATGCATGGCACCAAAGAAGTGATTTTGAAACAAATCTTATATTTTTCTTTAGTGATTTAAAAAACAAAAAGTAGAACTCTGACTTTCCAATTATTTTAAGAATGAAGCATGTGCATAGACAAGTTGAACAAATCTTTGCCCATCAAATACGGAAGTTAATCAACATCCTGAAATCTAACTCACATGCACAGCATGTTGAATCACATGGGGCATACTCTCAAACACTTAACAGTCAATTCCATATAGTGGTTAACATATTAGATCAATATTCATC
This sequence comes from Rhazya stricta, assembly GCA_001752375.1. Taxonomy (NCBI): domain Eukaryota; kingdom Viridiplantae; phylum Streptophyta; class Magnoliopsida; order Gentianales; family Apocynaceae; genus Rhazya; species Rhazya stricta. The sequence continues at coordinate 5,641,069 of MEJB01000012.1, read as the reverse complement.
CTGTAAGATTACTGGAACAAAATTTTGTTGGGACCATTTTGCTCTTGTATTTTAGATCAATGTTCTCAGCTAGCATTCCGACATTCTTCATCACGCCGAAAACCCACATAGATGTATTTGCTTTCTTTTTTAAATATAGTGAGCTTTTAAGATATGTTTTTCGATGGCCCAAATTGTCAACAAAACATAGCAATCCTAATATTACATGGATTAAAAAACTTATCTAATGAAATCCTAAAGGAAATATAGAAACTTAGAGATTGTCATGCTAGCATATTTGAATCCTTAATCAATATTTTCTTCAGATCTTTAACCTCCCTCATTCCAGTTTGTTGCCTAATAGCATATATAAGTAGGAACCGACTGGGCAACAGTTCTTTAATTTTCCTTAAATACCAAGTAATCCTTCTTAATAAGCAATTCCACAAGCAATTGTAAAATTCAAAAACCTATGAGCTGTTTTCTGACAACACAGACACTGTTAATTAGCACCCAGTACCCCTTCTATTTTTTRAAAATATAAAGAACTATGACCTAAAAGATACAGACACGGATAGGTACCAGCCACCAATTTTTGCAGTAATCATTACAAGTGAAAAGTAACAACATTCACCTTTATGTAACACATAGAGCAACCCTCATAATGGAAAAGATTASGTTCTTCCGACTCCCTCTAGTTCCAAACTGCAGTACCTAAATAATTAAGATTTGGGCAGATTACTTTCACTACATCTAAACCTGATAGTGTCTTTATTGCATAAGGTCCCTATGTGCTAGGTGAAATACCAAGTCATGGAACTTTATTTATTTCAATCTGATTTATAAAGACCACAGTTTAAAGTATTGTATTCTTCTAAAATACACAACCCTAAATACTTKAGTGTATGAGACCTTTTAAACTTGGCCTTTCAAGACCAGGTCTGCATTGGTAYTCCCAACACATAATTGAACCTTTGGTAGTCAGACATTTTATAAAGCAGCCTAGTGATGGGGCTGATAGAGTCTCTCACTAAATCTTCAGCTGCCAATTGTCTAATTTTAGAACCACAAAATGATCAAGGTGGCTGTAAGGAACTAAACAGAAGAATGATGGTTTGACTTCTTTTTAAAAAAGACTGACCTTTTAGCTCCAGATTAGAATCATATTTAAAGCACGAATACCTGTAATGATAACATTTGTGAGATTATTTCCGTGAATAAGGCTTATATGTCTCCCTCCTAGCCTTTCTCTCCCTCTTCCATAAGAAGGCAGTGGCTCAACAATGGGCCATTCCTTTGGGTCCTATTGGTGAAGAAAAGATATTGCACATTCAATTACAACAAACTTAAAAAGGAAAAAGTTGAAAGAGAAAAGGTGGCATTAAGAAAGAAGAACATTATGTAGAAWCTTTTTTCATTTTGTGATGTGATTGAAGCTACTCAACAACATCACAAATTTCACAATCTGCAAGTGTTATCAACTTACAGACTCCCTATTTGAAAGCCATTGTTAACAAGAGAAAGATTAATAGTGCAAAAGGTTGTATAATAAAAGATGAATTGCAAAATGATATCCCAAATTTGAGTTGTCCCTATGATAATTAACTCCATATACAGCCAAACAAAAACAACACACAGAAAGTTGTGTGCTTGTAGTAGTTCTCTTCCCTCAAATGGAAACAAATTCGAATAAATGAAAGAAACGATTGGGAGTTGTTTCTTCCACACACTTATGCATCAGCAATAATCTAAACAATATATCAGCAAACCTAATCACCAGAAAGTTSCACCCCTCTTYCAATATAGAATAATGCTGATCATGCTCACTAGCTTTTCGCCACCACAAACAAAAAAAATTAGATTTTTCAAAAAACTTATAAAGCAATTAAAACAACATTTCCTTTTAAAAATTCAAAAATAAAATAAAATATAACCAAATAAATTTCTCTCAACCATCTAAATTACCTGTGATCCCAAGATTACAGCGCCATCTTCGAGGAAGAGAGTAAAATTACTCGTGAGATTAAAACTCCCAGTAAGCCACCTCCCACGAGGAACATTGAGCTGGGACCCACCTTTCTCTCGAAAACTCTCCATGTACTCCATGGCCCGTGTAAACGCGGCCGTATTAGAAGTCCTCCCATCGCCAACGCCGCCGAACTCCACGATGGATTTTACCACCATTCTCGGCGGCCCATCCGTGAAGAAGCCAGAACAGCTCTTGGGGCCTCTGAGGCCGGCCAATCCTGACTTCTTACCATATTCCAAAAACAACGGTTCCATTGGGAAAACCGATCTCTTCGTGATTTGAATAGCCAAAACCGTTGCCAATGCAAACACTAACAGTATAAACGCCCATGGTGGCCTTGTTAAACTGCCCTTTATGAACATTGGATTTTGACCTTCCATCATATCATATATCTATATGTATAATTCTCTAGCTAYATACGTCCTAGACGATCAACTATACATGCAAAAAGTGAGTTTCTTGGATGTTTACATCTATGATATCTACATATATCTGTATGTATGTGTATGAGTARAGGTGTGGAGAGAATTACATATGGTCTCAGAGTGGGCTGTATGTGATATCGAAGCTTTAACTGGGAACGTAAGGGAAGATAGAGGAGGAGGAGGAGAAGAAGGGAAAGAATATTGGTGCTTTATGCGCACCAGGCGTATAATAGCGAGATCTTCTGGGAAAGTTCGTGAAAAGCTGGATCCTGTTTGRTTGGTTGCATAGCTCTGATCTCCTCCTGTTTCAGCTTTGTGAGCCTACGTGGGAAATAAAGAATTAATACCAAGAATAATCCCTCAACTTTTAKCATTATGCTAATGTAGTCCCCCTTCATTTTTTTAAAACAAATTAATTTCTTCTTTGAATCTTCTTTAATTATTTTCCATAAAAAGTCACCATCTTTAATTATTTTTCATAGAAAGCGAATATATAATGTTTTAATACCATATATTCTGCATTATAAATTCAAGGTTTAGTATTATCGTACATAATAAGGAATTTTATACTAAATAACATAGTCTTATTATGACATATAATTTTACTTTTATTTTTAATTTAATATGAAATGTTAATATATTTCCATGATTAGAGAAAGTGCTCTAAATAATTTGAAGTCATCATGGATTTTSAGTAAAAGTTTATYAGAGTGAACTTATAAATTCTAAATCAATATTAAAATGTATGAGACAATAAATTTTATAGGGCAAATAAAAGATATGAATTTTTTCAATATCAAAATTAATAAGTAAATTATTAAGAGAATAATCTAAAAATAGAAGTATTAAATGAACCTGAAAAGTATGAAAAATATATTAAGAAAARATTCTCTAATAAATTGACGGAGAAGAATATATTCCTCACTATCGATATGTAATATATTAATTTTTTTATTATTCAACATTTATTTTGAAACAATTTAAAATAAATGTGCTTAATTTGGATAAATTATTTATTTTTAACTTTTTCTACATCAATATGGGAGCTTTAAAATTTTCTTCCCTTTAATATTATGGTCAATTTTGGAAATCCTCACGAACAATGTATATTTCTCTCCAAAGGGACAGACTACATCAACACAATGGAAAAACTTAAGGGACCGTTTCTGATATTATTAGGGGATGACGTGGGGAGATATTAGTGGCTCCTCGAAATGTCTCTGATGGACATACACGCACGAGATAAATATATTGTAAAGGAGAGTCGACGAAAAATGACGGTGGATTGGAATTTTGTGACTATGAGTAGCGTAAAGAAGAAGCCGCCCGTCACGGGAGAAGGCTGGAAATATTATTAAATTAATTAATTTTTTGTTTTTTWAACCAGCGTAAAAGTAGAATATTGTTTASAATTTTTACGGTTTCTCACTTTTCCTGTACGGGTTGAGATTTTGTTTTATTTTATATTTTTTGATTTGACGACGGATTAAAAATTAAGATGTAAAATTCAGAGGATTAAACTAAACTTGCAAATAAATAGAGGTAACTCGTTGCTGAGCTACCGTCAAAGTTTATCGAAGTGCAGCCACCCTCAAACTCCGCATTAGTGTGTGTGAGGCATTCTTCTTTTTGCTATTTTTATTTTTAAATGTATGTTCTTTTCATATTTTTTTAAAATGTATTTTAAAAAAATTATATTACGTTATATATTGCGGAGGAAAAGGGAAAGAAGAGTACTAAATCCCTCTATTTATAGAAGTTAAATTATAGAGCTCTTAGAGTTTTAAGGGTAAATGTGGTGCAGTGGTTGGACTTAGTGGTGTGTGGAGAGTAGCCTGAATGGGAGTTGGTGTGAGTAGAGCTGGGTAGGTGGATGAGTTATATGTAGTCATAAAAGTGGATTGTTATTATCGTGGAGCGTGGTTTGTGAGTGGTTATGTTGGAGGATTATCTGGGCGGTTGTGAGGAATGTGTGATGGTAGGATGGCGGTCCGCACATATTGTGTGTGAGAGTAAGCGCGCAGTGGTGGGGAGTCGAA
>MEJB01000012.1:5620651-5635659 GCA_001752375.1 Rhazya stricta | reverse complement strand
GACGATAAAAGGGTTTTGGTGGTTCTACAACACAGAAACTTAGATTCTTAGAGACATTTTCCATTGTAAGAAGCTAAAACGGTATTTCAAAGTGAGGAGATCTGTACAGGTTAGTTACTAGTTTGGTGATTCCGTAACGGGTGGGGACTGTGGCCGGCGAGATCTTCATTTGAAACGTACGTTTTGCTTCTTCACAATGAAATAAGCCGATGCCACCTAAGCGCTCAAAACCAAGTAGCTATGACCCTACTGAGGTTTTGGCCTTTCTAGTAAGCTTCGTCTCCTGCAGTAGAAATTACTTGTCCATAAAAATGTTCCTGTTCGTACGACCTGCTGAGGTTTTTCAGCTCATAACCTCTAATTTTTAAGGGTCTTTACCAACTAGACTCTCTAAAGGCTGTGTTACTGCGGATTTTGCCCGGGCAGGACGAAACCGTCTTTCCGCTTTCGTTCGTCGAGTGTCTTGCTTGTAGGTCGTTCTTTAGGCTGTTTACTTCACTGACCTTTTTACTACTGGGGGGGCCGGTTCTAGTCGTTTGTGGCCCAGTTGCTTACATGCAGCAGAGGGATAATCTTCTGGGGCTGGGTTTCCCTAAGAGTGGTAGTGAGTTGGGTTTAAAACGAGTGGACTGTCTCCTCTTGGGCTTACGATACTCCTTCGGGTTTTTCTTTGACTACTTAGAGTCGTTTGTTCACCCCCTCAACGCTACTTACTGGCTTCTAACGTGCAGCATAGAACTAGGGGTTTAGTTTGCAGCCCTTAATCGGCCTCGACGGTGTGGCCTAACTGTTCTTTCGTAAGTGTTGTTTACCCAAATCATGCCTATTTCCTTTAGAGATGTCCAAAAGGTTAAGTTCAGAAAGTAAAAAGGTATAAGAAGGCAATTTGTAAGGATTAGGCTCTGAATTCTCAAGAACTAGTTCTCTCACAKCCTTCTTTGTTAGGAATAACATCCAAGTATCAACAACGGAATACCTCTCTGAGCTTACATCTGAAATGTTGATAACAAATTTCTTTATAGGTCCATAGTGTTGTAATGGAATTATATTGACTGTGTGTGCAAAGACAATCTGGAACCGGGTAGCTGATCAATTTCTTCTTATTTCTTTGGAAAATTGCTCATCAAGCACAAGGCATGTGCTAGAAGCCCAGATTACTTGTTTTTACTGCATCACGAATGGGCGTTTTTCCAATGATAAGATCAATGACATTTATCGGAAGGCATGAGATTCTATCTATTGCATCCCCTTCCAGGGCTATTCTTTCATTAGTAGTTTCTTGCATCGTCCTACAGTACTGCACCAACTGAACCAAAATACAGTGAAAGTAAGAGAAATAGTGAGAGTTAGTTGATTARTAGTAGAACAGAATTACCATTGCTTTTCAACTCTTTTATCTTTRGGCTGGCTGAGTTAAAAAAATTACACAAATCATATAGACTTAWATACATGGAATTACCATTGCTCAGCAAAAGATCAGTGAAAGACAAGAATGAAAGGAATAAACAATAAAAGTCAAGTATTCACTTACACTTAGCGAAGAGAGTAAGTTGACTGAACTTTAGAAAGTGGCCAGAGCACGTAAGCGAACGTGGAAAACCTCTAGTGCAAGGAGAAAAACCCATGGAGAAAAGATGAGAGAAAATCCATTAATAAAGAAGATGATTACAAGAGAAGCTTTGCCTATAAAATCTCACAACTCTCATATCCCAACTCCAAGCTCTTATAACATATAATGGTCTTGCAAAAAGAAATAGAAAATCCATTAGGATTATGATTAGAAGTTATCTCATTTTAATTGAAAATTTATCTTATCTGATTAGGAAACAAGCTACCTAATGTACTTAGGAAACATCAAAGTCTAATCCACTTGAAATAAGTTCATTAGTTGAACCGCAAGCTTTTTGAATAAGATCAAATAGAATTCGGGTCGTCCTATAGTAGTCTTTAGAAAATMCTTCTCCAGCACCTTATTCTGAGGTTTTGGGGTCTCTTGCTGCCCAGGAATGGCAGGATTGAGAAGGTCGATGGTGTAGGAAGCTTGGTTGGTTTTTATGCAGCTATGTGAGTTGCAATAAAGCGAAACCTTTGGTTTTTTCTTGGGGGATAGGGTAAAAGGAATTGGGGAGACATCGTTTTTCTTTTCTGTTCTTTTTTCTTTTTTCCAAATTTCTCCTACAAAATAAAATTTAGAGTAACTTAAGAAAAAGAAGGAAGAAGAAGAAAAAACTTTTTACATGATGACATCCAAAATTACTAGACTCTTTTAATGGTCAACATAAAGTTAATTCTTACAATTGCCGACCAGCTTTAATTGTTTGGAGCAACCAATCAGCGAGACCAGCCAACTAGAGCATAAGTGTAACTAAATTCCAATACGCCAGGAAGTAAGGATCGAGGATTCGGAATCTTTTAGTGTACTTCTATATTATATTTTATGCTATATACTCTTTAACACTATATAGAACATAATATATGTATAATCCTTTCAACACTKCTTTTTTTCTAACTTAGAAATTAATATATATCATGCTCTAATTGATGTAGTATGAAATTTGAGTAGGAAAATGTACAAGAAGATCCAGAATCGCATAGACGTATAGTCAATTCAATTGATCATGTAAGAAATAATGATATTGGATTGACACACTCAATTGAGTTAGAGGGTATGGCATCAAATTGTTCATACTTTCTTGTCCACTAGATTTAGTGTGTATTTGGATTGATGTTTTGTGGAAAAAAAATTGATCGTTTTGAAGAAAAAAATTTTAAAAGAAAAAGGAAGAAATAAAAAAATTTGAATTTTAAAATTGATTTCTTAAATGAAAAACTCATTTGGATTGAAAAGACAAAATAGTGGTTTAATTGAAAAACTCACTTGGAATAGAAAGATTTGGATGAGTAACAAGCAATCGAATAAACAAGGATTATTAATTCACGCAAATCACTTCAATACTCCGGTATTGAAGTGATGAAACCCGGGTATTTATTACTCAAACTCAAATGTTTAATTGCTCTAATATTCAGGTATTCAATTATCCAACTCAATGATTTGCTTCAATATTACATTTTTCAATTTCAATGAAAACTTAATTTTAGTTAGGTAGGAGGAATTGACGAAAAGATAGACAAAGAAATTTGAGTTTTGGTGGAGAAAAGTTTACTATAGATAGTTTTTTATTTGAGCAAATTTTTTAAGGAAAAAACTAAATAAACAAGTTTTTAGTTGAAGCAAAAATTATATATTTTTCTTTTAAAAAAACTAAACAAATGAGTTCTCACATGAAATCAAAACATTTTGAAGGGAGTACTTATAGTCTATTATATCTAGTACGCAAACAAATTAGATGAGTTACTTGCCTCAGGCAGCAGGCGTCGTTTTTGTTTTTGGCAGACTGTCATGCTATTTCGGAGTGTATYCTCCCCAACTTGTTTTGTATTGTGCTTCTGTGTACATCTACATCTAGGTGTTCTATATTCAGAAACTAATGTTTTCGTCACTTAATTTCACYTACCTCTATGATCTTCTGACTAGGGCAAGTCTTGTCAAGTACAAGATTCCAGTACTACTACTCTGCAACAAGATGGATAAACCCTCTGCACACTCGAAAGACTATATCAGAAAAACGCTGGAGCAAGAAAAGTAATTCTTATTGGGCTTTCAAATAGCTAATGAATTGTTATTTTTCCGGAGTTACCGGCTTTGGGTGAAAAGATTATCTCAWAAGATTGTCTTGCCATCTAAGATACTTGTGATAATATTATCTGCTTCCATTTAAGCTCTCTTACAACATTTTTAAGCTTACCTTTTGAATTTTTACATSTTATTTTTCTATCTACCACATGCATTAGGAGGAATTCTCCAGACCATTAACTTCACCTAAAGTGAATTTTCTCAAGTTAATCATTGCGTTCTGACCATTTTTCCTTCCTTTTCTTTTTGACATAGGGACAAGTTTCGTGCATCAAGAACTGCAATATCTGCAGCAGATGTCTCTGATGAATATACTCTTGGTGTACCTGGGAACCCTTCAAATTCTCTCAATGCCATAGCAAAGTGATTGTTGYAGAATCGAGTGATTTGAGGGGAGAGATAGCTGAGTTGGAAGAATTCATCAGGAAGAATGTAAGACCTTAACTTTACATGCTGAATTCTAATAGGCTTTAGTTTGTTGCTTGCAGTAAATGGATGGTGGTGCAGGTAGTTCAATTAGTAACGAAACTATGAATGGTAAATCTAAAAAAGTTGATGTTGAAGAAGTAGACATCATATAAGAAAAATACTAATTGAATCAACTGTCAGAGTTTAGAATAGACTTGTTTATTTCATTTTGGCAAACATGTAGAGACCTCATTCGATGGTTTGGCAATTTTTATGTCTAATCCTTTATTAAATCTGATTGTTTCCTATTTACTCTGATAATGAAAGCGAATGGATGTGAACAAATTAGACAACATTCTGCATGGGGTTTAAGTTGCTATCATGTCTGCAGTTATCAGCGAAGCAACAGCCGAGGGAAGTTTTCTCAGATCAGCTCCAGTAAATCTGTGATGTTCTCATCAGACCTCTTTGCTTTCAGGTTACGATTACTAAATATCACTAAAACTTCACTCTATGCTCATAATGACTTTTCTATACTGCTCCCAGTTAACAACTACAGAACATTTATCTTACGACTTGGTATTAAGAATATTGAAGTAACTAGAGTCTTATCATTCTCCTACCCAGTCAAGGAAAGTTTTCAACTGAACCATCTCAAWTAGAACRTTGGGAAGAAAGTGTTTCTCTTTTTYGATAATTAAACTATCGAGGGGTGGAGAAAGCACTTAGATACAGAACTTTACAGGAAGCYCTTAATTCAACCTAGCTATATGAAATATAATAGAATTCTTTCTCAAAAACTTGCAATAGAGGGAGTTGCATCTGACCAATTTTTAATTCCTTACAAGAAGAGCTCAGAAGAAGCTCTTCATTCCAAGTGTAAATTGCTCGATGAATGTATCGCTGCCATTGGGGGTGGTTGAGGCTTGGACTCCAAACTTCAAAAGAATGCAACCACATATCATCCCATACTCCAACCAAATCTCCAGAACCAATTCGCCACACCAAACCAGCCTCCAACAATTCTTTACCCGTCAGGATACTGTGCCAAATAAAAGAGGGTCAAGTCCCAGGTTGTGCATCCATCAAAAAAATTCCTTATATATGATTGTAAATTTAAAATTTTATAATACGATTTTTAAAATTTTTACAATATAATAAAATCAAACTCATATTACATACTTAACTCTCAATTCAAATGGAGGAATCCAAACTCAGTCGGAAGGAGAATTTGAACTTTGATGCAAGTTTCTATTATCACCAATTTGAAATTTGGTAACAAAATGTTACTATCACTTTTCAATTTCAGTTTTTAGCTCTTCAATGTTGCCAAAGTCTTGATTGAGTTGAAACAAGCTTGAATTTCATCATCACATCTAAGCGAAAACCAATGAATTGCTTTCTTTATTAATTTAAGTTAAATAATCGAGATTAAAATATTTACTAATTTTGATTAAATAAATAATTTCCTTTCCTCAACAATTCTTTTCTTTTTTTTTTTTTGAAATTTAGTTGATTACAGAAAGATGCTTTATTTCTGTCCATTAACTCAAGTCGTTGCCTAATAATGTAATAAAAATGGTCAAAAGTTTTCCCTTGTGAAAAGTCATGGAAACTTCTTCTCTGGAACCCAAAGACCAAGCATTGTGAATTTGACAAGTCAAAGTCCACCCTATGCCCATCCCACCCTTCATATCTTATGTGTGTGATTTTGCGACAAACATTTCTCTTCTCCTATTTCTGATCACCTTCAAACTAATCAACCTGTCTCCCGGACAGCCGAATCCAATTTTGTTTTCAGGTCGGGATTTGGAAAGGAAAGCAGCATGGACAAAGAACAAGAAGAAATTCAATTCCTTGGATTCTTTGGCATTTTTAAAGAATCATTCAACATTGTTCCAGAATGGAGAAAAATTTTCAGCCAAATAACTTTGGCTATGATCATCCCTCTCTCCTTCATCTACTTAGCTCATATCCAGATTTCCCACTTCCTCTTCTCGAAAATCTTGCTAAATGAATACATTCTAGACAGAATTCCACAGGGTAATCCTACCTATGACAATATATCCAATATGCTTTCATCAGAATGGATCATGTTCTTGACGTTCAAAATTGGATACTTCATATTTTTCTTGATTTTAGCCCTTCTTTCAACCTCTGCTGTTGTTTATACAATTGCATGCATTTACACAGCAAAAGATATATCCTTCAGAAAGGTGATGAGTGTCGTTCCGAAGGTCTGGAAAAGGCTCATGGTCACTTTCATTTGGAATTTTGCCATTGTTTTTGCGTACAATGTTATCACAATTCTTGTTTTCGTGGTTTTGATAGTCGTGATGAGGCCTGGAATCATAGCAGCAGTCCTTCTTTGTCTTCTGTTGATCGTATACTTGGTGGGATTCGTCTATATAAGCGTTATATGGCATTTGGCAAGTGTTGTTTCAGTTTTGGAAGAAAGTTTTGGCCGCAATGCCATGATCAAAAGCCAAGATCTTATCAAGGGTAAGATGGGGGTTTCAATGGTGATTTTCATTGTCCTCAATCTGAGTTTCTTTGGAATCCAATTGGCATTTGAAAAACTGGTTGTTCTTGGGGATGGACRTGTGTTGAGAATTGTCTTTGGAATGTTGTCTCTCTCGTTGCTCTCTATGTTGGTTCTCTTGGGGTTGATTATTCAGACAATTATTTATTTTATTTGCAAGTCTCATCACCATGAGAATATTGACAAGTCCTCACTGGCAGATCATCTGGAAGTTTACTTTGGGGAGTATGTTCCTTTGAGAGAAAGGGATGTACAACTAGAGCAATTTTACGTTTGATTCTTTCCTTGTTTATTTTTCATGATCATATAAACTTGTATACCTGTTTATGTGGAGGGTATGAAATTTCTGTTTATACACGGAATATTATACCCAGAGTTTAAGGTTTGTCTTTTACTTAGTCTCTGTTTTGAATTCGGTGAATACTAAAACTCTTCCGGGGGCTACATGAATGAGATGTCCATGTTAGAGAAGTCTTCGTCCCTAGATCGAATTCTTTGAATTACAGTTAATGAATCAACTTCTAAGATGACATGGTCAACATTTCTGGAGTTTCTGCACCAAGACGTCACTAAAGTTGGTCTTCTAGAAGAACCTGTTCGGAATAATAGTCGTGGAAACAATATTTCAAAGTCATAATTGGTTGTGGCACGTTGAATAAAACAGAGTTGGAAGACTTCATCGACTTCTAATCTATTGGATGAACACCAAATTCATCAGTTTGCAATAATGCTAGAAAGATAGGAAGACAATAACCAAGTTAGAGGTTTAGACTGCAAATCCGTTCAGCCTTTGGGGCTGCTGGTGATGACTATGCATAAGTGCAAACAAGTTAAAAGAAAGGTATAGGAATTGTGATCATCAAAGCAGCAGCTTTGATTGACTGCAGAGTATCACCTCAGCAGATTTCAGAGTATTGCCAATGTCGATGACAAATCTGTATTTGTCATCAGCTTTCAAGAGTCTCTCCATTGCAGTGTTCACATATCCACTGGGATGAGCTCTACCTCTGGCAATATATTGTGCTTTGCTGCAAAGTCGATCATTTCTTGAGTTTCCTTCAAGCTCCAATGGCACTCCCAGCTATTATTCTCCTTCCTGATATATCCTTAATAGCAATTAGGCATAATTCCTAGAAGACCATTCAAATGAACACAGGAAGAAAACTGAAAACCAGAATAAACTAGATGCCTACCCAAGATGAGGGGAAACACTTGGAGCTCAAGCCGGTTTCCAGGTGCACCAACCATAATAAACTTTCCATGAGACTTCAATAGGTTGACCAGGGTCATCAGAGGATGAACAGCAGAGACTATCAATAATGCCATCCAAAGTGCCAGCTGCAGCCTGCAGAAGTATTTACATATGAAATACCAGCAGACGAGTCATTGTACAGCAACACAATCCCACAATTTCTTTGGTTAGATGCTCTGAGGTTCAAAACTTGTACTTACCTGCAGCTGCTCAGGATCACGACTGACCAAGAATGCATCAGCTCCGAGTTTCTCTATGGCTTTTTCCTTTTTACTGTCAGACGAGCTTATGACCGTTACTTTTGCACCAAAAGCTTGGCAAACTTCACGGCCACATGGCCAAGCCCACCAAGACCAACAACACCGACATGTGTTCCCGGTTTATCAAGACCAAAGTACTTCAATGGACTGTATGTTGTGATCCCAGCACAGAGGAGAGGAGCACCAATAGCCATAGGCAAATTCTCAGGCCAGCGAATTACAAAGTGTTCGTCAGCGACCATGACATCAGAGTAGCCTCATAGACAGTGGTTCCATCAGTGTAGGTAGCATTGAAGGTGAATATCTGCTCAGGACAGTAGTTTTCATGATCCTTTGAACWCATATKACAATTGCGGCATGATCCTACAAGGCAACCCACACCTACTTTATCTCCGACCTTGGTGCCAACCTCAGTGACAATGCCCGCAATCTCATGCCTGTAGCAATCAATTTCAGTGGTCAGATAATCTTGAATTTCTTGCTCAATAGGATAACATCACTGGCAAGCTCAGTTAACATGGCAACCGTAGAGCAACAACATGAGAAAATATCAGACTTGAACCGAAACTCACTCTGTTTTTGTTCTGAATAAATTTTAATTTAAACCCGGAGGACTGGATGTGAGTTTATAAAATTAGGAGACACAAGGAAATTCAGATTATTGTAACTATGCCACATCAAATTTACTAGCACACTACCATCTTTCATCGTTAACATCCATATCTGTAAAAGGTGGAAAAATGAAACTCTTCTTAATGATAAAAATGAATCCATTTAAGTCATCTACAAAAGTTGGAAAAATCTGGGTTCCCCATCAAACACCTTAAACAGATTCAGGGCAATGAAAAGAAATTCACACATGATACTCCTTATGGGAAGTTAGAATCCCAGACTATTGCTAAAACAAAACGGTAAGCGGAGCCATCTCAAACTTTACTACTAAAGAAATATAAATTTTTAAAAATAATAATAATAAAAATACAAAGAACTAGGATTTTAAATTACCCACGTACGTTAGGAAACATGGTGAACCATCTCAAACTTTTTGTGTCATTTCGCATGTTAAAGTACTTTCATCAAAGATCTTACTAAGTACCTTATAAACGGTTTATAGGAATATTTTTATAAATAAATTACCCAACACTAATCATCTTTTTTAGACATCACTTTCTTTCACAGCAGTGCACATTCATTTATAGCACTTTTGTTAACACTCAACAAGAATCTTAAACTGATCCTAAAACTAATAACAATTATCGAATTCTTGTATCGTAAAAGACATAAACAAAAGTTATTATCTATTATCTATTGTATAGATGCTTAAAACTTTAAAGATCGTAAAGAACTTAAATCTCAATGGAGAGAGCGAAATATCCATGCTTCGGCACGAGTTATCTTCATCTATACTTTGACAACATTTTTTTACTTTTTTTTAGTCAAAACATCCTTAAACAAAAAAAAAAAATGTAATTAAAATCCTTTAAAAGATGTAATTATTGTATGTAATATAATGTAATAGTGTTATCTCCAAAACATCATCTGAAAAGTTCCTCCTAAAATTAAAAATGTACAATACAAGAGAAATTTGAATGACTTAGAAACATCAAAGAAGCTCTCTTTTTAGAAAATATAATTATAAGATGTAAATAAAGTACTAAATTTTGTGAAAAATGATCAACTCCTTTCTCAACTTCTCAGTAAATATAAAATCAAAGATATTTAAATTACCATCAAAATTATGTGAAATTAAGAAATTTAAGTATCATCATAACGAAAGTTCAAATGGATGTATTTCTATTGGGAACAATGATAGATAAATAAGGAGAGAGGTTTAGGCCCATTTAATAATCGATTTAACAAAATTATAAATAATGTAATTTGTAATTTTTTTTAATTTCTTAAAACTTATATTGGAAGGAATTTATATTAATCAATTACACAAAATAGAAGAGAGAATAGAAGAGAATGTGGTTAATTTTGACACCTAAATAAGAAGTTATTAAATCCATTAACTAAATATATTAAGAGAATAGTGTTATCAAAATATTATTAATTAAAATTTATTAAGACATATCAAATTGACGATCAATTTCGAGTGTTATTAAACGGGGAAAGGTTCAGGTACCATTTGACAAAATTGAATTTTAGGAACAATTAAATCTTTTTAAACATTAAAAATTTATTTTTAAACATTTAAATTTGAATATTAAATTTAATTAAAGGGTTTAGTAAAAATTTAGCATAACTATGAATAGTATAATTTTTACACTTTTGTCTTTTTTAATTACTTTAAATTTATGTTAAAATGAATTTTATATTGATCAATCATCAATAAGAAAAACTACAGAATAGAATAAAAGAGAATATAAATAATTTTATCGTGCAGACAAATAGTTATAAACTCATATGTTTTGATATATTAGGGTATATTTAAACTCATGTGTTTGAATATACACGTTAATCGTGAAGAGTGTGAAGTCGAAATATTAACACTTGAAATTTATTAAATGATCTAAAAGACAAATAATATATTGAGATATTTTATATTACGTTATCAAATAGTTTTAGGAAGGGGTTAAATTCATACCTTTTCATTCTAAATTCACAATTCATATAATAAATGTATATTTTTTGGATAAAAATGAAACATTCCTTGATTTAACTTTAAATGTACTTGGATTGACTTTTTGTTGGAAGAAATGCTGAAGGAAAAAATATTTAAGGAAAATTGCGAGAAAATGAAAAAAATTTTAATTTATTTTTTAAATGAAGATGTTTTTCGTGGAAAATTCATTTGAATTGAAAAATATGGAGTTATAATTTTATTGAGGTACTATATAATATAAATGTTTGTTTGGTAGAATAAATTTTTTTTTCTAAAGCAAGATTTTTTCGTAGAGAAAATAATATAAATGAGTTTTCGCTGAATTTTTCATTGAAAAAGCCAAACAAATGAATTTTTCAGCCAAGTTGAAACTGTTTTCTTGACTCTTCGAAATATATCCTTAGATGCAATGGTTTAAAAGAGGTGAAGGTTATTTTTGTCTAAAATGTAATATATTTATTAGATTTGMCATGAATGTAAGAGGGAAAGACGTGGATTTAGCCCATTCGATAGTTTTAATAWAATAATCTTTTAAATCAATTCYATTTTAAGTGTTTAATTACATCGTCAAACCAATTCTCAATGGTCGATAAAAATATGTTCCATTAAGATTACAATTACTTGTCCCAATTAACTTCTTTCTAAATAGATCTAAGTTTAACGATATATTMGATAACTCAARTCATAACTTCAAACAAAATGAAGTAAGAGGCTCGATTTATTATCTGATTTTATAATGTCTTATTATGTTGAACATGTTAAGTGCTTTCTAATTTCTTCCATAAATTTGAAGTGATAATATTCCTAAAATATTATTAATTAAATTATTAATTTCAATATTCAAATTTGAACCTTAAAAATTTAGTTTCTCGTTAAACTTTAAAAATAAAAGCGCTAATGGCCTTAATGCTGTGGGGGAGGTTGTCGAGGATGATGGAGGTTTGTCACCGTTAGATGGAGATGTACGGAATGTTAAGACATTAGCTCAATCTTTAACTTGTTCCACGAAATGCAAATAAGCCAGCACATTTGTTGGCTACCTTAGGATGTCTTTTGTTCACTGTGTGGATAGCTACTGCTCCCGCTTATGTACTTCTGCAGCAATGGCTAATTTAGCTGAATAAATTCATGTTTCTGATATTTAAAAAAAAAAAAACAAAAAAGAGAGCTAATCACCAACCGAATTGAGACGGACTAGGACCGTTCATGTTCCCAGTTAGATCGGAAGCCGTAGTTACATACCATGCCGTAACTTACCCCAGATGGGAATGACATCAATCACGTAGTAGACCGATTGACAAAGATAAAAGGTATCGTAAAATAGTCAAATATGGATTCCGAAATGTCTGCCAAGGTGACATCCAACACTAACAAAGGTATAGGAATTGCATTATTTGAAGTAGCAGCTTTCATGATTGCAGAATATGTCTTAAGCAGATTTCAGYGTGTTGCCAATGTCTACCACAAATCTATATTTGACATCACCTTTCAAGTATCTCTCCGTTGCAGTGTTCACATAGTCCACTGGGATGAGCTCTACCTCTGGCAAAATGTTGTGCTTTGCTGCAAAGTCAATCATTTCTTGAGTTTCCTTCAAGCCTCCAACGGCACTCCCGGATATTATTCTCCTCCCTGATATATCCATAATTGCAAATTAGGCATAATTCCTAGGAGAGACCATTCAAATGAAATCAGGAAAAAAAAGGAAAACCAGAACAAACAATATGCATACCCATGATTAGAGGAAACACTTGGAGCTCAACTGGATTTGGAGGTGCACCAACAAAAATAAGCTTGCCATGAGACTTCAATAAGTTGACTAGGGGCATCAGAGGATGATCAGCAGAGGCGGTATCAATAATGCCATCCAAAGTGCCGGCTGCTGCCTGTAGAAGTATTTACATTTGAAACACCAGCAGGTGAGTTATTGTACAGAAACATAATCCCACAATTTATTTAGGCATTGCTGAATGGCTAAGGTTCAAATTTGTATTTACCTGCAGCTGCTCAGGATCACGACTGGCCAAAAATGCATCAGCCCCGAGATTTTGTATGGCTTCTTGCCTTTTACTTTCAGATGTGCTTATGACGGTTACCTTCGCACCTAAGGCCTTGGCAAACTTCACACCCACATGGCCAAGCCCACCAAGACCAACAATACCAACATGTGTTCCAGGTTTATCAAGTCCAAAGTACTTCAAAGGACTGTATGTTGTGATCCCAGCACAGAGGAGGGGAGCACCAATATCCATAGGCAAATTCTCAGGCCAGCGAATCACAAAGTGTTCATCAGCAACCATGACATTTGAGTAGCCTCCATAGGTAGTGGTTCCATCAGTGTAGGTAGAATTGTAGACGAATATCTGCTTAGAGCAGTAGTTTTCAAGATCATTGGAACACATATCACAATTGCGGCATGATCCTACAAGGCCACCTACACCTACTTTATCCCCAACTTTGAATTTTTCCACCTTGCTGCCAACCTCAGTGACGATGCCCACAACCTCATGCCTGTATTGATCAATATCAGTTGTCAGATAATCTTGAATTACTTGTTCAATAGGATAACATTTCCCTTGCAAGCTTAGTTAACATGGCAAGCATAGAGCAACATCATGAGAAAATGTCGGAAACAATTAGTAAAATTAATGTACCATCAAAATATCAGTTTACATAAGCAATAGTTTGATTCTCAAGCGAAAACCAATACAGAGTGCACCTGTTAGTCGACTACTGAAGCAAAGGCTGCATTTCAATCAACTCAACTCTCATATCTATTTGTCTCACATATTGCCAAAATACCTATATCAGAATCTATGAGCTGCACCTTTAATTAACTTAAGGATAAGCTGCATCTCRATTAACTCAACTCTCAAACCTATTGGTCAATTCCATTAACCATGTTTCGTCCACAGAATTTATATATTTTACAACACTTGGCGATAGAACCTCCAGCTCCACTTATTCTGGACAAGTCGACATCCCCTAATCATCATTTCTATTCCTTTGTGTATAAATGAACATCCAAAAACAAATTAACTTCATTCCATGCATTCTCGATTCAGGATTACGAATCATTCTAACTTATCGCAAGCAATCCTACAGAATCTTCATTTCAGGTATGAATTATACCATAAAAGATGAAATCCCCTCAGTTTTTCTTTTGACTAGAGTTTAATTTCAACCCGGAGAAATGAAACGTGAGTTGATAAAATTAGGCAAGACCCTCAAATCTACTAGCACTATTATTATTCATCTGTAAAATCAGTATCCGTAAAAGCTGGAAGAAGGAAAGCTCTTTTATGATAAAAATGCATCAATTATCAGTGATCTACAGGAGTTGAAAAATCTGGGTTCTCCATTAAACACCTTAACAGATTGACCTCAACTAAAGGAAACTCGCACATGAATACTCCTTATGGGAAGTTAGAACGCCAGACTATTGCTAAATTCACGCAAAACCGTAAATGGTACCATCTCAATAGGTCTGCCTCCAACAACGAAATCTATCCCAAACTTTACTGAAGATATATAAAAATTAAAATAGAAAATATACACACACACACACACACAAAAAGAATTAGGATTTCAATTTTACCCAGGTACAAAGGGATATTTGGTGAAGCCCCATTTATTCGTGATCGCATTAACATCCGACGGACAGAACCCGCAGTATAAAATTTTGAACTGCACGTCATGCCCTCCAGTAGCCCTGCACCACCATAGCAAGTTAACCACAAAAAGGAAAAAAAACCTACCACTTGATAAATGCACATGCTAACTATATAAAGTAAGAACTTCGAAATACACACCTTCTGGAGAATTTGAAGGGGGACAGAATTCCTGAGTTGTCTCTAGCAGCCCAACCGATGGCCTTAACTGGATGCTCAACTTCTGGAGACTTCGCCATTTGAGCAAAAATTTGTTTATGCTACTTGAAGCTTTAGGCTATGGAGGAGGAGAAAATACGACGAATCAGTAATGAATCGAGGGAGGTACACTCCAGAATTATCAGTGATGAGGYTGGAGGGAGCTCTTCAACAATATKCCGAGTGACTTGGGGTGATTGACGTAGGCAGGACACGTCACAGCTCAGCATTGGTCAAGGAGGCTCAGATCCGTGTTTTTCGAAAAGAATTATCATGTTTTATTGAAACCTTAATTAGCGGTGTTTGAAAGCATTTTTTGCTTTTCCTGCCAAACAACTGTTTATTGACTTTGTTCGTCTGATGTGACTGATCCTGACC
>MEJB01000012.1:5608184-5620626 GCA_001752375.1 Rhazya stricta | reverse complement strand
TTGTGGTGTTTCGTTGTTTCGGCATCCATGTTGGAGACAAATACTCTGTTTGCTATATAATATATTAATATATAGTATATTATATACTATACTATATTTATTATATAGATTATAGTGTTTAACTTATAATTGAGAAAATTTCTCTCCTAATTATTATAAATATACGAAATTTATTGGAGCGGCGATAAGGAAGTAAAAGTATAATGAATGTTTATCTCTTACAATATAAGTCATTTTATAGAAATAATTTTTTTATAATATAAGTCATTGTATAAGAAAAAGTTCTAATTTTACTCTTATTTATATGTTTAGTAATATATATTTAATATTAGTATTGACTCATTTTTGTATTTCTTTAGAAAAATATTAAATGAGATATGAGAGTTTATTTAAGAATAAAAAAGAGGAGAGGAAGAATGATAAATAATTGATAATTTAAAAAATAGAGAAATAATATATTAAATAGTTTAGATAACGYATAGTCATATTTTTTGTAATACTAATTTATGCACGTWAATTTAAGATAACTAGTATTATGGAASGGAGTGAGGATTATGAGCATGCATGGATCGTCTACTTTGGAACAATATCTCTAAAGCTAAGTTCTTTATGGCATTTATGTCTATTTTTGTCTTTTTGACCTCGTARGTCTATTTTTGTATTTGAAAARAGTTGAAAGAGAWAWTAMGACAASGTCCGAAGGCMTGGGTGTACCCCTAAAGGGCCGAGATTGCGTGTCTGAAGACCAGCAGCCACTCAACGTCATCGATCGTCTTCACCTTGCRATTATACYAGTCATCAATCAGCCGACAGGGGACAAACATGGCCCAGGTTATGCMTGCCCATKGGAAGCCTCTGAGGGCATGCAGGGCTATCCTSCYCTGCTCCATAACAGATGCTGCATTTTGGGCTGGGTACGACCTGGGTCCGCCAGAGGTATTAAACTCGTCTTCAATCTGTTCCTGCAGCCGAAAAARAGGAGCAATGTTAACCTCATGGGTCAATGTGTCTTCTATAGTTATTTCTGTTTGYGGGMAAAGCCCAACCACTGAAGGTGCTGATGTGCGGCATTGAGTGYGTAGCTGGTGAAACAGTTTCTCCATTTCAAGCCAGTCACCGYATGCCAACACTCCGCGACAGGAAGCCCCAAATCTTCCTCTGCTGATTGTTCTGGGGCATAGTCACTAAAGGCGGCTTCATGGATGGGCAGCCACCGCTGATTCCAAAAGAACAACATTTATTAATACTCTAGGTTCATAATTTTCACAAATCATTATTACCTACAGGAGTTCATATAATAACATCATTTTGGAAGGTTTAGTAGGGGTKATTGGTAAATAACTGTCTACAAACTTTCTCTTTCTACAATCATTGTGCATTAGGGTTTTCGCAGTGGCAATGTCCATTACCTGCATAATGAGCACAGATCCTCGTTTAGAATTGGCAAATGAAGCACCGGGCCGGGCTTGGATAGTCTTAGACCCGTTCAAGTCCCCATCCTGCAGTCGTAAGCGAGTCAGACCGGGCCAAGCTCAAGGAAAAACCTATGATCCGTCCTAGGTCCTTCAAAGTAAAGAGGGCTTGGGTGACAATCTTTTCTTTTCGGGTTATTACTATTGGGCTACAAAAGTTGTACTACTTGCTCTTGCTATGTTTCCTAATTGTATGCTGGGCCACAAAATGATTCTTCTTAGAGAAAAATGTCTATTTTGTTTTAAAATTGTGTTTTACTTAATTTAAATGTAATTCAATCTTAGAAAATTCTTTGTTTATCTAGTTTGAATGCATAAGAGTTGTTTAATCGACTGAAAACATGTTTGATTTGTTATTTCTAAAAATTGTTTCCAGAATAAAAAATTAAAAAATCATTACATTTCCAAATTTGATATAAAACTATTTTATTAATTTATAAGAAGAATATTTATTTGAAAAACATTCAAAGTAACATCTCTTATTATTTTTATTTCAATATTTTTTTAGAAAGTATATAAGAATAGAAACACTTTTTTCTCATTTAAATTTTAAAAACAAAAAATATCGGGAAAACAATAAAGGATCCGATGCAATTTAGTCGTTGGGACAGAAGAAACATTGAAGAAAAGAACAAAGAAAAGTGTAGAACTCCTGTCCACAAAACACGGATGTTTTTTTATTATATTATAAAGAAATGTTCACATCAAAGAGAAAAGAGACACAAGGACACTCTCACCCCTCTTAGAAGGTAATTCGACTATTTTTGGCAATGGCACAAATTTTCTATTACTCACTAACGAAGATAAATCAAGAATTATGCTCATTCAAAATGCAGCTTTGATTAATTGCAGAACATCTCCTAAGCAGATTTCAGAGTGTTGCCAATGTCCATGACAAATCTGTACTTCACATCGGCTTTCAAGAGTCTCTCCATTGCAGTATTCACATAGTCCACTGGGATGAGRTCTACATCTGGTAGAATGTTGTGCTTTGCTGCGAAYTCGATCATTTCTTGAGTTTCCTTCAAGCCTCCAATGGCACTCCCAGCTATGATTCTTCTCCCTGATATATCCATAATTGCACATTAGGTATAATTCCTAGGAGATCATTCAAATGAAGATAGGAAGAAAAATGAAAACCAGAACGAACAATATTCCTACCCATGATTAATGGAAACACATGGAGGTCAAGTGGTTTTTCGGGTGCACCAACCATAATAAGCTTTCCATGAGACTTCAATAAGTTGACCAGGGGCATCAGAGGATGGGCAGCGGATACAGTATCAATAATACCATCCAAAGTGCCAGCTGCAGCCTGCAGAACACCAGCGGCTCAGTCATTTTACACCAACACAGTCCCACAAATTTATTTAGGTAGATGCTGAAAGGCTGAGATTCAAATTTGTATTTACCTGCAGTTGCTCAGGATCACGACTGACCAAGAATGCATCAGCTCCGAGTTTCTCTATGGCTTCTTGCTTTTTACTCTCAGACGAGCTTATGACCGTTACCTTTGCACCAAAAGCCTTGGCAAACTTCACAGCCACATGGCCAAGCCCACCAAGACCAACAATACCAACCTGTGTTCCAGGTTTATCAAGTCCAAAGTACCTCAATGGACTGTATGTTGTGATCCCAGCACAGAGGAGAGGAGCACCAATATCCATAGGTAAATTCTCAGGCCAGCGTATCACAAAGTGCTCGTCAGCAACCATGATATCAGAGTAGCCTCCATAGGTAGGAGTTCCATCAGTGTAGATAGCACTGTAGGTGAGTATTTGCTTAGGACAGTAGTTCTCGAGATCATTGGAACATGAATCACAATTGCGGCATGATCCTACAAGGCAACCCACGCCTACTTTATCCCCGACCTTGAATTTTTCCACCTTGTTGCCAACCTCAGTGACAATGCCCACAATCTCATGCCTGTAGGAATCAGTTTCAGTTGTCAGAAAATCTTGAACTACTTGCTCAGCGGGGTAACACATACAGCCAATCTAGTTAAATGGCAACATATGAACAGATGGAAGGGACACATAGAGCAACATGATAGAATATGGATATGAACTCCCGCATCATTTGTCAATTCTATTTCCAATTACCTATCTCAGAATTACTATGTTCAATGAGTTGCACCTTTAATCAACTAAGGGATAATCTAATCTCTATCAACTCAACTCTAAACATATTGGTAGGAAACGCCTAATCGAGAACACCTTACCAAATTTCTCTGTTCCATTACCATATTCTTCTTTGAATATATCTGTTCCATAAATCGGTAAGGGWTCGCATATGGAGAACACCTTTTGATCAACTAAAGCTGCATCCCATTGATTCGCGTCTCAACCATAACCTCTATTTCTATGTTGGATAAGTTGCTCTAGGAGAAAAAACCAAAGCAATTTAACCAATGGCAACTATAGCACCTCCCATTTCATTTACTCTGGATAATACAGATTCCCTCGTCATTTTTCGCAATCCTCTTTAATAAATTAAGTAAAGCAAGAACAAATTCAGATGAAAAAATCACCATAACTTATCACAAGCACTTCCTCTTTACACGCGTTGGAAATCTACCTTCCCAGCAAACAATATAAGCAGATTGAGGGCAGTGAATGCAAAAACACACAGGAATACTAGGAATCTAGAACGCCAGAGTATTTCAAAAATCATGCTAAAATGGTAAATCGAACCATTTCGATACAATCGCATCCAACAACGAAATCTATCCCGAAACTCTACTAATCGAGAGATTTTGATAAAAAGAAAGAACACAAACACAAAACACCGAATATTAGGATTTCAACTTTACCCAGGTACAATAGGATATATGGTGAAACCCCATTCATTCTTGATCATATGAAGATCCGAGTGACAGATCCCACAGTACAAAACTTTGAACTGCACATCATGCTCTCCAGTAGCCCTGTACCACCACCACGACAACCGTACACGTTAACAACAAAAAAGAAGAGACCAAAAAAAAAAAAAAACCCACTCGACAAATGTAAAAACTAGCCATAAAAAGAACTTTCCGGACACACACCTTCGGGAGAAATTGAACGGGGAGAGAACTCCAGAAGTATCTCTAGCAGCCCATCCGAAGGCCTTAACTGGATGCACAACTTCTGGTGACTTTGCCATTGTAGCAAAAGTTAGCTTCTAGATAGGAAGGAAAATAATAAAGAAGAAGCGCAAAACTCAAATCCCAACTACACACTGAGAAGTTCCAAGCAGCAACAGACGCTAAGACGAGCAGATCCTACGAGAGAGCTCCAATATATAGCGGGGAGGGCGTGAGTCCGTGACGTCGCCAGTGAGATAAGTAAGAGAGTGAAACGTCAGAGCTTAGCTTCATATGRGCCACGTTGGTTCGGAGGCGCTGGTCCCACCGAAGAGTCTGACCGGAATATGGACCAGGGAGTCGTAACCGAATTAATAAACAAGTTTGAAAAGTTTGTGGCGCATTGGCGTTTCTACATTGGATTTCTCTCTCTATTTATATTCTTTATAAAAAAAAATTCAAACTTGATAGATATCAGAAATTTTATAATTTTAATTTTTAAAGATGTGTCCATATCAGGCTCCTCACAATACACGTGTGGCCTAACCGTGATTGCAATACTTTGATCCCATTAAAGTTTAAATATTATGTATGCGTATACATATATACATATTATTTTCTCATTATGGATGGAAGGGTCTAGGATTAGCAATACTCTGATCCCATCTACCATGGTTGCAAATCAATATTACAGTTGTCTCGTCCTTGGGCCTTCATGTTGGCATTCATATCCGGAACAGTTTCGGCCTTTCGATTCGTTGGAGAAAGTTGTTTCACCCTTGCCGTGGGGTCTGATAAACTGACACATGGAAACACTGACCAATTAAAATCAAAAGTTAATTTACTTCATTAATTTAAAAAGTATTACTGTAACAGATCAAATTAATCCAAATAAGAATATTCAATTTGGTAAATTTAAAATTTAAAATTTCATTTCATATAATCTTATCCTTTAATTAGTATTACGGATTTGACTCGTCTCATTTAGAAATTTTACTGATCCAATACTTGTCATATTATAACATCAATAAAGTATTAAATGATTTTTTGAAATTTATTTTTTTCCTTAGATTATCGTAAAATTAAAAATCAAATCTCGAAACTGCATACAATTAATGAAATGAAAAAAACTATACTAGAATCACTTGACTATAAGTGATAAAATTGATTCAATGAAAGCAGAAGAGAGATAATTAATTTCTTAATAAAATTAAATAGGATTAATCCACTTGAGTATAAAATGAAGAAAGATAATTAACTTCTTAATAAAATTAAATGTAGTTAACTTAGTCATTTTTATTTAATGTTATATAAATTTGACAAATTTGTTACTCTACGTGCGCAGAGATAGTATTAATTTATTAAGAATTATGAATAATATTTTTAAATTTTTTACTACTCGATTATTTTTTTCATTTATTTCTTAAGCCTCGTTTGATACGATTAAGGTATGAAATCTTAAATTTGAAGTTTAATAAATAATTGAACTGACAAACGCCAAAGATTTATTTCATACGGTTTGAATTTAAATATAAAAATTTAATAATCTGACATTATATTAAGTAACAATATTATCACTTAAAATTTATACAAAGAATTAAAAAATATTTAATGTATTAAGAGTTTTAAAAAATTAAATTATTTAATATAACTAATTCATTTAATTTTAAATATTAAATAGTAGACAAGGACTTATTCTCTTGTATAATATAGGAGGAGAGATTCTCTTTGTTACATTCGAAGTGGACTCTTCATTCATATTGGGTAATAAGGATCCGAGTGAAGTCAACAAGTATGTACTCTTTTTTTTTTTTTTTTTTTGCCTTTCCATAAAACAAATATTGATTATTAACTCTAATAAATTAAATCAATGTGGTATGATTAAATGCTAATACCTTTATGTCTGAGAGTGTTTCGGATCGCATAATCATCGGATGCCACTACCGGGTATGGTGTCAATTTTAGAACCTTAGAAAAAGAGGAATAGATGATCCATATAAATCCAGAAGAATCCGTAATGTTCTAGTTTATATTTTCAATTATTTAAGATAGAATGATAAAATCTTAAGTGGATTGGTTAAAAAGTGAGAGAAGATAAGGAAAAAATACGTATATTTTTGCACATTTATGATATATATATAAGAGTTAAATATAAAAATTCTTATTTTATTTGATTAATTTGTTAATTTCATATTTAATATTTTATTTTGATCGCATTGCATCACAAGTGAAAAATGTCATCGAGTTAAACTTAATAGATATTGTAAAATGTTTAATACACTTTTTATTAATTATATGGTTCTAAAAAATAACCCCTTATATCTTCTTTTAAAAATTTTTGGAAAAGAAGGCAGAAAATAAAAGTCATAAGAATAAGYTAAATAATAAGGAAAAAGAAAAAGAAAGAAACCCTTTCTTCCCTACCTCGCACCGGCTGCTGCCACCCCGCCTCCTCTCCCACAGCCGCCACCTCCAACCCACACCTCTATCCTCCTCCTCCTATTTCGTCTTCTTGCACAAAAAACCCCTCCTACCTTATCCACTCTCCCCCCTCCCGGTTTTCCCCTCATCTGCCACTTTTTCTGCGACTATCTTCATGTTCTTCTGTCCTTTTTCTAAAAAAATTTCTTTTATCTTGTTAGTTCAATAAAATTATGACACAATTTGAATTTTTGTAAGTTAAATTGTAAAATGCACATGGGTGGCATCTAGTTACAAACCATGCCCGCATATCAAGTTCCAAGATTTGAAAAAATTGAATGGCTCTCTCATTCCTAAAAATAAAAGCTTATTATCAAAATGCAAACAGGAGTTTCCTTTCAGATTAGGGGTTGAAGGTTATTTTGTCACGTCCATTTAAAGGGAAAAAAAAAAAGAAATAAAAATGACATTTTAAGTTTAATATGTGAGGCTCATACAAATTTTCCATCAAATCTTTAATGGAGTCCGTTAAATAAGGGGATAAACAGTCAAATTAAGATATTAGGTATGAAATTAACAAATACTAAACCCTTCGTGTGGGCTCGATGGGCACTTGTATGGTCTGGGATGCCGCTAAACAAGCAAGCTAAGCTAATACCAGTCTTGCACCTTCGTAGTTGTTCTTGGAATGCCCCTAGCAGGGTTCTATACAAGGTAGGATTATCGATTTCGAGGTAGTTGTCATTTAAAAGGAAAGGCCTTTTATATAGGGTGGTGTTTTAAATTTGATAAATGTGAGTTGATCGTATAACCCTTTAGCCCTCAATCACGGATTCGAAAAAAAAAAATATACATATTCTCTCACGCTAGCTAACCGAAATTCCTGAAAAGCGGGCCGTTGTCTTCCGTTCGTCCTTCTTTCGCCGTCAAAGTGCCTATGGTACCAGTTCATATTTGGTTACCCGAAGCTCATCTGGAACTTCTTCTTAGTGGCTCCCTTCCATGCCTCGCTCGGGATCCAAGCAGAATACTTGACTTTACGGATAAGGATTCTTGCATTTTTCCCTCAAAGCACTTTGACTGACTCGCTTAGCTATGTTATAGTTATATTTAGGTTATGTTATAGTTATATAAAAAGAAAAAATAGGATTCTTGCATTTTTCCCTCAAAGCACTTTTTTTTTTTCCGCCAAAATACTTCAATTGGTACACGCAAGAAATAGGCCAATTCAGCAGCTTTTTAAAAAACAATGAGTAAAAAGCAAAAAATTGATTTTTTAAAATTTCTTTCGTCTGCTACTGGCAAGAAAGTTCGGTCCATCGCGTGGAGTCCCCATAGGCGATGGGCAGGACATGTACCCGCAGCAGTCCCTCCTGACCAAAAAAAGATTTTTTTGGTTTAAACTAATCATTTTTGGGAAAAATACGTATTTAGAAAGATCGAGATTAATACTAACATTTAATCAGAGAAATTTCATCAAAAAAAAATAATGTAAATCGAGCTTCAAAATTTCAAATTAAAGTTTAGGAGTTAAGAGACAAAAAGTCTAGAGAGAGAAAGACTTTGGTAGTTATGTAAGAATTTTGGTTTATATACGAGAGTATAATAGGAATTTCATATCATTACGTATAATATATTATCGTTTCACTTTATAGCTACCTAATTATTTTATTGGATTGTTCCTCAATTTGCAATCCAATGAAAGTTGAAGTATATGGGTCCGAGAGAAGGTAACTTTTGTTAAACCTTCCGGTCCAAATTTTTTGTTCAAAGGGACATACTGTATTAGATACGTTTAATGTTAAATACTTCAAAGTTTCYTATTTTTAAAATTTTAAAATACATATTCAACAACAAATGTATAATTTTGAGGCTTAATTTTAACGTTAGATACTTTGACAATTAAAAATAACACACTAAAACAAATTTAACTATGCAACAATATTATTCAATTGAAGCACTACGTTTGGCCATATTGTCTTGATTCACGTTTCGTAGTCAAGAGTCTTCTTACACCAATAGTGTGTGATGACTCACCCTCCGCTAGGTTCCACCTCTAAGGAGTGAGCGCCGCCTGTCTTTCAATAGTCGAGCAAATGAATAATGAAAGCGTCTAAAACTTATAATATAAATTATGCAACTTAAAACTTTAAAATAAACAAATTCCAATTGTAAATAATTTACAGTCCAAAAATATCACAAGTACGTCTTCAAAATCTAGAGTACGAGAGCGCTTTATATCTAGAGTACGTGTAATAAAAAAATGCACTTTTGATGAGTTTATAATACAGAATGACTCACAAAAATTAGAATATCGAAATTACATGTATTTGCGAGTTTTAAATAAAATGGAAGAATTTACTTGCAATCATAAAGCGCATAAACTCATTCTGTGAATTACAACTAAATTACAACTAGGATAGTTTAGCAAAGCACGTATAGAAATTTTATAGCTTAGTTAGGATAGTTAGACTAAATTACAACTATGTTGTATGAGAATTATATGCTAGTTGTTTGGAGGTTTGATAATGGTTTTGATTAATAATTTATACTATGTTATAGACTAATTTTGATCATACTTGTAAATTATTACACCAAAATACTTTACAAGGTTGTTTGCTCAGCACGGGCAGTGTTTGATAATAGTTTGGATAATAGTTTCTATAACATAGTATGATCAATCCGAAATTTTCACAAGTCATTCTAAGGTCAAGCAGAATCGAAAAATAGATCATACCAAACTATTATCCAAATTTTCAGCAGTAAGATTATTGTTAAAACTTTCTCATCTTATGCTAACCATCATCATGCTATTCACATCAATATAAAATTTTACAACCATAAAATCAGTAGGCATGATTAATCACCATAGAAAGCCAACTTAAAAGTCATGCTAAACTACTCATATCCAGTAAAAATAAGCATCGAAGATTCTGTACTTAATTCTCAAAATTCACCCAAATAGAGGAGTGTGGTAGGGGAAGTCTAAACTGACAGGGTAATTTAGTCTAAACCTTGTAAAGCAATTCAAAACCATTATCAAACCTCCAAACAACTAGCATATAATTCTCATACAACATAGTTGTAATTTAGTCTAACTATCCTAACTAAGCTATAAAATTTCTATACGTGCTTTGCTAATCAAGAAATGGAAGTGCTAACCTTGTAAATGAAGAAGAAGAGTCTTGGATGAAATCTTGAAGGTACTTTATACAAGTTGTTTAAGAACTTGAACAAAATGGAAGAAAGAGGAAGGAGTTTTGGTCATGGCTGCAAGAGTAGAGGTGAAAGATGAACCAAGAAAGAGACAATCCTTATCTTGTTTTGAAACTCAAAGCTGCTGGAAGAGTGGCGGTGCAAGGGTGGTGCAAGATGGTGCTCGGTAGAGATTGATGCTAAGGAAAGGCCGAGAGAGAGGTGAGGAAGGGAGAGCTTTTGAGAGAGGTGACGGAAGTGGAGAGCTTTTGAGAGGATTTTATGAACTCTTGCAAGAAGATATGGAAGAGAAGAGAAAGCCAGCTAGGAGGAGATACAAATAGAGGAATAAGAGAGTTAATTTGTCTTCAAGACAAAGGATGAAGTAAAGCTTCAATGATAAGAGTTTAGATGCTTCTTAAATAAACCAATAAGATTGAATAGCATAATTAAAGAAACAAGAGGGAGCGTTGGGCCAAAGGAGAAGAAAAGAAGAAAGAAAAGAAAAAGCTAATTAGTTGGTCAGTTGTAAAAATAAAATCTCATGGGTAGGGGTTTAGGTATTGGTCAAATTACAGTCAACCTATGCATGCATATACAGTGTTGAAGTCTTACATGCATTGACTAATTTAAATTGAGGGCATTTTAGTTATTACACTAGGACTAAAAATTAAATAATATAAACAACAGACACGATTCTCAAAGCACACTCAAGTTTCTCCGAACGTGACAAAAATTCTTACGGTTCGATTCTAAAATTAAAATTGATAATACGTGAGAATGGAATTAATAAAATAATTTTAAATTAATTATTAAAATTTTTTTATTTTCGAACGCGTATTCGATACTATGGACCCTAGATAAATATTCGGAAATCGAAAAAGTTTAAGATTTTATAAAAGGAAAGATAAAAAAGAAAACAAATATATAGTAGAAAGAAAAAGATGAAAAAATGAATATTCATGGTGATCGGATAAAATTCCATACGTCATTCTTCCCACGGAATGAAAATAAAAGTGCGATGAGTTTTTGGTCTAGACACATAAGCTCATGAACACGTCAAATCAAATATTACTCTGCTTGACTTCAAAATTTAGAATATCAAGGACTACGATTCAACTACTTATAAATATTTTTTTATATATCTTTAAATATTATCTTTCACCAAGTATAAGACGTAGGAAATGAGAAAAAGGGGAAAAAGAAAAAAAATACTACTAAGATCCCCCCAATCCAAACTACCCCATCGAAGCAATTAAATGCTGTACAGATGATAACATAAATGCAAATTTAAATGTTTTCTGGTATCACGAGACAGTTCTATCGTTATAGGGAATTAAAGAATTGAGGGAGGAGCCTAGACTTCATCGATGGAGGCAGAGCAAGGTCACTTCACTGTGTATATAAGAACCATTGCAGTTGATGGTGGTAACGAAAATACATATGCTAACTATAAGCACCAAAGATAAAATGTTTCAGCTACATGTTGCAAATTTAAAAGAAAAAGAAAAAGAAGCCTTATTGTCAAGAATCCAACCTTATTCATTAAATATATTTTTCAATATAAAAAATTAGAAAACATATTATTTAATCTTCAATGACTCTCACTGAATTTACTATATCAATAACAAATCGARATTTCATATCAGATTTTGCCAGACGATCCATTGCTGTGTTCACATAATCAATTGGGACAATCTCAACTTGGGGCAATATTCCATGCTCGGCTGCAAAATCCAAGCATCTCTTGTGTCTCCTTTAACTCTCTATTACAACTCCCTGCTATAGTCTTCCTCCCTGGGATTGATATTTATGTCAATTAAGTTGAATTTCTTTGATGTATCATATATTCCTAATCCTTTGAAATWTTTGTAAGAGAAATCATAATTAAATATCATATAATAGGGCACTCGAGGRATGGTACGTTAAACTTTATTCAATTCCACTATGCAATTTCCTTGAAAACATTGGAAGGGAAAGATGTTTCGCCATTTCATTTTAAGATTCAAAAAAAAAAAAAAATCGAATATCTTAGAATTGGAAGTAGTGTAAGAACATTCTTTCTAACACCTAATTGGGCTAGTTTTCCTCATTCTTATGTACTTTAGGATTAAATTCAAAGGGCGCATACGTAGAAGCAGTGGTAAAATAGGCATCTCTAGCGGATTTGCTTTGCAACGAGCATAATAAGCTTTCCCTCAGACCTGAGGAGATGAAGCAACGGCAAGAGAGGATYAACTGCCGAGACTGTGTCAATTATACCATCAAATATTCCAGCTGCAGCCTGTTC
>MEJB01000012.1:5511095-5608168 GCA_001752375.1 Rhazya stricta | reverse complement strand
CCCCCAACGCGAGCACACATACTAACTGACCACATATTTCACCCACGCCGTCGCGTCAACCAGCCGCCGATCAATTACCTGATACTCGGCCTCTCCCCTGCCGCCCCCTTCTGCTAGCAAGAACTTTCAAATGGCCATCCTTCTTCTCTCTGACGACGTACTTATCACCGTCCACCTTTGCCCCGAAAGCTTTGGCGGAACTTGACAGCAAACCTGGCCTAACTGCCTAAACCAACCACAGCCCACATGCATGCCGGGCATGGTCGAGTTTGAAATATTTCGAAGAACTGTAAACTGTGATTCGGCCAGCATAAAAGAGGGAGCACACCGGAATCAAGCGGGAGATTTTCAGGACAACGGATGACGAACTTTTCATCACGACTCAATGAGGTTGGAGTAGCCCTCCCGTATGTTGTTGTTCCATCGTAATAGGTTGAATCGTAGTATAGGTCATCCTCAGGGCAGTCAGCTTTTGCGTGATTGTTTCTACAGGCTATCGCATGCTTGCATGATCCCAACCATGGAACCGCACCCACCTTATCTCGCAACTTTTTGAACCTCTGTGCCTTGCTTCCACCTCTCAAGTGCAATTCCCACAATCTCGTGCCTGTTTTTCTTGAATTGATTCCAAGTTATTATCATCTTCTAAACAATTTTGCGAAATTCACGTTAAAAGAACTGATCTAAGCGTATCATGATCACCTGGTATAAAGAAACGACCTTGAATTCTATTTTCTATTAATTAATCATGGATCTCCCGAAAATATATAGGCTGGGTCGTATCCATTTTAGACGACCTTATAACTCCCATATGTTCRTGGAAAAGAAGGGGGAGAGAAMATAACACGTACCCTGGAACTAAAGGATACTTGGATGAGCCCCAGTRGTTCTTGGTACWSTGAAGATCCGTATGACAAATCCSGCYAAATAGAACTTTTATCATTACGTCATGAACACCGTTTCTCCTGCAAATCATCATACATGAGYAGCAGCATGAAAGAGTTGAAATTACTACCCAGAAAAGGGGCAAAGTCMGGATTTCATTGTTTTTACAAATAAGTAGGAGGTTTTTCAAATAGAAGAACGAAAGAATAATTTATTAAAAAGGTTCACATAACATATAAATTTTTAGAAGTACTGAGAGGGGGTAGTCGCCCTTGCGCGCCGCCCGTCTTGTCTTGACAGGTGAATAAATACCTTCTTGAGAATTTGAAAGGAGAGAGCACACCAGACGAGTCTCGGGCTACCAATCCCACGGCCTTCACCGGGAATTTTCCAGCTTCTGATTTGCCAAGAGAGAACCCAAAAAAAAAAAAAACATTTTGCAAATGAGAAATGTAGGTCTAAATTAAAATTGCAATGGAGAGAAAACTGGGCTCGAAACATCAGTTCTCATAAGAGAAATCCTCTTAAGCACGGGGCATTCCATTAATTAGGAGATGAGTCTTAATCACATCTGTCTTTCCTACAAAGCAATATTCCATTTCTTTATATTGCTTGTTGGGGCAACAAATCAAATTCGTAGTATCATGATAATGATTCTTTTGATTATTATTATTGCTTAAAAGATGGCCTTGTAGGATTACTCTGATACTCCGGAAAATGTCTGAGAAGAAAAAGGAAAAAGAAAAGAGGAAGAAAGAAGAAGGTGCTTTTGTAAGGAAAAACAACAAATTAGATGGTTCTAGTTAAGCATAAGTAACTATATTGAAAGATTTCTCTCGGTCTCTCTSGTACTATTGCACACATTTTAGTAGTATTATTATATGATTAAACAATGATTAAGCGAGCAAAGGGTCCTTCATCATCTACTGTTCATGTTAGATGTGACCTACAAAAAAAAAGCTAGGTCATGAGATGACAGATGGGCCAATTCTCCAGTACTCTCGTGAAATTATTAAAGCAAATTAAGAACAACAAGAAGATTCTTTTTTTATCTTCGCTTTTTTAGGAAAATAAAGCCTTCAAGGCTGTGGCATTCATGGCATCTTTGCCTTCTTTTCTCCTGCAGCCACTCATGTACTCAGCTGACAAAACCAGACGGCCACAATATTATGGTACTCACAGCGTCCGTCTTAAAATATTAAGTTATTTCATATGTATGTGCACATATCATTATATCCTTTTTCTATCTTTTTTTTATTTTTCTAAATTCGAGTTGAATTAATTATCTTTTTTTCCATCATTCTCTCCTTTTTTATTATCTCTAATTAAACTCAATTGAAGTCCCCAAATACAACTTATTTTAGATTCATATGCACAAATAAATATTGTTGTAAATAAGATTATTTTTTACTTAAACTGTCAAATATAGTCCTCGTCTATCTTCTCTTATTTTCTTGAATTTAAAATTAATTAATTATTTTTCCCGCTCTTCTTCCTCTTTATCTTCAATTAAGCTCTCAATTTCATTTGAAGGGTGCATTTCGGGTTACTTTCTCCAACCGCCACAAAAACTTTTGGGGTACAAATCGCCTCTATAAGCGTTTAGTAAATCTTATCCGCTTTGATCTTTCAATGAAAGTCGATGTTAAAATATTAAATAATAAAATTAACTTGATGCCCTATCACTATTCCTTAAGATAATAGTATATTAATTTGTAATAGTATTTAATTAATTAAATTAAAGAAAAGAAATGTTTAATTATTTAACTTCTTATATTTTTGACACAAATTCAATAATATTTTTGTTAATATATTAAGTATCGTAATAGTATTTAGCTAATTAAATTTAATAAAATGTAATAATCTATTAATTTATAATAGTATAATTAAATTAAATAAAATATAATAATTTATTAATTAGTAATAGTATTCAACTAATTATATTAAATAAAATGTAAATATTATTATCCTTTGTCAAAATAAGAATTATATTATGAAATGTCATTTCGTGTCATTTTGCAAGTTAAACCAACTTTAATCAATAATTTTARCAAACATTTTACAAACTATTTATTGGTACAATATCTCTTTTACCAAACATTCTGCAAACACTGCTCAACTTTTCTTAAAAGCAATCTCAAATTGACTCGTAGTCACGTGAGAAATACTAAAGGTAGTCAAATAGTACAATACAAACAATCAAACGAAACTTATTTCAAGGCATATAAATAGAAATAATATTGAAATTTTTTTGAGTAAATATAAAAAGATTTATATTTTGGAGAGATTAGCATTTAGATGAGGGAAAAGAGCCCTCAAACAAGAAGACTCTAATAGACGGTTTTACCCTCGGCTAATTATCACGTGAGGGGTACGTTTGTAGTTTAGTTGAAAACTACCGTGACGAGTGATGGTAGGACATAATAGAGACTCGAAAATAATTGGATGTTCAAATAAGATGAAAAAAAAATTAGAAAAATAAAAATGGATAATCGTAAGTAGTTGGATGACATTTTAAAGCTTTTTTCCTGAGGGGGAAAAAAGAATTTGCACCTAAATGTACAAAGCAGATAAAAAGAGGAAAAAAGAAAAAATTCAACACTCTCCCAAAGCAGTCAATTCTGATAAATGCTGTGTTGTTGTTTGATGTACATATGATAAGATGAATCTGAAGTTAGTATTTCCCGATATCAGATGGCAGGACCTATAAAACAATTAATAAGCAAGCAGTAATAAGAACCACAGCAGGTGTTAGAGAAAATGCAGGTGCTAACTATATGCACCAAGAATAAAATGTTTCAGTTACATGTAGCAAATACAAAAACWAAAAATGTTTAATTGTCGAGAGTCTAATCTTATTCATTAAACGTATTTTTCGGTACAAAAACTTAGAAAACTTATTAATCTTCAGTAGCTTTCATTGAATTCACTATATCAATAACAAATCGGTATTTGACATCAGTATTTGCAAGGCGCTCCATTGCTTTGTTCACATAGTCGATTGGGATGACCTCAACCAGGGGCAGTACTCTATGCTCTGCTGCAAAATCAATCATCTCTTGTGTCTCCTTTAACCCTCCGATACAACTCCCTGCCACGACCTTCCTCCCTGTGATGGATATATATTTATGTCAATTAAGGTTTTTCAGTATTGAAMMTAACAATTGTACTGAAGTTAACTAAGCTTGCCTGAAACTATTTGAAGAATCGGCAGCTCCAGAGGCTCACATGGTACACCAACCATAATAAGCTTCCCATGATGCTTCAGTAAGTTAAGTAATGGTGTAAGTGAGTGAACTGCTGATACAGTATCGATTATTCCATCTAATGTACCCACTGCTGCCTATTTTATCACAAATATGAACATAAATATCAGCCAGCCATAATTATTGAAATAACATTGGACTTTCAAGTCTTGGATTTAACCCACCTGCATCTGATGTAGATCGCGGCTGAACAAAAATGAGTCTGCCCCAAGTAATTCCATGGCTTCCTCCTTCTTACTGATGTTTGTGCTGATGACTGTCGCTTTACTACCAAATGCCTTGGCAAACTTCACGGCCACGTGCCCGAGTCCACCAAGACCAACAACACCGATGTGCATTCCTGGTTTATCAAGTCCAAAGTACCGCATGGGGCTGTAAGTTGTGATTCCCGCACAAAGTAGAGGAGCACCAACGTCAGGAGGCAAATTCTGGGGCCAGTGAAGTACAAAATGCTCATCACAGACCATTATGTCGGAGTAGCCTCCATATGTGATGGTTCCGTCAGTGTATTTAGAATTGTATGTTAATATCTGTCCTGGGCAATGGTTTTCAAGGTCGTCATTGCAACTTTCACATTTACGGCATGATTGAACCAAGCATCCCACYCCAACTTTGTCCCCGGGCTTGAAATTCTTTACACTGGTACCTACCTCTGTTACAATACCCACAATCTCGTGCCTGTATCATCATAACACAATGTCAGAGAAGTTGTCTCGCCCTTCATATAACAATGTTAACATCACAACACAGACTATCATTTCTGAGTTTCAAACTTGCATAATTACAGGAGATTCTTTTCTATSCATGGCTTCTATCTAATTATGACAACATGTAGACGACCAATCTTGTAGTCGAACCAATCGAAGTTGTTAGTTAAATAAACTCAGTTTGGAACCTGCTTGTCAAGAAAGATTCATTGGTGTATTTCTTGCTCCGCCTCCCTCTTAGCGTTAACAGGGAAAATGTCTTTCCTACTCAACGAATCTAAACCAGAGATTCAATATATATGTATATTTTTTGTTGGATAATGTGGTGGAATCCAAATCCATTTCAACCAGACTTGACTATGAAGTGTGACATTGTGTAKGCAGAATGGAAATCTTTGATCATCAAAACTCAGAGAGTGAGATAAAGTTATCATGTTTGGAYATACCCTGGTACAACAGGGAAGTTTGTAAAGCCCCAATCGCTCTTTATCATGTGAAGATCGGAGTGACAGATCCCACAATACAGCACTTTCAGCTGCACATCGTGATCGCCAGTGGCCCTGCAATCACAGTCCCGTTCCAACACGTTCCTCTCATTATAAAGAAGAGAAAACAAGAATCCAAAGAATGCATCTCCAACTTACATCAGTTTCAATCAGATTTTTACCTTCTTGAGAAATTGAAAGGGGAAAGAGTACCAGATTGATCTTTTGCTGCCCATCCAAAGACCTTCACTGGGTGCTCAGTTTCCGGTGACTTAGCCATTTTCAGCTAATGGTGCAATTTTTTTCGTTTCTCTTCGTTATTTTTCAGTCTGAAGCTGAATTGTGGTATGGAAACATTTTACGGAGACCAATGCTTTCTAAGATTGTGCTGTGGAGACACTTTAGGATAGAAAAACGATATTCCGTTTGTATAGGAGAAAKTTTGGAGAGAGTCAAATTTCATAGCATTTCCCTCTATCTTGATGCATGTTATTGTTAGGTGTCCGAATTGCATGGAATTTTGAATCATGTTAATTAGTGTTGATAAATTATTAAGGGATGTTGGTATTAATTTATAGCATACTATCGCTGGACACCAATTAAAGCACAATATGTATAATTTTAYTGAGCAATAAATGCACTCCAATTAATTTGTTTGCRTATCCCATGGCCCTTCTAATCAAGTTGATTATTTACGGATTTTAGAGTGTCTTCAAAATGGAATAGTTATATTGGATCGATTTCAATCTTGGTGATTACATTAACTATCCAGACTCTCTTGCAGTTAGCTAGAGAATCTATCTTTGCAATAACAAACATTATATTCTTCTTCTTATCATTTAGAAGTGAAAGAGACATGGATTCATAAACGTTTGAGATCTCAAAGTAACAGTACTCGATTGTTGAGGTAGATCAACAACTATTGTAAATGAATAACTAGCGAGTAGTTCTTCTTTAACTTAAAAGCCTTCACTGCAAATGTAAATAATCTATAAGTCGTTTTATTAAAATACTATGTTATGACAAACAGTCTAAAAGAATAAAATGGACTATATGTATACTCTAATCTAAAAAGTCCTAAAAGTTATTGTAAATCAAAAAATGAATCAATATCATCCTCCCCTTCGGGAACTGAAAAATGATTCTATACAATCTAAAAACTGTTTAAGAAAAGGCCAAATAATTGAATGCTATAATACACCATTGACTTTAATATTTTATGCAGGTCCTTCTAGACGTAAATAATCATACATGACTCCACTGAAAGCAGTTGTTCCCTTTGCCTGCTTCAGATAGAATGTGTTTTTACCCCGTACAAGCTTGTCTCCTGGAACGCTGAAGTGGAAAGGCCAGTATATTCCGTGAATCCCATGTCTTGCAATTGCATTGTCTCTCCCAATT
Organism: Rhazya stricta; assembly: GCA_001752375.1. Classification (NCBI taxonomy): domain Eukaryota; kingdom Viridiplantae; phylum Streptophyta; class Magnoliopsida; order Gentianales; family Apocynaceae; genus Rhazya; species Rhazya stricta. The sequence goes on along the minus strand of MEJB01000012.1, from coordinate 5,601,424 downwards.
CCTCCTGTAGTGAAGTCAGGACGAGGAGAGTTTTCTCTGTTTACCCTAATCTGCAGATTCATCAAACTTCAATCAGATATAAATGGCACTTGATCAAGCAAATTTTAAGTGAAACTGCAGTTGAAATCTGTGTCTTTTTTTAGAAAATATAACTTCTSAAAACMGTTGATAGAATTTTGGCTTACTTGCAAGTGAGCATAATTGGCAGATGCTAYTGCCAATCTAAATGTATAAGTTTTCCTGGGATTGACTTTTCTTAAATCAAATGAAATTTTCCATGTAGTAGGTACATATGTTTCTTCAGTGATTCTCCTGCAATACAGATGTCGTTATCAGACAGGCAAATTTCTGTGCTYGACCAATATGCTGATTTCAGGAAAAGATGTTATAGAATAAGATGGAAAGTGCTACGGTCACCTGTTAACATGGGCAAAGAACCAGTCCTTKGCATAATTACTGACTCCAACTGTGTAAACTAGGTCTTGATTAGGATATAAATCAGTGTACCGATTCCACAAACCATATTGCCTCCATCTGCAAGAGAGTTGCATGAATKTGTCAGTCAGGGATCTTAAGAGCATCAGTTACTAAATGTTCCATTGTCTCTCCCATTTTATGTACCAGTTACTAAATTTCAGTTTACGAGATGATACCACGACCTACCATTCCTTAAAGTGAGTTAGAGAACAGAAAAGAGAACGAGTTAGARGGACTTGAGACAGCAAACAAGAGAAATAGTTTGATTTTAGATCAACTTACTTATCTGTGTGGTTATTATATAAATGGTTCGTGAGGGCAGGATCTGGATCAGGAATATGGAACTCAGCAGCAGTKCGGTCAGGAATGCCAATTTCCCATAGTGTTGGACCATTTCTTGGGGGAGTGAAAACAAGATCACCTAGACTGAATTCACTTCCTGCAATACAAATCATTGGCTCACAGAAAGGCCTTGCTTGCTCTCAGAAAATGAWAAACATGAACAATTTTGATACCTGGTCTAACATCAATCTCCACCTGATATTTGTAATCTCCCATAATTCCTGGTACCCAACCGAACAAGTTATAACTTCCTTCTCTAACCCCCTTTATTGTGAAGTATCCATCCTTATCAGTTAGAGTCCAAAACTGATATCCCTGAGATGAGGAATAGAAAGATCAGTAAAAAACTTAATGGAGAGAAAAGCATTTTACAGCTAAACAAGAAAACTATTTTGAAAAATTAAAATATGAATAAAATAAAGAAGGGAGTATAGCATATGAAGAAATTAACCTTAGCATCTAACTGCCATGTCCCTTGATCTCCAGGTGGAGCCAATCCCACATATGCTGATTTTGCTGGAAACAATTTTTGGTTGATGTACCTAATCAAGAAAAGAAGCTCCTCAGTTTCACACTACTGTAACACATGCAAAGAGAAAGGAGAACAAGAAGCAGGTAGCATTATATATTGAAAATAAGAAAAGAAGTGAGGAAACTGGAAAGCACCTGTCATTTATAAGTAAACGACCGCCAACGGAACCCCTTTGATGAGCATAAGGAAAGTCATCTGAAACAGGGAAATCATATGGCCACTTTTTGATTTCTATTGCCATCTGAAATCATTTTGGAATTGTTAGAATATTTTTTTGATTAAATACTCACTAAAGCACCTGATTCGTGGTGTCAGCAGTTTATAGTACCTGGTTTTTTGCGTCTTCCCAAAGTGCTGCATTGGGTTCTTCACTGCCTGAATCTGAATTCAGATAAATAAAAACAGGACCAAAAACCTTTTTCCATGGTTCTCCGTCCTTAAACTTTAGTCCTGTTAAAGTATCACCTGCATAATGGCGACTGTAGAACATCTGCAGGCAATAGTACAAGAAGAGCACATTAGAAGTCAAACTTAGATAGTGAAGTTTATAGAAAAGATGGTTTTACAGATTCATGGTTTGAGTTTTCTACTAGGAGCATTAAATGGTTTTACGGCTTATAATATCAAATTCCTCCATTGTGGAAACCAAAGCCAGAGCTAGCGGAGGTGCSGCGCCACGGCAGTGACCTCGACATTTTCTAAAATTTTGTATAGAATGAATATTTTTTAATAATTTATATAAAATTTGTCTTTAYAAACATCATCTTGTCTTTTCAAAAATATTTTTTGTCATTTATCTTCGTCCCCAAAACTAATTTTTTGGCTTCGTCTTTGGTGAAAACATTATCACCACTTTGCATGTGAAAGGTTATATTGGATGCATCGTGTTATGTTTTTAAACTAGAACATTCAAATGCATTATGTAGGTCTTTATCTAGAATTTCACTTTAGGAAACTCTTTGGGAGAGTACTTACTGCTAAGGTGGTTGGACCAACATGGGAGGTTAGTTCTTGTTTAACAGGGCCACCAGTACGGAACTCATTACTTGGTATTATTGCCCAAAATCCCACCTGATGTCTGGGGCATATCCATCCATGTAGGTGATTATCCTTATTATCTTTTGAGTATTGATACTTGTCATCCACCTGCATGCCYAAATATGAATCAGTTTTTGATATATTTTTCAGGTTAAATGAGATAAAATGGAGGCAGCCAACTCACTACAAACATAATTGCGTATGTATGCATGTCAATGGAGTAGAGGCACCTACCTCTCCCTTGAAGCTTGGATCAGTTGGGTTGGTTAACAGAACTGCTTCTTTATAGTCAAGAATACGGCCTTCTTGACGATCAGAATTCGTTGGCATCGTTCTTTGAATAGTATCRGATACAGCCATGTAATTGAACCTAATCAAACAACACAAGTTCCATTAYTTTCAAATGGATAACATCTTAATAAATGTTCCAAAATATAAATGTCCGTCGACATTCTTAACTTAACTTAGAACTATGTTGATTAATTTGTGGAGTTCAGCTAAAATAGGTRTTAAGAGTAAATATAATAGTTWACGATCAATCTTTTAATTCAACTTTATCATATATTGGTTAATTATTATCGCTACTTCCTTAAGACGGAAGGGGTTGAACTTGAAAATTCTTGAAGTATCAATTTCCAAAACACTATTTGGATGTCTAGGGTGTCTAGGGTAATTAAGATATAAGGGACTACAAAATATCTTACAGCGTCTGTTGAAGTTTGAAAGCAATTCTTGCTTCCTCAATATTCAATTCTGGCCAACGTTTCAACCGTTCAAATATTGCATAACTGTAGAAACCAGACTTTCCACGAAGCAAGATAAATCTGTATTATGAAAGAATATACGCAATTCAATAAAGAACAAAAATGAATAACTCTTTTCATTTAAAGAGAAAAAAGGAAGAAAAAGAATACCTTTTGTCGATATTTAGGGGTAGATCAGTGCCATTAAGATCAAGAGAGGGATAATATGTTTTTCTGAATGAAAGCTCCATTTTCTCTTCAGTCTGAGCTATAACTTTGAAACTTGTTCCTTCAATCCTGCATTGAACATTGTATATATATATTTATTTTCTCAATTTTCTTTTTCTTTTATTATTTTTCTCCCACAAATGAAATTTTGCCCAACTTGGGGTTTGGGAGGAAGCAAAAGGAGAAACTTACGGCTCGAAGATACTTCCAGTTTTCCCCGGCCTGCTCCAAACAATATCCCAGTACCTGTACGTATCCAGTCGAGAGTGAAATTACTTAGAATTTCTGTTCTTGGTTTTTTCTTGTTTCTTGAATAAACTATTATTTGCTTACCCTCTTCGTGATTCTCTTTGACGAAATTCAAGAAGATTATCAATTCCATTGTACTCTATTCCAGTAAGCATGCCACCCGGAGTGGATAAAGTGACTTTAAGGAGACCATTGTCCATCACTACCTAAAATTATATAAAAATAGAAATGCAAATTGTTAAAAAAAGCRTATATTTACATAGGACAACAGAATTGAGTTAGCAAAATCATTACGTGTTGATCCCGGATTACAAGTTTAAGTGGAGGAGATGACTTCAATTGACTATTGCTATCTGGTAGCGATCTGCAAAGAGCAGCAAACGGGCAACTGAATTATTACATTAGATAGAATAGAAGAAGAACTATATAGGATGGACAGCCCCATTCATCAATTAGATTAGAATATCGACTCACGAAAAATGAAGAAAAACTAGGTCTGTGGGAAACCCTGTAAGCCTTGTTGACCAACAAAAAATTCTATGATGGCTACCAAATTAATAAGAATGTGAAAAACAACATTCGGTAAACAAGTATATTAGTGCAAAAAAGAACTTTGTGAAAATACTAATTATTAAATATGACTTTTTTTCGTTTTCAAATGTAAACATGACTTATAATTTCTATTTTCCTTTTTTGTCATCTATAGCTTTTGGAAGAAAAAGTRAGGTTTCCAATGGCTCTTGATATTTTTGCTACATATTCTTTGTTGCTGTACCAGTCAGATTACGATATATATATATTTAACCCTTAAAAATCATCGAGGAGCGGAGGAGGTGTTAAAGGAGTTAAGTAGCATGTATATAAAGAAAATCGCTAACCGTTTTCAATCTATAACATAATTTATTGAATGGGAGACATTTTATAGGGAAGTCTAGAAAACTTATAAACTATAAAAGAGTCTAAAGAAACCGAAGTAAAACAGAGACCAAGATCATGTATTGGTTTCGATGACTACGAAAAGAAGTAACATAAGAAAATGCTTAAAAAAGTAGAAAACTTCCCGGCATTTATAGTAAAGTTTTAGTATAATACCTAGCACCATCAACAGGCAGCACCAGTACATGAAAAGCAACAGAAAACCAGACAAGCAGCAACCTCCATCCCCTCTTGCAACTCTCCTTCTCCATGCTCAACCTAAGAAACAGAACATGCAAAATCATTCCTCGTACCATGAAGAGAGCATAACATCGTAGAAATTAAAGAAACTCAATAAAACATCAGCAAAAGAGAAACTCCGTCTATACTTTGATCAGCTAAGGTTACTCTGTCTGTTCCTCTTGCATACACCAATTTAAATTATCTGTTCTGCCTTATGTGCACATACATTTATATAGAGAGAAAGGGCGAGAGGAATATGATGATGAGTCGATGGGAAAGATTGACTTCTGGTAGTATTAGGTATTTTAGGTTTCTACAGTTGACCCTTGAGCATGAACTAAGTATAACATAGCAGACGTGCGAAAAACTGCATAAATTATACGGACTTCTTTTCTTTCTAGGACTTGAATAGTCTATGATGGAGTTGTATCAGGAAAAAAACTGATCAGAGAGAACAGTTTTACAACTAACACACTTGTCAAACGTTTTCTCGAAGTTGGATTGTTCAAAGCTGTTTAGGTTGTTGGCCCAYCGGTAATTGGAAAGCTGCCTAAGTGACTTCTGATGTCAGTACAAGAAAAGTTATTTGGGACGTTTTCTAGTACAGTTCGAATATTGGATACGTATAAGATTGGATTTTTTTTAATCTAATTTTTATAAGAATTGTGAATAGGTAGCGGCAGCAGGCAGCTTTTACTTCCAATAATGATGAGAGACATTTCACTTTCATGGGAGAATGGTGGTGATGACACCAGCAGCCCCACTCAGGCAGGCTGCGTACACCGGCGCACTGCTGAGATAAGGTGTGGAAATATAAAATTGAAAAAGAAAAAGAGAAGATGAAAAAGAGAACGAGGAGGATAAATTGGTAGCGCCGAATCTCCTTATACTACTAGAAGATCCAGAACGTTCAACAACAAGCTTCAAGTATGGGGGTGTGAGTTTTAGCTTGGTTCCACGTGAGAATAGGCAGGCGCATCTGTTAGCCAAAAATGCATGTCCAATATTGAAAAATATGGTGTGGTGGGCTCATGCCTTCATGTTTTACAGCAGTGCTTCCGGTCTTCTCTGTGATCAGTATATTTGATTCGGAAAAGGAAAAAACAAAAGATCTATAGAATAAATTGGGACCATAATAGTTTACTTATTAAACATACGTTTTACTGAAAAATCTAATTCCAACCCTCTTCTCTGGAAATACAAAAAGGAAGGGTTCTAAATTGGGATAGTTTGATGTTGGATGGGGAATTTATATGTGGCGGGAGATTTTTACTTTATATTTTTAGTGTATTTTCTTGTTATATACCAATCAGAATATGATGTGAATATCCTAATCTTCTCCCATACCATTTTTCTTCCATCTTAACATCTCATGAGTTAGAGTTCAAGATATATACGCATAGCGTTATTGATGTATTAAAGCTCTTATATGTTAGAAGTGCAACTTGCAACCCCATGACAACTACTATTCAATTGGGGGTTTTCCATCAAAAGAGATTAACTAAGATTGATGCATAGAAACCTAATAAGTGAACTACTATTCAATTCAATAATTAGGCAAGTATTGTACCTTCAAAGATTACAGCCAAGTATCAAATTGATTAACTAACCCTATTTTAGATCTCCTCCAACTCCGTTTTTAATAAGAATTCTAAAAGCAAAACTATGATTAAAAGATCTAAAAAATTTTAATTTAGAGTTAAAAAAAGCCAAAACAAAAGTTGCAAGATTAACGAAATTATAATCAAGTATCAAAGTTATTAACTAACCCTAACTTAAACCTACGTTAACTATTTATTAATTCCCCAATTTAACTAAGAATAGTCCATCCACGGATATAAAAACCTCCCTAACGCTTTTATCATGAGTTAGTTCTATTAAACTTAGCTAAAAGAAAGGAATAATTGAATTAAACTATCGCTCAAAAGTCAAGTCTTCATATAAGACTAGTAAACTTGGCCAAACATAGTTAAGAATCCGGCCACAAGAATTAAAATATAGACATCAAGGAATTAAAAAGGGAAAAGAAAACAAGCCTAGACGCTGAATGGTTGATGAAATTTTGTCGTTGAAAGCTTCTCCCCTGTTTCTCCCTTTGATTTCGTCGGCACATTGGTCCTCATATATAGGCGTGAGCAKAGCCTTGATCAATTCCTATTTGGAATTAGATTCGGAAGTGGGATTAATCATGAACTCTTCTTCCTTCTTTCTTTCCTATTAGGTCTTGTCGCTCCTCTTGTTTTATTCTTATATGTTCTTTTCTTCTTTCTTGCCTTGGTTATTCATTCCCGTTTTCCTTTTCCACTCCCTTTCAAATCTTTCGCTAGCTTGGAATCTCTCTTCGAACAATTCTAATTTTTTCTACTAAAACATATTCGATAAAACATGTAATAAAGTTTCTTTTTAGAAAAAGAAAACATCAGCCATGGGAAGCTTTAACATATATAAAACCCATAAATAATTAAAGAATTATGCCCTATTTGAGTCCCWAAACATAGCAACTAAATAAGTGAAATTAATTAGATTTATCAAAGATCCAAGCTAGTTCCTAGCAGTCAATAAAGTAGTTCTAACCATAGGAACAGAAACTTGGCATGCAAAATTTTGAGAAAAAACGTTTCAGATACCTCCAGTAACTGTGCCCAAGCAGCTTGTTGCCTCGATCACCCGGAATTCTACCATTTTTTGCGTGGAAGATCCAACTCGGTGCCATTTTTGGTTGCGAGCAAGYTACATGGAAGCAGAAAAAATCATCTTTGCCACCACTAAGACAATTGGTAAAACTCGATCGTCGGATATGAGAATAAGAAACCTTCTCTTAGTGTAATCTCTTAAGCTCATTCACGGTACATCCTCGAAACTATGCGTGTCCTGGGATGTGTTCTAATCAAGACATCTCCTTAACCGTTTCAGGTATGCACTAAACCATAACCCCATGAAATGAAATGATGTATATGCAATACCTACAAAATTATATACAATGGTGACTATCTATCCATTTCAATGGAGGTCTGTACATTTGGTACTCGTTTCGGAAGTAAGCTTCGATTGTCGAGGGAAAGGATTGAAACCCCATGGGCGGACAGGGAATAGATTGCCGCTGCAGCCCCTGTGATGTTTATGCAAATTTGCTTGTTCTTCCATCCGCTCATCCATCCSCTCATCCATCATCAGATCTCTCTCAGATCTATAATACTAAGAGATGACTCTTAAATCCATCAATAAAATCTTTTCACATTCAATAAAATGATTTTACAAATCAAGATCTTCTTTTTCTCCTAAACGTCCTAGTTTTAATGAGATCGATTCTTTATTTGGACACTGTTTCCTTGATGAGAGTTGTCCCAATGATCAATGAGCTAGTCGCTCTCAAGGAGTTAAATTAGGCTTCTCCTCCATCCCAATTTTTTTGGGTGGCATGAATAATAATTTGGAATTCTTAGATTGGACTTTGAAATTTTACTTGCATTATGACAAAGTGATAAGCCACATAGTTAGCAAGTTATAAATCATTTTTAATYTATTTTTAAATTAAAATCGAGCCAAGAGTAAAAAATATAATTTGGATTTCAAAAAGTGATTTTTAAAAGAATTCTTATCAAATCCATTCTCTAACATATTTCTTTTTAAAATCATCCAATATCTTCATTTTGTGAGTTTAACCCACGAAAATTGARCCGTACACAGATGAAGACGAGTTCAACCCCTACACATGACGTAATTTCTAAAWTGAGTTCCYATCCAAAAGTTTGGCTTGACTCTTTTACCCCATGGAAGAACTCTTGCAGTAGGTCCTACCTACGAATTTTGATTCCTTTCAAAGCTGGAAATCCCTTTTATTTGAGGAAACTGTGCTTCCAAGAATTCCAACTTTGATTTTCATAGAGCGTACATCCTTGAACGGCGCAACTAAAAGCAAGGAAGTTAAATATTAGTAGAGCCAATAAAAATTCCCGTAATATACGAAGAAAAAGAAAAACCCCTTTAATAAATAGTAAAGAGAGATGCTAATCATAGTATACGGATTATATTAAGCATCAAATGACTTGTTATTCATGAGAGATATTTTTTACTTTAAAAAAATTAATTAATAGTAATATCAATAGATAATCTTTTTCAATGAATTGGTAATTATTAAATGTCATGTAAGTAAATTTTTTTAATCATATTTTTCATTTGAATGAATAGATATCTACAAGCGGTAGAGTACTSGGATAGGGAAAGAAAAGYTTTGGAGTTTTTGTTTGTTCTACTGTTAATTCTTGAAGACTACCGAAGACTGATTGTGTTTCCATTATGTATGTTTTCTTCTCCGTGTTTCTTAGGGCAGGAAATTGAAATCATTTTAAGCCAGGGGTCTCTTAAACGAGATGGTGACACTTTTGTTAGTCAATGGATCACTATTCAACTCAAGGGACTATTTTCAAATAAACTTCTCATGCAATTGCATTTTCAACTTTCCCATAAAACATGGTATTGATGAAAAAATTATTACATTGGAGGGAATATTACTTAGGGATTTCTTTTCCGTCTTCCCTTATACATCTAGCGGGGAAAATAAAATCCATGATTGTATTTGTATGTAATTGGTCGACTCCGTGTTACTATTAATTAAAGGGGAATAATGAATAACAAGAAGGTGATAATTAGATAGTGATGCTATCTTCACAAGTACTAATCATGAGAAGTTTGAGAAAGATTGGCGGTCTTTGAAGATTTGTGGAAAAACTTGGCAAATGAAAACTGGAAAAACGTGGTATGATCATGTCATTTTTGAAGTCTATAGTGACTATCCTTCCCTATTCTCCTTTGAAATTGGAAGAATGGAGTTCACATATAAAGAGTTTTTTGTAATCTTTCTACTAAAAGTCATAAACCGACATGGACTATGAACCTCTCCTGCTAGCAGGCAAGATAATGTCTGCTTCATATATTCCATCCCTCCAATAAATATAGACTTAATTCTTATTTTTACACAGTTCAGAAAAGAGAATCTTGTTGGACTTGGGACGTAAAGATCAGAGTTCTCATTTTAATAAGGTTAGCTGTCATTTTGTTATGTAATGTTGGATGCCTTCTGCGAGCTTAACGTTCTTGCCCGGAAACTTAGAAATTTGAGGCAGTCTCAATTTCTTAATCTTAACAAATACTATGTACTACTATTGCCCAAGGGAAGGATGATATATATATCATATATAATATATGGAAAATAATATCCTATCCCTAAGCAACGCATTTCCTTACAACATCGGAAGAAGCCAAACTTACCCTATAAATCATCACCTAGGAATAAGTATAAAACTATCTCCCACATTTGTTTCCTAATATTGGGGCTTCAAGACGAATGTAATCATACTTAGCCTTTCCAAGGCCTTAAGCTCTTCTTGTTGTGTGAGAAAAAAATATAATTTTTCCGTGAAAGTTGAGATCCAAAAAGTGTCGACACTAAAATAGCCAATACAACATGGAATTCCATGTCTTGCAATTGCATTGTCTCTCCACTCAACCTGGTTGTAAAATGGAGTTTTCCTCCATCTGATCGTTTAATCGAGATCTATAAAATTACCCAAACCAGAGAACAAAGGAAAAGACCTTCGTTAAGAACATCAAAAATAACAGAAGGGTTGAATAGGGTGGTGATGTAGAGGTCATACTTGCATATCAGCTTCATTGGCTGATGCCAGGGCAACTGGAGGTGTATAATTGAAGACTCATCAAGATAATCCAGATAAAATTACTATTTGCCACGTCGTTGGCTTATAATGTTTGATTTCCAATATTCCTGTTATACAGTGTTTGGTTAATGCCAACATTTTCATTTAAAAAGAAAAAAAAGAGAAAGTAAAGAATTACCTATTTACATGAGAAAGACACCAGATTCGTTTGATAATTATCAATACCAACTGCGAAGACAAATCTTGGAGAGGGTAATGAATTCTGTATAACCGATTCCATAACCCATATTGTCGAACCTGTATTATGAAACTTACCCGAAGTCAGTAGAAAAGAAGAAAACTAAAGATAATCTACCATAGAAAATTCAATTTAACCGTAGATAACCTACTTCTCTTGAGGATTAACAGTGTATAATTGATTCATAAGCGTTGGGCTGGGGTCGGGTATGAAGAACTCCAAAGCAGTCCTATCAGGGATGCCAATTTCCCAGAGAGTWGGGCCAGTTCTTGGAGGCTCATATACCAGATTCCCAAGTGTGATTCTTTGTCCTGATCAAGAATTACAATAATGCATCTTATCAACCAAAGCAGTTCAGTTTAAACAGARGAACGAACCCTAAAATAATTACCTGCGATGATACTGATATAAGCATCATATTTGTAGTCACCAATAATTCCAGGCACCCAAGCATACAAACTATAGTTTCCCTCTCGGATYTTACTTATTATAAAGTAACCTTCGATATCAGCTTCTGTCCAAAATTGGTATCCCTATCAAAATTACAAACACAAAAGGTAATTACATTTCATATAACCAACAAATACAAGAGTAATGCAGTATAATACATGTAGTACATCCCTCGTAGTATTACGGCAGCATAGGTTAGGGCAATATTCTACTGTGAAGGAAAAGTTTACCTTGCTTTCTCTTTGCCAAGATCCAACCTCTCCTGGTGGAGCTAATCCAACAAAAGCAGATCTTCCAGTCATTAGCCTCTCATTTAGATAACTGTAACAAGATTTATATACATTTTCAGAATACATATTCTTTTGAAAAGATTTAATAAAAAAAAAAAAGAGGTGCAAATTGGGCTCAAATATACCTGTCCCGGACTAGCAACCGGCCACTGACTGTACCTCGTTGAGCGGCAAATGCATAGTCTTTTGAAACTGGGAAATCATATGGCCAGCTTTCGGTCTCTATTAGCATCTACATAAGTATACATTTCAGAAATTTTTAAATATTCTTTTTGGAGATTTTCTCTTTTTCTTTTTAAGGCTAAACAAAAAAAAAAGAAAAAAAAAGTACTTGTTGTTTGGCGTCTGCCCAGAGTGATAGAGGTTCATTCGTTTCCGTAAGAGAATTAAGGTAAACAAAGACCGGTCCGAAAACCTTTTTCCATGGCTCTCCATCACGAAATTTCATTCCCAAACTCTCACCGGCATAATGTGTGCTGAAAAACATCTGCATTGTTTTTCCGAGAAAATAATTAAAAAAATCATATTTCTAATAATATTATGACCTGTGTACTCACTGAAAGAGTAATTGGGCCAGCATGWGAGGTAAGGTCTTGTTTGACCGGGCCACCATTTTTGAACTCATTACTTGGAGTTATCATCCAAAATCCAGTGGGTGGGTTACCGCATATCCACCCATGAACCCGGTTGTCCTTGTTATCACTAGAATATTGGTATTTGTCATCAACCTGGCCCATTTAAAATCAAAACCCAATTTCARTAATAACCYGCAAAGAAATATTTCATTCTGCCATTGGACTATGAAGGACGAAATCCTACCTCTCCGCGGAGAAATAAATTTGATGGGTTTGTAAGAAGAACCGCTTCTGGGTAATCAAGAGTTTGACCTCTTTCTCGGTCATGACTTGTTGGCATAATCCTTTGTCTTTCATCTCCCACTGCCATAAATTGAAACCTGATCCAAGTATATTAATGAGTCAAACAGTAACAGGTTTGAAGATCTTGGCATTCAAAAGAGAAGCTGAAACTTGGTGCTCACAGGTTTTCTTGAAGCTTGAATACTATTCTGCCCTGATAAGCATCAAAATCAGGCCATCCTTCCAAGCGTTCAAGAATGGCATAGGAGTAAAACCCAGGATAGCCACGCAACATTATGAACCTGSAAATGTAAAATATCCCATTTGATCAGTTAAAAGTGAATGAAATTTCTGTTGGCTGTGCCTCAAAATGGAGATATGAATGACTTACACTGCACCTTTTGTCAATATTGAGCGGAAGTTCGATGCCATTGGTGGAWGGATCATATGTRCTGGTGAAAGAAATCTCTACTTGACTCTCATCTTCCATAACAACCTCAAAACTTGCACCTTCGAGCCTGCAGAATTTGCACTGTTTAAACTAATCGGATGTACGTACATAAGTAAGGGAGGCAAAGATTTTAAGCTTAATTACTTGTCAATCATATTTTTGTGGTCATCGGGTTGGGTCCAAACAACATCCCAGTATCTGCAATTGTATGTCGATTTCTTTAGATGACACAAAAGGAAAAGATTAAATGGAGGAATATGGATGAGTATATATTTAGAAGAACAGAGCACAGTATATACCCCCTATTGTCCTCCTTGTACTCTTGTTCCAGTACGTTATCGATGCCATTGTACTGGATATTTGTGATCATGCCTCCAGGAAGTGAGAAAGTAACATAGACAATGCCATTCTCCATCATAACCTGCAGAAATTCGAGTATAATTATCTTTTGAAGAACTATATGGATGTACAGTAACTTGAACAAAAGATATAAATTTAAAATGATATTTGTTTACATGGTCWTCTTCTACATGCAATTGAACCGGAAGAGAAGAGTATCCAATGTTTAGGCTATTTTTCTTGCTACTTCTGCAATAGAAAGAAAAAGGAAAAGAGAGTTAGATATGACAAAATGAAGACTGAATAGCATGAAAACATCAAAACAATAGTAACAGTTTGGACACATTCACATGTAGACCATGAAAACAAAATGACATTCTTTCTTCACGGATTGTACAATTTTTTCTGTGGTTGTTTTCAGTCCTCAAACTCTGGAGGAACCTTTTGATATATCCACTTCATCGTAATCGTATGCTACTGCTAAACAGAAACTGAGCAAGCTAGTTTTATTCAAGTTCGACTAGCTAAGTGACTTCGAATATGAACGACAATTATACTGCTTGATTCAAGTTTGAATAAGCCAGTGAATTCGATGTAATTCTTCTTAACGAGTTAACATACAAAATATATGGACATTTTCGCCAAGATTAGGCTCAAAAAGGTGAAAGTAGAATTGGTGGACCAAGTCATTCACGGATTAAAGAAACGGGTTTTCTTTGTCGCCTCAAATGTAGTAGTACYACGACACAAGAGTAGGTTTCGGGTTCATAAAAAGTAATGAATATTTGGGCTCGAGAAAGAAGAATTTAGATATGACGTGGAACTGAACTTTTTGTCGCTACTTGATCACGAGAGGGTATATTGTGGAATGTAAAGAGGATTCCTAAGGGTAGATTGTGCTCTTAACGGCACATATGTAAAGAGACAAAAGCGAGCACACAACATAGACAATTTCCGGAGAGAGGCAATCCTATTTTTGACCAATTTCTAGGAATCAGCAATATTGCCACATACAGGTCTCGAAAACCATTCGTATGTCCAAATATTGTTCTGAAAAATTAACAAAAACAAGATTTTTGCATACACTATAGCTAATGTACATCAAATTAGTTTGAGTTCGAGTTAATCGATATAGAAACGAAAGTTAAAATTATACATATCTTGAATTGAATTTGAACCTGACATCATCTATATCGTCTTATCCATACTGTGGTTAATCCTTCAAATCATTTACCGGTTACCGTAGTAGCAAGTTATGGATCGAAGAAAAGGAATCAACAATAAATTTTCTTTTGCCGAGTGAATGGATGGTGGTTCTTGAGACGCGTTTAAACATGTTCATTGAGAAATGCAGAAGCCAAGAAAAGCATAAATTACAGAGAACGAGTCGCGTCAGAACTTCTCTCCTGATTCAGACATGTATGTATAGGCATTTTGTTCAATTTAGGAAGAAGAAGATAAGAGAAAAAAGCAAGAACCTAACTGCCTTCTCACTGCAGAATCAGTTGTAAGCAAGAACYACTGAAGCAGAAACAAAAGGAAAATGCAACTCCGTTGTCTTCTTCTCCGACTCATCGTCTCCCTCATTTTCTTACAGAGCTTCTACACCTGCGAAGCCCCACAGATGCATGAATGCCAAAGCTTACAACTCCTTTTCAGTCATTGAACGAAAGACAAATAAATTCAAAACTTAAATTTAATGAAAGAAACTAATTACCTCTGCAGAAGCCAAGTACACAGCAGCTGAGCTTCTATGGTTTTACCAGGTACTGGTACACTTGTTTCCTTGTATTCTTGTGGGGCAGTCTGCGGAAGAATTACTATGATCGGTTACTTCCTTGGCAATACATGGGAGGTGAGTGGAGGGGTGGGGTGCACATTCAAGAAAAGTGTTGTGGGTGGTGATGGGGATATGATCTAAACCCCATCAGTTACTAAAAAATTGATGCCAATGCAGTAGACTGTACCCAAAACGTTCATATATATAATGAACTTGTGTAGGATTACAGCCATAGAAATCAATACTTTGGGTGGAAAGTAATTCTTCTAAGTATGACTTCTTCATTTCGCAATGAATTTTGGTAACCTACGATGACTTACTTTTTGTTCTCAAGTGTTTAAAGATTGCCTTGTAAAATTAATTGTTTTAGTTATTAGGTGAATACTTGCTGACTTTCTAGAGGAAAATTAATATTAAAATTTATTTTTCTAAAATCTAAATACTCGATTCTTGAGCTATTAGCTTAATGGAATAAAGGCATGTCAAATGGTTCAAGATTAACTCATCAAATAGACAATTTCCAATGTATGGTAATTGAAACTTCCTGTACAGAAATTTTGACGGTTGTGAGATTAGCTACTCTTTAAGCAATATTTGGTTTAATCATTCAATATTTGAAACCTTTAAATTTAATTACCCGAGGRTCAAAGCCATGAGGAACTCTTAAAGGGAGTAAAGTTCTTCCGACGTTATTTGATTTATTCATGAGATTAAATCCAGAGACCTTGTTTAAGAAATATCAAGTTTCTTACTACTTAGACTAATGAATCATTGGTATTTTCCAAACAATTATTCYTTGTTAACATGTGAAATACAAAATTTCTTTTCTTTGATTTCTTTTTAATACATTAGGGACGGGAAATAAACTTAAACAACCACACTTTATTAGAAAATTAATTGAAATGAAAATGTTGAATCAAGCTCATAAGCTATTGGCTCACATTAATGGGAGTTTCTACCACTTTATTGTCACAAAACTAGTTGGAAAGGTAGAAAAGAAATTAATTGAAGCAAAGAGGAAAAGGTTCTACTTTTTAAAAGCATTCACATTTGTATCTTACTTGAGACGTAAGTTTAGCCTCTTGTTCTTTCCACTGTATATATATATATATCTATGAAGAAATGTTTTAAGATTATTATGAACTTTTTCTTTAATCACTTTAAAGAATGACACCGGCGAAATTTTGCTTCTACTTGTAATATTAACACCGACTTTATCGAACTCGAAAAACAAAAATGCATTTTGTTGTGGTCAATAAAGGATTTSGATAAGTACTTTAGAATATACTCATTTCGTTTTAAAATAACTGTTCATTAAGATAATTTTTAAACAAATTAAAAATCTTCTACTATATTCATCTGTTAGACTCGYTATTATACTCTTTTTAACATCATTGACACKTTRTTCTTATTTGTATTTAAAGTTAAGATATATGGATGTCGTACTCTGACGGATCAATCTTAAAGTTAAAAGAATAAAGTAAAGAGGTATATTAAAAGTTTTAAAATCTTTTGAACATTTAAGTTTAAATGAAAAACATTTAAAATAAAATTATTCAACACTTGAAAAGAATCGATTTATACTACTATATTGGACAATTCCTGTGCAAACCGCCCCACAGACACCTCTCCCTTTCTCTCTCACGATGAAATGATATCAGCATAGCAGAATCTTTGTGAATTGCTGAACCATGAAAGCTTCTGCCTACCCATTTGGGGTCCCCAATCCAAAAAGCTAATGGCCAAAATCATATATAATAAAACAAACCAAATTTAATATGTTTTCTACGAGAAAATTATACTAACATCTCAAGGTGGAATTACCTTCGCCTTCACTATACTTGTTATTTTGAACTTTTGAAACARATTCTTAATTAAGGGCAAGGATGGAACTGGGGATGGGAGTGGCAGTTGTCTCCGYCATTCTTTGAAATTTTACGTTTAATTGATAACGTTTATAATTTATATAAGATTTTTATTTTAAAAACTATTATTTTATTCTTTTTTAAAATATTTTTATCATTTACTTTCATCTATTCGAAACAAAAATTTGTGCTCCCGTGGTTACCTAAGGGGAACATGTTGGTGCTTGAATATGGAGATTGTGTGGCTTTCATGCGTCATGTGACGACCTGAGAATAGATAGAGGAGCACCCGTGACATTCTGTGCCATCCTTTTGGCTACGCACTTGGACTGGCTTTTGCAGGTTGCAGGTACTCAAAGTAGGAATGGAGATGAAAAATACGGCATTCCCCCCCAATAATGATGGTTCAGTCTTGAGTTGACCATAATTTGACCAAGAAGCAAGAAATATGATCAGTAGGTACATTAGTTTCAACCTAAACTTTTGACATTTTAAGGGAGAAATTGGTGGTAAGTAGTACATGAAAGGACCAAAATTAATACTTTCGACTTTGACCTTTCATGCAAGATAAGGATATTCATTATGCATTTTATTATTAGATAAGGAGRGTTGAATTATGCTTTAACACAATCTTCCATACTCAAAGACAACTCTTATGACATAATCGGCAAGTTACAATGTAGGAATACTATATTCTAGATGTGTAGATGGAGGCAAGCACATGTTGCAAGAAACTCACCATCTTTGCCTCCCCCAAGCATTATTCTTTTCCAAGTTTTACAGTTTTTCTCAGACAAAGTGGTGTGGAAGGATTGGAAGAACAATGATGTTCTGTCTTCATGATAAGTATGGCCAATAACTTAGAATATAAAGAGGTTAGCAGAAGTTGGTGCTGTTGTCAAACTTATTCTCTGCTTTTACATATGATCAAACTGCAAGAACAAAGGACCAGAAGCGTTTATCTACTTTCACGATGGATTATYCARAAATTTACATAGTAACTTCGTGGAGACCATTTGCGAGGACTATGAGATTACAAGTTGTCTGCACCTTGCGTTGTATGCCTTACCAAAACAGCATGCACGGTWAACTTCTTAGGCTGATTCGTCAAGATTAAAATAGCATTTAATGGTGTATTTAGAGATTTAATGGTGAAATCAATCAAGGTAGGTTAGGGGTTAGATTCCGTAATTTTTAAAATATCAAGTACGAAAATAGTAATTATGATCGTTATATATAAAATTGTCGTGCAATTTATGACTGCTCAAATAGCACCAGCTCAAATCCATAAAAATAAACTATTTTTCAATAACCTTTACAAAAGATAGAAAACAAATGAAAATTTTGAAACTAGAACTCAAAAGGAGAATTTCATTTTCCTTTCTTTTTCATTTTGTTGATTAATATTTACTTTTCACTTTTGATCGGGTGCTTCTAATCGAATATAATCGTACATAATTTCTTGAAACTGATCGSAATCTTTTGATTGAGTAAGGAATATAGTGTTGTTTCCTTTAACCAACAAATTCCCGGGTACCCCWATACTAAAAAGCCAATATAGTCCATGAATGCCATGTCTTGCAACAGCGTTGTCTTCCCCAATTCCACCGGTTGTAAAGTGAGGAACGGCTGAACTTCCATTATTGATTCGGACCTTCATTAGCAACAATCAACCTTTATTAGACTATCAAAATSGTAAAACAAGAGACGCGAAGAGAAGAGTAGTCCATACTTGTAGTTCAGCACCACTAGCTGATGCAAGTGCTAATTGAAGTGTATAATTTCCAGCTCTATTCAAACTTTTAGGATGAAACACAATTCTCCATGTGGTTGCTTGGTAAGTATGATTTCCCATGTTCCTATAAATATACAAACAAGACAATGAGAACACGAACTATCAAGCAATCAAATCCAGCTCAAACAATACTATCTATAAATTAACGCGAAAGAGAAGAATCGGAACATACCTTGGAACGTGAGCAAAGAACCAATCTCTGCTATAATTGCAAACACCAACTTCAAAAACTAGATCTTCAAGAGGATATACATCCGTATAACGTTCCCATAATCCATACTCTCTGAATCTATTCATTAACCTTTCTTTGTCACTCTTGRATGGATGGACTTTGATGGATGGTTCTGGACTTGGGATGAAAAATTCAGCAGCTGTTCGGTCTGCAACGCCTATTTCCCATAACGTCGGTCCATTTCTTGGAGGTTTATATAATAAACTACCCAAATTAATATCTGATCCTGCAATTAAGCATCCATTAGTATCGTTTTGAAGGGACAAAATCATTTGCTAATTTTCAATTAACAGATGCAACCTGAATGTATAATGACAGGAGAATCATATTTGTAATCCCCAACGGTCAAAGGAACCCATGCATACAGTGCATAAGTCCCAGGTATGACACCTTTGATCACAAAGCTTCCCTTGGAGTCTGCCTTGGTCCAAAATTGATAACCCTGAGAAAGGTGATGCAATGTCGAAACTTTCTACAGTTTACGTTCCAAAACTATGAATTCTTTTACAATTAAGAATTACCTTGCTTTCCCTTTGCCATGAACCAGCAGCTCCTGGAGGAGCCAACCCCACATAAGCGTTGGAACCGGGTAGAGGGTTCTTATCGATGAACCTAAGACAATGATTTGGAATAGCTTTTACCATCTTGACAATAATAATCAGTACTAGGACTCAAGAAACCAATCACAAGTAATTATAGGAGAAAATTTTACCTGTCATAAACTAGTAATTGACCTCTAACATTGCCCCTCTGCTTAGGTTGAATGTAATCTTTTGAAAATGGAAATGTATATGGCCAATTTGATACTTCTTTCAACATCTGTCCATTGCATCAAATATGTGAAGCAGCTTCAGCTCTTGAAGTGCGGATGCATTTCTATGTTAAGAGAATAGAAAGTATGGAGAGGAGAAACTGGATACTTTTTGGTGCGCATCTTGCCAAAGTGTGATAGGGTTCCTCTTAGCCAGAGCATTGGAGTTGAGATATACAAAAACAGGGCCTAAAACCTTTTTCCAGGGCTCTCCATCTCTGAATTTCAAAGCCAAATCCTCCCCAGAGTAATGTTTACTCGCAAACATCTGCAAGTCATCTTCAATTCTGATTAGAGATCAAAATTTCTAAATATGCAAATATGTAAGAGTGTTGATAAAGGAACATCAAGATGATGATGGAGTTTGGACTGGTGATTTCCTTACGTTAAGTACTGTAGGACCAACATGGGCTGTAAGATCTTGCTTGAATGGCCCTCCTGTTCTAAATTCATCACTCGGTGTGATCATCCAAAATCCAACAGGAAGGTCTGTGGATACCCAGCCATGAACCCTGTTATCTTTGTTGTCGCAAGAGTAGGAGTACTTGTCATCCACCTATATTAGAAGTTTATGTCATATCTTTTTCTGTTGCATCTCTAAATAATATTAATTTTCAAAATGCTGAACATCACCAATTACGGCCAACAAATTCCTAAACGATCCAAATATGATATAAATACATCAATTAACCCACTTTTCAGTATATTCCTAGTAAATCAACACACCAACTAGCCTGAACCTTGGAGGATGGTACTCTAGCAGAAGTTCTTAGTGTATGGTCTTACTATAGAGTACAGACTAAGGAATCCTAGGATGGATAAAGAGTTTACCTCTCCTTTGAATTGGGGATTGGTTGGCCTGGTCAATTGAACAGCTTCCGGGTAGTCTAGCACCTGACCTGTCTGACGGTCCACCTGCATTGGCATCAGTCTTTGCCTCCCTTCCGACAGAACCATGTAATTAAACCTGTGCTTCATCATCCATCAAATACATCTAACTGCAAAATGTTTGAATGTCATATGAGAAACGTTTGAATTGTATTTACATGTTTTCTTGAAGCTTGAACACCAGCCTTGCTTCTTGAATGTCACAATGTGGCAATCCTTGTAACCGATCAAGCACAGTATATGTATAAAATCCCGGTGAGTCTCGCAACATCACAAACCTGGTTCAAATAACTTGCAGTGAAACCTGTCTAATTCGGCTGTCAAGTTCCACAAGTATTGCTTTGAATTTACCTCTTGTCCATGTTTAATGGAACTTCTGTCCCATTCATGGAGATATTCCACTTTCTAGTAAATGAAATCTCGATTTGATTTTCATTTTGGACTACTACTACATAACTTGTTCCTTCTAATCTGCAAAAGAATGATGATTTTTTACTAATTTCTGCACCAAGTTTAGCACATGCATTAAAAATGAATAATAATTTAGTGCTCGCTTAGAACTTCACAAGTTAGAATCAGCAGAAGAAATACCCGTCCCTGATTTCATCACCATCCGTCTTGCTCCAGACAATATCCCAATACCTGTAATGATTCAGATATGGACATCAAGATGCCAAATTTGACAGCAAAATGGATAACCCTCAATAGAATTCCTTGTCTTTTTGTTTTCTGCTTTTTCATATGAAAAAAGAATAAGGAACATCCAAAAGACCGCAGGAAAATGATGTGTGTACCCTCTATCATCCTTTTCATTTTGGGTTTCAAGTACATTATCGATTCCATTGTACGATATTTTAGTGATCAGACCTCCRGGAGTTGACAGAGTGATGTTCATAATTCCATTTGTGACTAGCACCTGAAAGATAGCCATGAAGGAGATAGACATAGTTGTGAAAGATCAGTTGGAATTGAAGGGGTAGAACATGAAGTTTCTCCAGAGAAAGGAGGGGCTATGGATAGATCCTAAGCAGAAACTACTAGTATTTCAGGAATGCATATGATAAGAATTGTTGGCCGATGCGTGATTATTGTACTATTATGTATGAACAATTTAACCTCCGGAGCGGGCTGCAGGTCTTGTATGATAATTCTTGCAAGCGTTCTGCAATTGAAAAGAAGCAAAATTGAATTTAGACTCACAGTTTTCGCAGGCATACACAATAAGGCCACCAGATTCGTTTCCCCAGAAGTGTTAAATATTACAATTTCTAATGTGATTTTCAGATGATCATATAGTGACTTTCCATCTATAGAAACCAACCTATAAAAAGCTAGTTTTCATCCTATTAAGTGTGCCGAAAATGTACACAACTGAATAAATTATGTACCATATATAGTGTAGTTCTTTCTTAARGGGGTAAAAACAGAAAGTATGCAAACTCACCCATGTTGAGTAAAAATCATAAAGAATAGCTGAGCAACCATTGCCATCCACCAAAAGTTCAGGTTCCACAGCCTCGCATGATCCATTTTCTTCGTAATTTTGCAATAAACCTGCAGCATATACCAGGAAAATTCATGGCAAGTCTTGTAGGTGTTGGAAAACTGCTGGAAATGAATGACGAATGTAAATTGGATTTAGCAGTTTATTTTTACAGCTTTAAAGCTGTTAAAATTAGAGCTGAAAAACCACAATAAACTGTTGTATTAAACTTGTACTTGCAGCAGTTTAATGGCAGATTCGTGCAGTTTTTCTGCAGTAAAAACAGTGCAGTTTCTGAGGAGTGCACAYTTTAATGGCAGACTATCTGCTTTGAGAAGTGATCTAATTTGGAGAATTCTGAGGAAAAGTCAGATGATCAAGGAAAATGAACAATCCAGAATTACAGTCGAAACTAAAAATCTATGCAGCAGTGGATGTTTATGAACATRCTCTTTGTTTGGAGTTCTTGAGCAATAAGAAATTCAAGAACTTCCCACACTTCAACATGACCTGTTTAGGGTCTAGTCAACATCTCTTGCTATTAATTCGTAAGACATTTCAGGTAAGCAAATTCCATGAAAATCAAAGCATTTTGAGAGCTGAACTCCCAAGTTTATAAATTTGTAAAACGTGCAGAATAATCTCCAAACATAAACTGTGGTTAATGGACAATGGGAGACTTACAATTTCTTGAACTACAGCAGATGATTCAAAAGATTCTGAAATGTGCAATTTGGAAAAAGAAACCAGAAAGCTGACGCTCAAATAGATGGATTATAGCTCAGTTTTCATCTGCTTATCTCGCCCTGGAGGGAGTCTACTATTGGCTTGACTTATACTTCTAGCGGTCTAGTAGCATAGTCAGAGTTGAACTGATTTTCTATGCAGGTCCTATTTAAAACCCGGAACGTTTCAGGAATGGAATTCAAGCAGTAAATGCTAAGGTTAAAGAATATGTACTACGAAATTCATTTAATTTATCACCCTTGCTTGCAATATATTACTCCTCTGATTTCTGTTCCTCTCAAAACTGATAATATCCGCCTCTTATAACGGGAGAAACACACAAAAGAAAGTTGGTATTTCCATCGTTAGGCTGGGTTTTGTTTTCCTATTACTCCTTATGTTTCATAATAACTGTTAATTTGACTACTTTTTCTTTTTTTGAAAAGTAATTGTCATTTGAAGAAATCAATAGGAGAATAAATATTTTTTCTTATCTTACTCCATYTTAATTATTTTACTACTCTTTACATTTTTTAAAATATATCACAATAATATATATATCTTTTTAAAGTAGGTCACATCCTGCATATCAAGATATCATTAAGAATTATTTTTTCATCTGCACCCTTATTTAATTTTCAAATTAATCTTATTCAACCTGCAAAATCAACATTTCTTCTCTCATTAAATTAATCCTCTTTTTTCAATAAAAATGCAAAAATATCACTTTAATACTCCCTCTGCTATCTTTTTTCGTACCTTACGCTTAATTGATTGGTCTTATCTAATTCTAGAATATTATTTTTAATTTGTTGGACAGATACATTGGTCAAAACATTAAATATCTATAAGAAATWAAAAGAAGGCTAAGAGGTCATTGTATTTAAAAGTTTATAAGAATCACCATTTTCTTAATATGTATAATTTTGTCCAAAATGATAYTTAATTTGAAACAAAAGGAGTAATAACTTTAGACAAACTTATTGTCTCATTAGTCTGTYTGTCTTATCCTATTGTAACATATTTCCAAAATAGGGGGAGTATCTTGTAACTTATTCAGTTTTTAGAAAATCAAGAAGAATCAAAAGTTTAGAATTGTTATTTTAAATCAATAATTTCTTGATATGCTTGATTTTATCTAGATTGACAATAATTTTAAAATAAAGGGGGTATAAGTTAAAGGATATCATTAATTAGACTCTTTTATCTTAGAGAGGAGTTGTTGTAATCTTTCTGAAACAATTTGCCCCAAATTTTTATTCGAATTAATTTGGGAGTTTTTACGTAGAATATTTGTGTTAATCAATTTTCCTTTTTTTTTTCTTTTTCATTTCTACTCCACTTGTACATGTCTTCACACTGCAAATTCCTAACAAGAACATTAAAAACCCAAGCAAATATTCTTTGCATGAGAAGCCAAGGCACTATAACTCAGCTAATAAAGCTCTCTTTATCGTTAGTTCTCAAATTCAATACTCATTGTATGAATGGCCATCCCTCTACCCTCTTGTTGGTTTTTTGGGCTTCCCTCGYAATAAGGCCCAATTAGAGTTGTTGTAAAAAGCTCATTATCCACTAAATAAAGAGTTGCTTTTCAGCTTTTGTGTGAAAAACCAACATAGAGCTAGGAGAAAACAACACATGATATTCTTGATTTGCTCCCCATTATTAGGGTTTTTCTTCTTATTACAAGGGTTTCTTCTTCAGTCTAGTACACGATGTTCCACGAATGGTTTGGATGTTTTTGTTGATCTGGGTGTGGAAGTAATGGAGGCGGCCATTCTTAATAAGTTCAAAGAGTTTTCACTACTGGCAAATGAAGATCGGGGCACTGCTATTGCTGAACAGGATGTGGAGGATGTTGTGACAGCTTGCAGCACTAGCTTTTTAGCGATGCTTTACTCTGACAANCACTGCTATTGCTGAACAGGATGTGGAGGATGTTGTGACAGCTTGCAGCACTAGCTTTTTGGCGATGCTTTACTCTGACAAGGAGGTATCCATCGAACTTTCATGAAGCCCATTTTGTAAAAGGTCTGGCAATCTAATGGCATTCGAGTGATCACTTTGAGACACGAATACTTTTCCAATTTTCTTTCCAGACTCGAATATTATGACACGAGCAATTGAAAGAGGGGCATGGAGTTTTGAAAATTGTTTACTGGCGAGTGCACGTTAGAGTGAAGATGGTGAGACGAAGAATACAGAGTTAAGACTTGTTTGGTTATGGATTCATGTAGAAAGATTTCCCATCGAATGCTACAAAAGTAAGGTGGGTAGAAAGCTAAAGAAGTGTTTCAGTGGGGGTTAGAAAGGTCCAGATATGTGAGATAAGGTCGGATAGAATGCCATTTTCTAGATAAGGGTTAAAATTGATGTAACGAAGCCCCTCTGGCGTTTCCTTCATCTAGATCACCAACTAAATGGCAAAAAATGGGATTTTATCCAATATGCGAGGTTGTCATTCATCTGTTATCAGTGTGCATGGTTGGGCCACACGTTACAGAGATGTCCAGCAAGAGATGGGTTGGAGATAACTGCAGACATGCAAAATAATGTCGACTATGGGCTTTGGCTGCACGATGATATAGAGAGATCAATTTTGATGAAAGATGTTAGTCTGAAGGTTAGTAGGAGGAGAATAATCTCAGTGAGAGATAGGGCCATGTGGGTTGAGCTTGGCAYGGAGGTGTGCTTTGGGGRGGCACATGAGGTGATGGCAGGGAATGAGAAAGGAGATGAACAAAGCAGTGCAGATAGTACTCCTAGTTTAGGAGGGATTAGATGAGAATACTCCAGYTGATGCTACTGGGATAAAGTTTGCCAAGATTCTTGGAGTCATGAGAGGGGTAATGACTCACAGAGAGTGAAATTTTGAAACTTGAACGATTGGAAGGGCGGGTCAAAGCTAAGAGAGTTGAGGGAGGCCCAATGATAATTGTCCTCTAACGGCAGCTCTAGCTGATGGATATGCTATGTTGATATCGAGCCCAATAAGGAGACACGGGTCACTAATCCAAGTCTATTGGTGAACAAAGGTATTAGTTCGGTAGGAGGAAAAACTTAACATGGCCCTATGTTGGAATGGGTTAGACGAAACAAGTTCTCTTTGTGAACTAAAGAAACAGAAGTTGCAACCACGACGGAGCATACACACTCAATGACTCATGATTTGCCTATCTTGAAATGACCAAGGGCTTTCGAACTCTCAAGCAGTTTGAGCACTATAGATGTTGGTTCCAACTAAAGATCTTAAAGTCATATTTCTATGTGAGACAAAATCAATAAAGAGGAAGGTGGCATGGAGTTGTGATTGGGCTTTAGGGGGTGGATTGGCTATGTTTTGGAGGGGTAATGTTGATGTAACATTGAAATCTTTATCATCAAATCATATAGACATTAAACTGGAAGATTTAGCAAGTAATCATGCATGTTTATGACTAGATTTTATYGACTTAGAGAGCATAGGGCTGGGAATTTTAGAAAGAATTGGTAAGATTTCGAATGGCTCCCTGTGCATGCATGGGTGATCTCTATGAGGTTTTAGTAACAAGAGGAACATTTAGGTAGCCTAGCACACAACGATGGACATATCATGAATTTCAGGAAAGCTCTAGCTAAGGRGGGAAAACTAGCTGTTAGTTTTCGGGAGCCTATCCATACATTGTGTAATGGGCATGATAAAGTGCGAGTTACGTTGATAATGTGGTGATTAATGATAGATGGAATGAGATGTTTCCAAATACGGTGATCCAACAGAAGGAGACTGCCTACTCGAACCATATGTCTCTCCTCTTGTCTTTGTCACCAAGGTAGGCTACAAGAACCGGTGGGAGGAGGCGGACCAAACTATTTAGGTTTTAGATATACTGTCTACAAGAGAACAAGTGTAGACAGCTTGTGGTGGAAACATGGGACATGTGGACCAGTAGGTTACAAAATGGCATGGTGTCTTAAAAAATCAAACGAGTTCAACAAATTCTCCAAAGCTGGAAGAGTGAGATGTTTGGGARGCCCGGTTAAGAGATCTCGAAAAAAAGCTTCAAGGTCTCATTGCTCAAAGGGCAGATAAAGGCGTGCCAACTGAAACAATGGGAGGAGCTAAATCATTTGTTGCAAGTCCCGAAACTCCYGAGAATTAGAAGTCGCTRTAATTAGGTCAAATAGGGCGATCAGAACACATCTTGCTTTCATCACCATACCCAACAAAGATGGAATATGAACCAAATTTTGGAGATGATTGATGGCGAGGAGATCGTTCACAGAGAGAAGGAGGCTGTCATAGAAGTGATATGTTCATATTTTGATAAACTATTTGGGTCGAGGAAAGGAAAGCTTGATTAAGTATATCATGGGAAGGTCTGTGTATCGTAAAATTGGATGGGCATCAAATTACCTTGCTGCCAAGCGCTTAAGGAGATATACTTGACAAAAGGCCCAGAACCGGATGGCTTTCACGTCATTTTTTACTAGAAGATTTGAGATGTGATAGGCGATAAGGTTATGAAGTTGGTGTTGGATGCTCTAAATAATGGCATTGATTGGATGTAATCAATAAATATTCATTTGTGTTAATCCCTAAGATAAAGGATCCAAAAATAGTTGCAGAGTTAATCCCAATCAGTCTATGTAATGTCTTATACAAATTATTTCCAAGGTACTTGTGAATAGATTGAAAAGGTTCTATCCAATTTGATTGATTAGTCACAAAGTTCTTTTGTCAATGAGTGCTTGATAACTAATAATGCCATTATAGCATTTGAGGCATTTCATTGGTTGTAAAAAGGAAAAGTGAGAAAGCCATACATGACTCTCAAATTGGATATGCAAAAGCTTATGTCACTWGGATTCAATGAGTATTATTGTTGAATAGGGTACCTACTAGGGTTTATAAACCTAGAAGAGGGATCAAGCAAGATGATCCTTGTCACTTTTCCACTTTGTATTATGTATGGAAGAATTTTCTAGCCTTTCTTAATGCAACAGTATGAAGGAAAATGCTCCAGGTCTTGTGGATGGGACGTAAAGCACCAGAGATTTCACATTTCCTTTTTGTGAATCATAGCTTATTGCTGATGCAGGCATCGAAGGCTAATGCTAAAATCACTAAGGCTATACCTGACTCTTTTGAAGAAAACTTAGGTCAGTCTCTCAATTTGTTAAAATCTTCTACACTTTTTGATGGTCGAATGATGGGGTGCTTAGAATGTTTATTATGCATGTGTCGGGTATTGGTGAGACTCTTGCTTGGAAAAAAAGTATTTAGGGTTACCTTATTTGGTTGGAGGGACAAAAAAATAGGTATCTTCTTATATTAGGGATAGAATCTGGAAGAAGGTGAATGGGTAGAAGGAGAAATTTTAACCCAAGGCATGGAGAGGGGTGCTTCTTAAATCTACGTTGCAAGCAATTCCCACATATAACATGTCGTTCTTTTTGTTACTAGTTAGTTTGTATAAGGAGATTACTACTTTACTACGTAACTTATGTTAGGCAAAGGAGGAGGGAAGTCGAGGAATTTATTGGAAGTCATGGGAAGCCCTTTTTAGACCTAAAAATGAAGGAGGGATGGGGTTTATGAATGTGGAAATGTTCAATTTTGCCATGTTGAAAAAGTAGGGTGACGCTTATTACCATTATAGGAAGAAAGACTTTTAGTGACAAGAAATCATGTGACAACAAAAATTGTTGTCACTAAAAGAATGAATATAATGACAATGTTGGATGTCGTCATTAATCAATCATGAAGCGTTCATATTTAGAAACAACTGTTATTGTTGTCACTAATAATTGTCATTAAATTGTTCCTGCAAAACCCTATCGAGAGGTGAAAAATTTTCAATGACAATTCTCAATGACAAAATATTTTGCTATTACAAAATCATGTATATTTAGTGACAATATTTTGCTTTGTCACCATTGAAATAGTTGTGATAAAAAATTATTATCAACACATAGGGCATATAGTGACAAAGCTAATTTGTTGTCACTATTAACCATTTATAGTTTGAAATATCATACTCTTTTTTTTACTCATGGACAATTTTCTAAACTGAAATATAACCAATTAACAAAGTGAACGCCTATTAATTTTTAAAATTCCTTAATTAAGATATTTATTTCTCGATTAACATAGATACATTGAACATAAAGTATAAGTTAAATTAAATAAGTTAGTATTTTTCCTCCATTGAAAGTATTATTTGAGTATTCACATCTATTTTGACATAAAATTTAAAGAGATTACTTGATTATGTCTACTCAAAAAATGGTCTTTTGCTTGCAAATATATATATATTGACACTTTCTCGATAAGCTTCATGTTGTGCCAGTGGATGTGAGGGCTGTCGCTTCTCTCTTCCCCGTCTCCCCACTCAGGCTATAACCGATTGCTGAGGTATCGATTTTTTTTTTACCAGCATGCAAAGGTGGTGACATTATATAATTAAGCATCACAATAGCTATTTATAAAATTACATCATTTTATATAATTTTAATTTTTTAATTTCTAAATTTAAGATGTATAAAAATAATTTACCTAAAAAATATGTTGATAAGAAATAATTAACATCTTTTAGAAAAATAATAATACTGTTTGACTTAATGTAGAAACATATTTAGGAGTAAATATATTATACAAATACATATATAACATTATATTTTTTATTTAATATATTTATTAATATTAATTATTATTATAATTATACATTAATTGCATCACATAATTTGACTCAATATTTTACCCAATAACACGTACTCTTAAAAAAATGCCTAACATCCTCTGCCAAGTCTTGCCGCCATTTCATTTCTCCTAAATTTTCACACTTCTTTCCTCAAAATTTCGGACGCCCCTTCTCCCAAATTTCAGGCACCCGTTTTTCCCGGCCCCCGCCCTCTTCCTCCTTGCAAATTCACCGCCTCTCCCTGAGTTCACACCTCGAAGCCTTTGTATCATTTTCTCTGCCGCGCTGTAACATCGGCTT
This sequence comes from Rhazya stricta, assembly GCA_001752375.1. Lineage (NCBI taxonomy): Eukaryota > Viridiplantae > Streptophyta > Magnoliopsida > Gentianales > Apocynaceae > Rhazya > Rhazya stricta. The sequence goes on along the minus strand of MEJB01000012.1, from coordinate 5,571,794 downwards.
CAGCAACAGAAACTTCTATATTCAGCTTAAGTTTTGGTGAAGTTTGGATGCAGCCAAAGGCTATCGGTCTCCCCAGACTTCTCTATTTTGTTGGGTCTTCGGAGAGTTCCTTCTTGTGATTGACGGTGTGTGTACATATAGATGCTTCTGCTTTAGTTTTGGGCAATTTGCGATTTGCGATTTGCGATTTGCACCCTTAGTCGATATTTAAGAGTTATGTTCAGTTCGAGCAAATTTCTAACCATGAATTTGTAACTTAGTGTTTAAGTATTACAGCTTTCTTTATTGACATTTCTTCCCTCGTGTATAAAAGTAAAAGGCTGTTGAAGGCAAAAATGAATTTTCTATTTTGTTTTATCGCTTCTTTATTTGTCCCTCCTAAAGAACAGTCATATTTGTTACCGCTTCCTTATCACCAACTTAAAATTCCTATTTTGTTTTACTTCCTGCCCTTAATTCATAGGAATCACACCTGCTACTATCCTTTCCAAGTGTAAAAACATTTATCGATGCCAAATAAGCTTGTCTTTTCCTTTGAATTATTTATTCTAGCAACAGATAAATTGGGTGTGTTTTGTCCAACAAATCATTATTAGAAAAATATCTAGTCATATTGATTACATCAATTAATTTGATATAGTCAAGTTTCATAACATCCGGAGAATATGGAGCTAGGTAGAGTAATTGTTTTCATTCTTTACTCGCTACACCTGGGGAATACCTGAAAAGACAGCTGCATCTAATGCTGAGTTTTATCTATCAAGGCTTTTTCTGACCATCCAAYTATGGAGGTAAACTGTTCATCCAGACACTTGGCATTTAGGGTGTTTTGATCTCTGGGAAGCTGTTCTATGATAAACCTATGTAGTTTAATGCACTTACTGGATATGTTTTGAGAAGATTGTCCTCTCTCCTGCACATTCCTGCGCCCCCCCCCCCCCCCCCCCCCCCCCCCCCCAAAAAAAAAAAAAGGAATAATTAGCAAAATTATTGGAAATTAAATAGATGCTCTGCCTGAAATAATTTGTTCTGGTCTCTTTTCACATGCTCTTGAGTCAAATGGTAGCTACCTTTTTGGAGTCTTATGCAGTTAGCTCTTGATAACATTTAAATTATCTGGTTCGACATGCTCGCTGAGGACATGTTTAATTATGCAGGGATTCATATAAAGGGTTTTTCTGTTATACACTGTCCCCTAGAACCTTCGTCCAGGTAATACTTGTTCTTGTTCTCATTCAAATGTGATGTCAATAGAGATATGAGAAATAATGGATGGCTTGTTATGATCATGGTTATAATTCTTGTAGTCAATGGCTCTGATTTTCAAGTCTCTTAGATATTGACTAGAGTTGAARCAAATTTACGTATTTGTTCTAGAACATATTTTTACTTGGATGTAGTTATATTTAGTTTATAACAGGGCTTTTTCTACTAGTTTCATTCTTAGTTTTAAGCATATATGCTGAACCACAAGAGGGTAATGATCTTGGGCTCATCTATACTTCTGCCTCTGTAGTCATATGATTGTACTCCTCCAATATCTATCTATTATTCTTCCACCTGAACATCTTTATATGTGATTTATGCTTATGCATGAGTTAGATGAGAATGCATGATTTTGTATGCTTATCTCTGCACATTTAATGTCTAAAATGTTGCTTTGGCATTAGGGATTGCTAAGCTGCACATTCTAAGGCATGTTGCAGAGGAGTAAGCATCAAAAAACCAAAAGAATGCTTACTAAAGTTTTTAAATTTGCTTTGGTTACTTCACCGTATCTTTTCACTGTAGTAGCATGACTAAGTGGTTACTTGTACTCTGCATAGACAGTAGTTTGAGCTCCTTTCTTCATAGTCAGTACAATAGGCATCTGAAGTATCAGTAAAAGACTAAATCATCATGGTTTATTGTATAGAGGGAACTCTGCAGCCAATCGCAACTAATTTGTATAGTTTATAGGCATTCATCTATGTGCACTATTTGCAGCATATGGCAAAAGAATTGCAGGTGGATTGACTAGTAATCTCTTGTTTACATCTTGTTGTAGTGCTCATGTTAATGGAGATATTGAAAAGCCCTGCTTTATTAAACTTGACGTTACTGATCTTTTATCAGGATACGACTTCCAAATTCCTTACTTTCCTACTGTTGAAGTGAACAAAGAATCAAAATTTGCAGCCAGGTTTAAGTTTCAGATGGAAGTTACAGTGCATATGCCCCCTACTTCCCCCCATCTTTTATCCTTTTATTTTTGGTATTATTCGGGATGAAAGTTTGAATGTCAATCGTTTTTAGTTCAGTTCAAACTTATTTTTCTCTTATGCTCTGGTAATGGTGTACATAAAGGATCTTCACTAAGCACTCAGTCATTACCGTAAATGGAGCTTGACTACTTTGTTAAGAGTCATCTTAATAATTGTCAATTTTTTTGTAGAAGCATGTAAATAAGAAGTGAATAACTTGGATTCATAATTTTGTTTAGGAAGTGTGTAACTAAGAAGTGAATATGGGGAGTCTCAATGCAAATATTGACTAGCCCACCTGGAGTAAGTCTTGAATTTTTATAGTTTAGATTCTTTGTTTAGGAATATTTAGCTTATTTCAGTTTGATKGGTTTTTTAATATAGTTTTTGGTTGCAGTACTTTTTAGTAGTAGAATCTTTGGCAGTCCATTTTAATATAGTTTTTGGTTGCAGTACTTTTTATGTTTTGGTTTACTTGTTTTGAATCGTCTGTCCTAACTCCTTCGAAGAGTTGACCTCCTACAAGAAGATATTGGAGTTTATAGGCATTCTAGTTCTATTCTCATCTCAAAGTAGATGATATGATATGCTTTCAGATTCTCTGCAGCTTTTGTTCAGTAATGATATTGGAAAAGCAGATTCATTAGGTCTGACTCCTAAGATTTCTTCCCTGTATATGCAATCTCTAGATTAATATTCTTTTGTTCAATTTCCTTTTGTTTCTCCTTAAAGTTAGTTTTAACTTTCAATTTCCAATTAGTGTCTCGATCATTGTGTCATTAAGGACTATTTCAGTGACATGTGAAGGCCCTGTCCTCCTTACCTTTGGTTTTCATTCTATTTCAGTAGCTCCCACTGAAAATATGGACAAAAATTATGAACATACAACTTTGGGTGATTGGGGGAACATCTGCTACTGATGAGACTCATAACTTGTCCGACATTGATGATGTTGAGGTATGCAAAGCAAGCTAAATGCTTTCCATTATATGAGCTCCTCAAATGATGATTCAGATGTCAATTCTTTTGCTTATATACTACCTTAATACAGAAGAGCCACTAGAAGAAAATCAACGGGGAAGAAATGAATAAGGAATATCTTTAGGTGAACAAATTCTCTGTTTAATTTATTAATTTCACTGAGTGTTTGAAGATACAGAAAGAAAATTGAGACTAATTGATAGAAAAGATGTAATGACTATGGAAAATTCTTAGGAAAGCTCATTGATGGAATGCAAATCTTTACTGTTTATTTATTAGATGAATTATATAACAGCCTAAACTTCATGAATTCATTAGGTTTCTTGAATGGTATGGTTGTGGTCACAATTTAATACATTGTACAATAAAGTTAGTGAACTGAATTTATTTTGTACAACCCGAAAGGCTTGRATTTGCAACTATGTGGAAAAAGTGAATTTATGAACAAAATGGAGATATGTGGTGGCAGCAAAGGGATTGGGCCGATGGTAGTTGTTTTTTTCTGTGGTATGGAATTGTTTGTTTTAAAAATTTTTAAAATAGGAGTATTTGCGGCAACTAGATGACTGCTGATAGGAATGCTTTTTAATACTTTTTCCTACCCTATTTGGTTGGTTATTCTCTTAACTTTGTTCTTTTGAGCTTAGTTTCTAGACTTAGGGGTTTGAAAGCTTGCACAAGCGATAATGAGAAAAAATGAGCTTTCCTAGGCACTATAGGAAATCCAAATAAATTAAGGGATTAATCATGTTATTTTAGGAAAGTTTCCCTTTTGGGTATATTTCCTTTTTCTGAGAATGGGAACTTTCCTTAATGTTTTTGTAGGGAATTTCACATTGGAATTAATTGGAGGAGATGCCAAGCTAGGAGAGGACAAATCGATATGTATATATGTCTCAATTGAAAGCCTTTTTTCTTTGTTCTCCAAATTGAAGTGCAACAGCCCCCAGAATATGGCCTTCCTCCTTCGCAAAATTCAACACCCAATTTCTCATTCAATCACCAAAATCAGCCGATTTCTACATTCTATTGTAGAGCTGTCACAAAACAAGGATACTATAATCACTTCTATTTGCAACTCCTTAAGCAAAGGCTTGAGTTGGGATTCTTTAACCCAAGAATTTACTTCAGTTGAATTGAGCAATCCACTAATCCAGAAGGTTCTTCTACAACTAAAGGAACCCTCAAATGCTAAAAAAGCATTGAATTTCTTCCATTGGTCAGCTAGACAAATGCATTTCCAACATGGGATTTCTACTTACTGTATTGCAGTTCACATCTTAGTTAAAGCCAAGCTTGTAAAAGATGCTAGGGCGTTGCTTGAATCAATTTTGGTGAACCCCATTAATGTTAAAGGTACTAATACAGTGCATGAGCCTTCTGTCACCACAACATCTTCTGAGAAAAGTCAGGAGTATGGAGTCTCACGTCAACGTAATTCTCGACTGCTTAATGTTCTTGAGTCACTGCTTGATAGTTATGTAATTGTGGATTCAATCCCATTTGTTTTTGATTTATTTATGCAAACTTGTGCCAAGTTGAGAATGTTGGATAATATTGTGGATGCTTGTGGATTATTAGATGAGCATGGGTTTGGACTAAGTATCATTAGTTATAATACTTTGCTTCATGTAATACAAAAATCTGACAAGTCTTTTCTGGTCTGGGAGGTGTATGAGCATATGATTAAGAGAAGAATGTACCCAAATGAAGTGACCATTAGGATTATGGTCAGAGCCTTGAGTAAGGAAGGAAAATTAGTGAGGTTTGTCAATGTGGTGGAGCGGATTCATGGGAAGAGATGTTCATTACCTGGGGTGGTGGTGAGCAGTTGCTTGGTGTTTCAGATAATAGAGGAGGGTAGGATTGAAGATGGGCTCGTTTTGCTGAAGAGGCTTTCACAAAAAAATATGATTCTAGATACTATTGCTTTTTCCTTGGTTACTTTTGCGAAGCTGAAGATGGGAGATCTTGATGCTGCTTGGGAGATTTATGAAGGGATGTGCAAGAGAGGTTTTGAAGGAAACTCTTTTGTAATTACTTTATTTATTGAGGCTTATTGTAAGGAGGGGAGGATAAAGGAAGCAATTGGTTTGATGCAAGGAATGGAGATTATGGAATTGGAGCCATTTGAGGAGACATTTAATCATCTGATTGAAGGTTGTTCTCAAGTGGGATATTGGAAGGAAAGCTTGGAACTTTGCAAGAGAATGATCAACATGGGGCTGGTACCAAGTCTTCGGGCATTTAATAAAATGGTGGAAATGATTAGCACAAATGGGGATATAAAGCTTGCTGATGAGCTTTTGACTGCTTTGTTAGAGAAGGGGTTCACTCCAGATGAAAATACATATTCTTTTCTTGTCGCTGGTTATGGGAAAGTAGGTGAGGTTGAGGCAATTCTCAAGCTCTATTATGAAATGGAGTACAAATTACTCTCACCTAGTGCTTCAATTTTCTGTACATTAATCATGAGTCTTTGTCAACATGGGAGAGTAAGAGAAGCAGATGAATATATACTTAAAATGAAAGCTAACTCATTTGTACCACAGTCATATGTTTATAAGGCATTGATTGCAAGCCACTTGGAGAAAGGCAACAAAGCAAGGGCTCAGCATCTGTATGAAGAAATGGCTAGTCTGTTCCTATGAGTGATGAATTCTGAGCTGCATTGTTCATCTGTAGCCTTATAAATGAAGAGTAATCTCATTATGTATGAGAGGATTTGCTTAAAGAAATTCCACTGTTGTTTTGTTGGGGAATTGGAGGCTTTGTTTTCTGCTACTATATTGCAGGTTGGTGGTGCATGCTGCCATAACCATTCATGCTTCACATACTTGTAAGTGTCATGAAGAGACCAAGGAAACTGAAATAATATGGCCTGAAGAATATTCTACTATGAGCTTCTTTTCTTTTCTTCTTTTCTTTAATAGGAAATGTAAGTTAATATTCCATTAGTTTGTTCTTGTGCAGATTCATGGGCTGAAATGGCATTGAAGTTGCCGCATCCTGTAAATTCTTCAGCTCTGTATTAAAACTAAGATAAAATTGGAAGTTATTTTAGAAATCAAATACATTGGCTAGCAGGAAGTTATGTTTTAAATGCATATCCATTACACAAATTGTATAGGTTCTACTTTGGAAAATCTTACTTATCGTTGAGGTCTTTAACTCAGGCTAGGAAGGCTTAAATGATACTTAAGATTTGGAGGGCTTGCAAATTCAGTTCCAAATGGGGGTCAGTTTTGGTTGTGCTATCTGCATCCACAAAAATGATTTCTCTGCATCACTTCGGTTCTTGCCCTTGATTCTAATATATTGTCATTAGGATACTAGTCAGCAACAAAAATTTGTAGTCTTTCAATGGCTTCCATCTTTGTGAAATGCATATAGTCATAGCATTTTCTCTAGGCTTGAATTTTGATTAAAAAGAAAAAGAAGAGAATGCCATAGAATTATTATTATTGTTATTATTTTTATTGAAAATAACCATATATGGGAAAAGCCTCAAAACTAGGGACAGTGGCAAGATGCATCTGATAAGAGCTTAATTTTACAGTGATTACATGGAGTAGAAGTTGGAATGCGTTGGATGAAAATGGTTACTCTAATTCATGGTGCATACTGATGTAGAGTGTCTGATGCCTTCATATTGTTCATCTACCTAAGAATGAAACAACCCAAAAATACAAGTCTTCCTTTCCAAATAACTTATGGTTTGGGGATTATAAATTCAATTGGAGATTCTTAGCAAATAGATATATCTGCTTACGAGAATCTTCAGTGATGATAGAATATGTTCAATTAAAGGATCCAGTGGAAATCCTGAAGCTTGTAATGACAAAAGTCCTGTTTAGCATGAACATGGACTGACCTTTTAATTGATAACTGCTGATTTCTGTTTTTTCCTCACAATGGGTATGACTGAAATGTCAAACTTCTAGTTTGTGTATAGCTAACTATTTTAGATATAGTTTAGGTATTGAGAAGTCTATATCCATAGGCTTTCTCAGAAATGATCCTAAGCTAATTTTTCTTCCGCTTTGCAGATGACAGCTATTATTTGGTGATGCTGCATGCTGTTCTAGAAACATATGTGGCATCTGGTCAAGTTATGGTAGTGCTGAAATCTACAGCATCACACAAGCAAAAGTGCTGAGATATTCAGATTGCGAGTGCTGATGATCCACACCAACACTGTCTTAACTGTTTGATACTTTTTGGGTAAGTCATCTATTTTGGTATTTGTTTGAACTCAGAAGGTTGGAAAGAGAAAACCAAATCCATAAATTCTCAGCATTTTGTTTTAAAGACTGTAAATTGACACGGTATCCTGTCAACAGTAAAAGGTTAATATTCATGGATGTACATGCTTTTACAAAATCAAATTTGCAAAGGTATTGGAGGTCCTAAAGAGTATATCTTCATGCAGAGTTTACACCACCCAATATTTTCCATATTTTCTTCTTTTTAGTGGTGTTGGGGAGCCTTGAGTTGAGGATCATATGGAATATGGCAAGGGGAGACAGCAGATCTTTTGGGTGGGATAAACAGATTCCTGTTTTGCAAAATCTTTTCGTTTTCTATGGGTTCTATAGCTGGTTTTTACAACTCTTGAACTGGAGTAATAAAAGGGCACTTTTGAATATCATGTCTATCATTGTTGGAAATATGGTGAAATTTGATGGCATCTGAGCGACATAGAAGAGGCTAGATTTGCTCCAACTATGGTGGATAATGGAGCTTCTTGGGGTAGCAGAGAAGCCTGAGAAAGTTCAGCACCTTGGTAAGTAGCTATGCATTGGCTATCCTAGTGGGAAACATCATATCGATGAGTTATTTAGGCAGCCAAGGGAATTAAGATTGATAATATATTCAATTGCTGCTCTTACATGCATTGGATATGGCAGCACAGCAATTTGATTGTGGGACAAATATAAATATGGTTGATCTGGAATATCATCTGCAAATTTGCATGACATTGAGATCAACTTCTGCTGACTGATTATTTTTTATTTGGTTTAGCCATAATCAGGCTGGACTGAGGTCAAGCAACCCAATATTTTGGAATTCAGGCTTATTGCCAGTAGATGGCATTGTATCTGGATTGAAGATGAGGTCTTGTTGTAGCTAATGCCTTAAAGTTTAGGCTCCAACAATGCAGATAAGGAAGAAGATCTTTTAAATATGAAAGACGGATTGGGTCAGAGTATTGAAGAATAGGGCAAACCGAGTCCGGGCCGAAATAGACGAAGGAAAGGAGAGCCCAAGGTCAACTGTTCTGAATGTTTCTGCTGAGTATCGCCTGAGAAGGATTTCAAAGATTTCTTAAGCTAAATTGATTCTGTACTTTTGTTTAGAGTGTAGAGGAAGCAAAGTGATAACGGAATTGTAAGTCACCTAGTTCTTTTTAATGAAATTTTCCAGAATTTCCCCCAATTATCGGTTCCTTCGGATTTCATCAATTGCATTGAGTTTAAAGAAATTCAATATATGTCATAGTTTAAGATTAATGAAGTTGCTTCAGCGCTCAAAACTTTGAAATTGCTAAAGCTCCATATAAACTCACAAGTACGCAAATGTTTGGAATGCTAAGCACACATTGAATTGCAAGACCACTGGCTTTATACAAGCCTTTTACAGGGAGATTCAAAACATGATAAGCCGAACCGTACACATGTAGTTAACTCCTGACACATCAAAACGCATGCCAAGTTATTCTCGCAGCTTCAAGAATACCTCCAGCTTCAGGGGTTTAGTTATGATATCTAGGACCCGCTCTTCTGTATTACGTTACATTAAATTCTACTATCCCATCGCTTGTAAGAAATGAAATCTCATGTCGAAATGCTTACAGCAATCATGTAAAATTGTGTTTCCTTGGAAGTTTAATGGCAGAACATTGTCATGGTAAATTGTAGTGGGCATACTTTGAACATGATCAAGCTTTTCATGAGTCCTTCTTAACCAAACACCCTGACGTGCACATGAGGCCGTTGATATGAATTCTGCCTCTATAGAAGAAGAACTCACACTAGATGCTTTCCTGAGGACCAGGAAACGGCCTCTGTCCCCAACATAAACACACACACGAGGTACTTTTAAGGTCACCGACATCTGCAACATAGTTACCATATGCAAATTTTATTAAACTTCCTTCACCTTTCCTGTAACGAATTTCAAACTCCACAAGTACCTTGGTGTCCTCTTGGCATCTTGTACTGGTTTGTCTATGTATCTATCGATTAAACCCATGCATAGACGAGATCGGATCTGGTGGACGTCAAATACAGGAACCTACGTGCCAACCAATTTCTTGAACTTTGTAGCATTTACCCCTTTCCCACCTTCTTTCTTCGACAATTTAGAGCCCGGAACAATTGGATTATTCACATGGTTACTTCCCGGAGCCACTTGGGCATAGGACTCCGCTGAACTTGTTTTTCCCTTTGAATATATATATATATTTTTTTAACACACAATAATAATGGGATTAGAGATTACGCTACTGCTGACTTTATCCTCCCCCACAACCAAACATCAAAATCAAACTTTTTTATTTTATTATCTTATTTTGACTTGTTTTATTCTCTCTCTCCCCCATAAAAGAAACGTAAGAAAACAAATTTTACTTTTCTCTTTTTTCCCTCAAAATTACGTTTTCCTTGTTCTCTCTCTCTCTTTCGTAAAGGTYACACTACCATCTCGTTGTTCTCTATTTTTTCATTTCTTTTGTTCAAGTCTTTTCTGGTGAGCCCTTAWATATGGTACTTTTTATTAAAATTATGAATCTCGTATAAGTTCAAAGGTGGACTACCGAAGGGATTTGAGGCAAGAGCAAGACTGGTGCTGGATTATTGTGTTGTTGGAGTTTTAAATAAGATCAAGAAACTTAAAAAAGAGAAAGTAAAGAAATTAAAATTTTTAAAGATTAGTTTATTCTCCTTTATGTTTTAATTTTCTTAGAAATCTTTTGTTTTATATCTCAATTGTAAATATTTTAACTTTTTATTTATAAGGATTTCAGTATTTTTAACTTTTAAGGTTTAATCTTTTTTAGCATCTATTAATGTTTTAACTTTATATTGTGTAAAGAATCATGTTCTAATTTTTTTATTAATTTTTTAGGAATTAATGGCTAAATTTAAAAAGAAAACCTCTTATGAGCAACCATCTCCCTTCCAAGCAAATAGTGATACAAAACACTGTTCAAAGCAAAAAAATTATTATATGTATAAAATCTCGATGAGCCGCATAGCATCAAAAACCTGACTAAAATGACTTGCAATGAAACCTGTCTAGTTCCGGTATCAAGTTCCAAAAGTTTTGCTTTGAATTTACCTCTCGTTCATGTTTACTGAAACTTTTGTCCCATTCATGGAGATATTCCACTTTCTAGTAAATGAATCTCGATTTGATTTTCATTTTAGACTACTACTTCATAACATGTTCCTAATCTGCAGAAAGAATGATGATTTTTGATTAATTTCTGCAACAAGTTTGACAGATGCATTAAAAATGAATAACAATTTCGTGCTCTTTAGAACTTCACAAGTTAGAATAAGAAGAAGAAATACTTGTCCCTAATTTCATTACCATCTTTTGTGCTCTACACAATATCCCAATACCTGTAATGATTCAGATATGGACATCACGATGCCAAATTTGATAGCAAAATAGATGTGAGGTGCACTTTCTATCATCAACGTCTCCTGTATAGTCACTATCTGAATAAACCAACAAATTTTCTTTTTCCTCTTTTCTTATAAAGAATCCCCAACTCAACAATCTCTTTTAAGTATCTAAGAACCCTTTTCACAGATCAATAGGCCTCTCCATGAATCCACTAATCAAACTTACCCCATGCATCAAGTCTAGTCTTGTGCAGTTATATGAGACTGCCCACCATTTGCTTATAAGTGGTGGTATCAACTCCTTCATCCTTCACAAATTTGACCCCAAGGACAATTAGATTCTTTACAGGATCGCAGTGCTCCATCTCAAATTTCTCTAAACTTTTTTAGCATACTGTTTCTAACTTAAAAATTCCTTCAGAGTTTTTCCCAACTTCCACACCAAGAAAAAACTTCATTTTTCTAAAAGCAGACATATCAAATTCCTTCTTCATGGAGTCCTTAAATCTCCCAAACATAGCCTCATCATTTCCTGTAAAACTAAGATCATTCGAGTACAAATTGACCCCAAGAAGTCTTTCTCCTTCTTCTGATTTTACAAATAATGTGTAAATCACAAGGACATCTTTCAAACCCCTCATTAACAAAGTAGGACTCAATTTTGCTATACTAAGCTCGAGGAGCTTGTTTAAGCCCCATATAAAGCCTTCTTCCATCTGTATACTTTGTCTTCTGTACCCTTCTTCTCATAACCTCGAGGTTGTTTAACAAACATTGCCTCATTCCATTCGCCGTGCAAGAAAGCACTTTTCACATGAAGCTGGTACACATTCCATTCGTTGAGAGCTGCAACAACAAGAATCATTCTGATAGTATCCCAACGAGCTACTGGTTCAAACACCTCGGTATAGTCTATACCAAGCTGTTGAGTGTATCCCTTTGTCATAAGACGAGCTTTAAATTTATCAACCTCCCCATTTTCATTCAACTTGGTTTTGAATATCCTCTTGACTCCTATCGTTAGCTCCATGAAGTAACGTAGTCAACTCCCAAAGCCATGGATTCTCTCCATTTTGAACTTTTGATAGCTTCTTCAAAGGATACAGGATCATCAGATAATGTAAACATTGCAAGGTTATGCATCTCTTCCTCATCAAACAACCCCGCAGCACTTACAAGGTTGTGCATCTCTTCCTCATCAAACATTATAGGACTCAATGAAATGATCTTCAGCTGATTCATCTGGTGATGAAATATAATCAAGTCTTACTCCAATCCGTTGTACATGGTTACAATCATTACCATCATCTCCTTCTTCATCCTCCTCTATTCCATTTTCATATTCATTTTCGTATCCCCATTCGAGAACATCACATTTGACACATTCAACAATTTTATCTGAAATTCCTCTTCTCTCCTTCCTCAAACACCACGTCCATGCTTATGACAATTTTTTTGACACATGATGATATAATCTATAAGCTTTTGATTCTTCACTTAAGCCTAAGAAAACACACTTGAAACTTCTYTCATCGAGCTTCTSCCMTTTGTTGTTAGAAATGTGCACATGGCAAATGCAACCAAACGCCTCGAAAGGATCAACGGAAGGTTTAAATCCACACCATTCTTCCTCAGGAGCCATGTCTTTCACTGTCAATGTAGAACATTGATTAAGAACATGGACTGCCCAATTGACAGCCTCATGCCAGAATTCTTTCGGAACTTTTTTCTCTGCAACATGCAGCGGACCATATTCATAATATTTTCATTTTTCCTCTCTGCAACCCCATTCTGTTGTGGAGTATAAGCTGCAGTGAGTTGTCCGCTAATTTCGTTAGAGCTGCAAAACTTGTTGAATTCCAGTGAGGTGAACTCAAAGCCTCTCTCAGTATAAAGACAACATATAGAATTTTCGGTTTCTTTTTCTACCAGATTCTTGAAATTTTGAAATGTGACAGAAGCTTCTGACTTGAGATTCAAGAAATATGTCCATAATTTTCTGCTGTAATCATCTATAAAGGTGATTATATACCTCTTTTTGCTGTTTGACTCAGGTGTGATGAGACCGGAAATATCAGCATGCCCAAGTTGAAGTTTCTGAGAGGCTCTCCACAYCTCCACAAGTTTTTCTTTGGGATGGGTTCTCGATGCTGCTTGCCTATGATACAATCGATGCACAATTTTGAAGAGGCCTTGAGAGGAGGCAGGCCCTTCACTAAGTTCTTGCAGGACAAGGTTCCAGGACCTTTGAAACTTAGATGCTCAAACCTATGGGGCCATAGATGAGTTCTGTCTTCTGATGCGGCTTGGGAGTAAGTTAGATCTTGAGTTTACACAGCAGCAAGTACCACAAACATTCTGTTAGCAGATATTGTGATCTGCATAATTAGTCCTTTTGAAGGATGATATATTTTGCCTCTCCATGTTGAATTAGAATGGCCAAGATTCTTGCAATTGAKGGATACTCAACAAGTTATTTTTTAACTTAGGAATATAAAAATACTTCACTAATCACCCGAATTGCTCCATTGACTTGGATTCTGATTATACCCTCTCCAAATTACTGCAATCTTCGAGTTGTTGCCAAGCTTTACAACTTGTCTGAAAGTTTCATCTAGGTTAAGAAACCATTGTTTGTTACTGCCGCATGTGGTTGCGGCAGCCAGAGTCAAGAAACCATACCTCCTCTTGTGTGAAATTGTGTGGCTCAATATGGGACATTAACAATATCTCCTATTCTTCATCAAGTTCAGTATAATTCGCACCTTTTTTCCAAATAGGACATTCATATTAAAAATATCCTAGCTTGCAACACTTGTATCACTATACTGTTGCCTTGTTGGGTGGTTGTTCCCCCTCCTCTCCCTCTTCCTTGAGCAGAGCCTGGACCTCTGCCTCTGGTTCCTCCTCTCTTCATAGCTGACTTTTAGAGCTTGTTCTTCATTCCCATCCCAAAACATCCGTTGCTCATAAACTAACAGACTACTCTACAATTCATCTATTGTCAAAATATCTAAATTGTTAGATTGTTCAACAGAATATACCACATAGTTGAACTTTGTGGTCATAGACTTGCAGAATTTTCGCGATGATCACCACCYCCTGCTCCATCTTCTTGCCATGTATTTTCATTTTGTTTGCAATTGAGAGAGTTCGAGCGAAGTATTCATCTACTTTCTCACCCTGCAATACTACAAATTCTCTCCGAGGGGTCTGAACCTGTGCTCGCTTGACTCTGGRAGAGCCTTGARATTTTTGTTRRGTGGAATCCCAGATATGCWTGGTTATCTCTTTGTTGAGGATAGTTTCCATGATTTTACAGTCAATGGCCTGGAAGAGATAATTCTTCACTCTAGAATCCTTCACCTTCGTATCCTCGATTGTCTTGCATTGAGCTTGTGTGAATAGAGCTTCATCCTCGCTAGTGTGACTCCCTTTTCAATCAATTGCCAGTGCTCCTTTGAATGTAATTAAGTTTTCTATCATCATAGCCCAGTGATCGTAGRAGCCACCGAATTTTGGATCGGTGGCTGCACAAAACTCCCCTCAGCTGCCGTTCTCACTAGCTCCTTTTTAGCTCACTCTCTCTTTCTCTTACTAAGAAATCTGCTATTTCTATCACTCTCAATTAGGCCCCGTGGTAGAGCTATGATACCACTTTGTTAGAAACTAATAAACTCAGCACACACAAATATCAGAATTTGGGAGTTTGAAGCCTATCTTATTGAATAGATAAACTGTGAATTTATACTGGCCTTACAAAATAAGAATTAATTAAAATATCAACCACGTTTACATGATCTAAATACAAGGAGAACTTGCTTAATAATAATTCAATTCTAAATTGATACCTATAAATCAGGGCTTATTAACTGAACAATCATAAAGTGATAAGTCTTAGTTATCTAAAGGTCTAACACAAGATACAAAATGATGTGGTGTCTGAAAAAATTATAGAAGTTCAACGGAGTCCCCAAGGTTMGGACGCTGAGATGTTTTAGAAATTGCCTCACAAGGTTAAGAGAACTCAAAAAAAAGCTTCAACATCTCATTGCTCGAATATGCTAATTGAAACACGGAAGAAGCTTAGATCATTTATTGCAACTCCAGGAAGAATTCTAGAGAATTAGAAGTCGCTCTAATTAACTTAAATAGGGTGGTCAGAACACATCTTCCTTTCATCATCATACTCAACAAAGGCATATCGGGAATCAAGACTTGGAGATGATTGATGGCGAGCGGATCGTTCATAGAGAGGAGGAGACTGTTCAGGAGATGATTTGCTCGTATTCTGAGAATCTGTTGGGGCCGAGGAGAGGGAAAGCTAGATTGAGGAGATCATAGGAGGGTCTGTGGATTGTGAATTGGATGGGCATCGAATTGCCTTGCTGCCAAGCACTTAAAGGAGATGTACCCGACAAAAGGCCTGGAAACGGATGGGCTTTCGCGTCATCTTTTACCAGAAATTCTGAGATGTGATAGGCGGTGATGTTATGAAGCTGGTACTAGATGTTCAAAATAATGGACATTGATTGGATGACCTTCACCCCAACACCTCTATTGTCTGAGCTTTTTCACTGAGTCGATATCTCATAATTCAGAGAAGAACAAAATAACAGATCAACATTATCTGCTGTTACATTCTGGCTGTGAACATATTGAATTTGGACAAAGCTCTTTGTTTTAAATTCGATAGACATGGTACATTGCGGTTCATGCTGAATCCAACCATCACTTATCTTAAAACTGCAAACAAAGAAGACTAGCTTGATCTATACTTGCCAAAATCTGTACAAAACCAAGTCTGCCACAAAACTCAGAAAATATTTTGATTTGTGAACAATGTGAACAAAAGATAAGGAAAGATGCACTATTCATATTCAAATCATACAGTGAACAAACCATTCTACGTTGGATCATTATTTAATTGCAAGAGGGCTTTAGAAGAGCCGGCGCCTGCTGAAACCGATGAACTGCATCTGCTGCACGAGCAATTGGCTTGATCACACCTCTCTGAGGCTGCAAGACTTGCTGATGATGTATAGGAGAACTTGCACATATGCATTGGTGGAGCAAAGTACATTGGGACGGGTTGTTTTGATGGAAGACTTGGTAATGGTGCCTCAAAATTGAGGACATTAATCACCTGCCTCATAGATGGTCTGAGATTATGATCAGGATGACAACACCATAACCCCACCACCGTTAAGCACTRAAATTGCCTCTCATCAAAAGCCTCGTTTCTTAGTCTCTTATCTGCTGCATCTAGCAATTTTCCGTCGCCGTATAAGTCCCAAACCCATTCCACTAGACTTAGCTTGCCTGGTTCGGCCTTTAGATCTWTAGCTCTTCTTCCACATGTGATTTCAAGAGCAACAACACCAAAGCTGTACACATCAGATTTCCTGCTGGCTTTGCCTGTGGTCACACATTCTGGTGCCAGATAACCCATAGTTCCAGCCAAAACAGTTGTTTGTGAGCCTAATTCGTGGTCAACAAGCCTGGCTAAGCCAAAATCGCCTAGTTTAGCGTTGTAATTCGAGTCCAGCATCACATTGCTAGACTTTACATCTCTGTGGACTACGCATTGTTCCCACTCTTCATGTAAATAAAGCAATGCAGAAGCCAAGCCTTGAGCAATTTTGTACCTCCTGGGCCATGGCAACTTTGGTTTTCTGCCAAATAGATGTGAATCAAGACTTCCATTAGGCAAGAACTCATATACTAGAAGGAATTCTCCTTGTCCATGGCACCAACCAATAAGTTGAACCAAATTCTTGTGTCTCAAACGACTAATTYTCCTTACTTCAGATGCATACTCTTTCTTTCCTTGTTTTGATCCTCTAGAGACACGTTTCACAGCTACTTTAGAGTTCGTCTCACTTAGCAAGCCCAAGTAAACACTACCAAAGCCTCCCTCTCCAAGCTTTCCTTCCGCAGCAAACTTATTAGTCGCGCAATTTAACTCATGGAATGTGAATCTTTTAGGCCCTGCTCCCTTCTGAAAGTCTTCCTCTACAGAGTCATCAATAGTTGGCTCCTCCTTTAGCCAGATAGCCCATTTCTGCCATCTGGAAAACCAAAACAACCCCAAAAAGCAASCTAATGCACCAAAACCCACCCCTAAGCCTATTACCAAACTGTTATTTCTTTTCTTCTCTGCGATCTCCCAAGTGGAGTTAAAACTCCAGGTTATAATGGTGTGTAACTCTACCTCATTGCCTGTGGCAGCTGAAAATCCAACTCTTACCAATTCAGGCAAAATATCCCTCAAGTCAACGACATATGAGAGGTTGGAATCTCCATTGAAAGCTGGATTATTATCATAGGAGAGGAAAGCACTTAAATTTTTGGTAGTCGAGTTATAGCTCACCCAAGCATTAGCCTTGATTCCGTTCTTCATGCTACTTTTCCATGTAAAATTAGCCACTGAAACAATAGAATTGATGTTGATACCAACATGATCTGAACTAGGATCCCAGGGATCCTTGAAGGTATCAAACTCTACAGCAACCAGGCCAGTTGCAACCGAGTGAAGATCTGTTCTATTGCTGAAGAGGCCAAGGTAACCATCCGAAGAATTGGCTGGAATATCAGCATCAAAGGGTGCTAGGAAGAAGCTCAGGCCATGACCATATACTTCTGCATTCAATGCATTTATAATGAACGAAAAGTGCGTAGTAAAATCCGACAGCTTTCTGGAACCACGGTCCCAAATGCGAATAGGCTGCGCATAGGAAGCCCGGCCAACACTTCTGATCAGAGAACTATCAAGTTGATTCTTAGTGACTTGAATTACACCACCGGCTGAAAATGCATCCCCTTGGTAGAATATCTCCTGTACGTTTGGCTGAAAACTAGAGAATTTGAAGGAAACTGAGGCTGCTGGGGGGATCAAAACAAAGAAGTAGATGATACAATCAAATGAATGCCAGTACCTCTTTTGCATTTGTATGCTGGAAAATCCTGATTTCAGGACATTCATTTTTACGAAGGAACTTGATTGAAAGAAAGAAATGACAAAATATTTGATGAATCTAGATTCCCCAAGACTCTGCTATGGAAGTATATTCTGTACAAAACCGAAGCAAGCATTGTTTTATCAGTTAGTCAAAATCATAAAACCGTTGATATTTTTTCGAATGTTTGRCTTTTCTAAACACACAAATCAATTTATCTTCTTTTGGAACTATCTCAGCTAAGTCGAGACATATAATCAAATGGAATCATCTAAAGTGATTGTCCTTGTAGAAGTTTAAAGAGTATCATTCATTAGATTAAAAGCAGAACATTCAAAAAAGTATTAATCAGATAAAAAATGAAAAACAATTYACCAAGAATATGACAATTTGAGATTTGAAATCTCATGTCATCAAGAATTCTAAATCAAGCAACTATGATGATTTCTTATTGGTGAGAATTTCCCTGACCAAAAGGTCAATAGGAATATAGTACATTGCTGACCTTGAAGTAGTCCCATTTCAGGTACCTAGTTTCTGGGCGGCAAGATGTAAATTATCGTTTATGCATCTTTCAGTACATCATTATCTCAAGGATGAGTTGAGATACGTGTAAGGCTCCGCTAAGTCAGCTTTTCCTCTGTTTGGACTTGTCACAATGAAAAATCAAATGCGAGTAGGAGCAACTTGAGATGAGCGAAGACAGGTCTAGAGTTCCAGATTGAACATTTGAGCTCCACATGTCCAACAATGTCGACTGCCGGCTTTGTAGTTTGGCTTAAGTTTCTGAAGGTATAAWGAAGCTCATATTATTGKTTTCTGTTTTTAGAAAGTCATCTGCATTATTATCAACAAAAAGTTGCTGGTTACCATTTAACAACTAGATTAGTACTGCGTTAGGGGTTMTCCTTCAACATGCACTAACAAAATGCAATTGTATATTTCAAAGAAAAATGACCATTGGAAATTGAGTTAAACTGGCAGAAACAGAACACTAAGCAATCATCATGTTGGTTCAGTTAATGCAAAGGGATCGAGAGGTACCATAGAAAAAGTCCGAAGATCATGCTGATACATGAACTTAAGTGTATGGAAGTTGAAAAGTAGCAGCAGTAATTTGCTGCATCTCCCTGTCCCAGTTGAAATCTTGAGCCAAGATTGTGCACTACTAAATAACACATGTTGCCACCAAAGTGCTGTTTTACAGTCTAGGGAATGGGTGCATGCAATTTCATTTTCTGCCAGAAAGAATTCCAAGTAAAAACAACTACAAAGCTTTAGAGCCTGTAGTATGAATTTGTTTGATGATCATATTGAATTTGATAGTCTTTAATTCCTTTTTACTGGCTAGACATTCGAATCAAACTGTAGTACTTGTGTAAAATCCTCCTTGGGGCCAAAACTGCTGATACATTGCAGAATTCAAGAATATGATTACCAAGGAAGACACGAGGGATTATCATCGATTTAAACTAAGCTTCAAACTTCTATATCTCCGTCTCCCTRTCCAAAATTCTGCTTAAAATTCTCAGAATAGACTATGTTCAAGATTCAAGRACATTCTTTTTGGCTTAACATGACAATCGGTTCAAGTCCAAACGTATTTACTGATATTTCCCTTGCAATAATCGATCATCTGATACCACTGTCTAAGTTCTAACATCCCCTGCATTCTACTCAGTTTATGTCTGAACAATAACGATTAGCCTTCTACTACAAATATTTTATGACGATCGGCTCAATTTCAAGAATTGGACTTCAAAATCCTATGAAATGAAGTTGAACAAGAAGGGAGGTAAACAAGATCTTCTAGTCTTCTCGAGTCTCGGATCCAAAATGTGCACACAAACGAAAAAACTGACCTAGCTACGTCAAATCATTCGAATCCAATCCATTGAGGGAAAATCGAGCACTGCCTCATAGTTCACATGCATGATTTCTCATGATAGCGATGCTGTCACACCGTAGACGGTGGTTAAAGACTCAGAAATGGGCCCTAGACTGGCTACCGATGGCTGTTTCAGCCCCAGCCACCAACAACCAAATAGTGCCATCCAATTGATAAACCTTTGAAAACAGATCAGAGTCTCCATTTGATTTGACAATTATAGCACTCCAGCATTCATTGCTGCATGTCGACAACCCTACAATTTCTTATATCCACTTCAGAGTCGAGGATTTCAATCGATTTTAAATACGAATATCATCCTATTTTAACCTATCAGACGGCCATTAGATAACTTTATCTTCATACTAAACTTTTCAATGAGAAGAATCAGTTGTTACAGCTGAAAATAAATACATATGGATCTATATGGACCCTASTGATACCTGTTATGTCATTTTACATGGTGGAAAAGCATAATGAAGGTGATGGAGAYATAATATGATGGTACCTGGTCATGTATGTTTTCTTTTGTAGTTTTCTAGTACAGGTGACGGTCCTACGAATGTCGAATCATATTTATTTGGCTACAAATTTTTTTTTTTTTTTACTTAATTGGCTAATTAACTTATATAAGTTCCCATCCTTTCATTGTTCTCAATGGTAAAATTTGAAATTTTACAAATTAACTATCAAATTCTACTAATGTCACCCTCTCGATATTATTTTACAAGTAATGCATTTTTAATTACGAGACACTCTTTATAATGTAATTTGATATGTCTTAATATGTTATGTGTATTTTTATATATAATAAATAAAATTAATCATATTCTCTCTTTTATATTTTCTTCTCCGATACCAACTCATACGAATAACTCCACTATACATTTTGATGGAATAAAAAATTATAAAAATTACAATTTACAAAGTTTTTGGTCGGAACAACGAATTACCGGACAGAAACCTTGGATCTACCTTAAATATCGATATTGATAAAAAAAAAAAATAAAAATAATAGTGATATCATGACTACAGAAGTCTATGAAAATAACCTTTGTTAATTTATTCAGTAATGGACGTGAATGATTGATTAGTTATAGCTCCCATGTTCATGGTTTGGTGGTACGTAGCAGTTTCTTTGTGTCCATGCAGACTAAAATATTCGGGAGCCTTATCACTTATCAGACTTCAGTCGATGAAGAGTTGCACTGCAAAGGTGGGGGCTCCGATACTATTATGTATTTTATGGTAATTATTTACTTTATAAACTTATCAAATTTGAGATTTTTCAATTATAAAAACCGCTCTAATTTTCATTTTTAATTCATCTATAGACCTATATTTCGTTCTATTACTCTAATTTAATTTTTTAGATACATATTTTAAATATTGATTAAAATCAGAAGAAATCATATATTTATGTAACTCGGATGAAGGTTTTTATTTTTTCTTTTTTTTAAAGAAAAAAGTGTAAAAGGATAAAGATGGCTAACTAGCTTAGGTATCTACCAATAAGATAGTGATCAAAAATGACCTTCATGTTCGGTGGTTTGCCAATTCAAATTGAGATGGCAAGGGATGATTACTGGTTCGGACTTTATTAAAATCCTTGATTGTTTGAGGACTACATTGACAAAATTTGTTTCTGGGCCCCATTAGTCCGGTGTTTTACACATCTTCAAAGTAATAATTATCAATGACTTGATAATAAGATATTATTTTATCCATTAAAAATTATGTTTTAAAATAATAAATTTTAAATTTGACTTATATTTTTAAGCGGGTATAAGGAGACTCTTTGAAAAATCCGTTGTCCCATCAAGCTCGTCTTTATGGACGAAATACTCCTTTGAAATGAGGCTCTTGTTAGAGAAGAATTTTCGTTTATGAGCTTTCTCGAGCACTCTTAACTCTAATCTAATTTTTCTACAATAGTAGGTTTTTCATGTGTTTCAAACTTTTGATTGGTTGATTAATTTTTATTGAAAAATCGATGATTTATGTCATTATAGTAWATTAATTCTTGATAAATATTTATTAACTTTTGTTTTACTTATTTATATTTCTTAAAAGTTTACGTGCTAAATGATTTATTGATTATGTCAAGATAATATAAATTTTTTTTCTAAAGGGAAAATCGACCTAAAATAACTATTTATTTTAAAATTAATGGATGTATTAAAGTCCTGTGCAATGAATAATCGGAATCTATCTTTTGAAACAGTAATGGAACAAAGATAAACGTACATAAATTATTAATGAACATAATAAAATAATAGTTAAAAAAACATTTATCAAAATTGATATCTAATGACACAAAAGACTGTTTTTCCATTTTTTAATCTATTAATTCCTTTTCAAAATGTATCTATTACTTCTAATTCAAACTTTATAAGAGTGTCCATATCTATATATAGTAGTGAATGTCTTTTTTTTTTGGGAGCAAGGTTAAACCTACACACAATAAAGAAATAAAATAAAATTTATCTATCATAATATTCCAGTATTTTTCTATAAACAACTTTTTTCTTGTGTTTTGTGGTAAACAATTTCTTGACCATGGCTGAGTCAGCAACTTCTTTGAGGTCTCTAATATTCAATATCAATATTATTTATTTTATAAGTCATTTTCAGATATAATTGAAGGCAAAGAGGGAATTAGCACAAAACATCCATTCTATCATTCGGCGTAAACATAAAAAGAGAAARGCCAAATGATAGAATGGGTGTTTTACTCTTGATATATAAATATATTCATCTTCTTTTATTAGTATTTTCTACATTACTAATAATTGCAGTACATAATACAAATTTTTTAAGTTAATGCTTATACAATATTAAGGTTCAATTAATATTTCCTCCTACTCAGTTCCCCAGATTCAAAATCGTCTAAACCGGGACCTGGACGGGCCTGGAATAGCCGAAGAGCACACCAAGTCGGGCCGGTGCTCCATTTGCCAACTCTACAAATATGTACAAGTGTATTGATGGAACTTTGACCTATTGTACGACCTTTGCAGCATCAAAACCAAACCATATCTGATGGGACCATTAAGATCAATTACCATAATTATGTGGATAGGTTGCAATAAAACCATAGGACATTCTTGCTTAGCAAAGTAGATCACTTTTAGAAACTCAAATAGGATAATTTTTTTTGTTTTTTTTGGCTATGATRATTAATCATCATTTATGCCATCACAGGTTTCAGAAGCCCTTTGTTCAAAGAAAGTACAGATACTAAAATTGTACATTACTAATGTTCAAATTCAATGCATTTCTGCTACATAGGCGAAGGACAAGGCAATTCCCTTTCAAACTTTATATTAAACGTGTCCTCTTCTTTTTCTTTCTAGGCTCTTAAGTCATTATCATCCTCATTGACATTATTATTTTCGCATCAAAATTTATGCTCCACATATGTAAGAGCTTAAATCTTTGACTCTTACCTCTTAAATTTAATTAACAAATATATCAAAATTAGAAATAATCGTAATTATTCTCCTTTTAATCCCATGTTGATAAAGATAAAATATCAAATTTAATTTGATCTCATACCTTCCTATACGACATATATATATATATATATGTCATATTTTAATGGATTAAGCTTGACATGAGGCCTCTCCCCCGTTCCCTACCTTAGCATGAGCTTCAGTGAAAGTCACAGTGGAAGTACTTGATACTCAACACATGGAATGGAAGACACCCTGTCCCAATTTTCAGAGTCAATCTCATGCCATTTGGAATTAAAATTAAAAAGAAATTAGATCAGGAAAAATAAAGAAAAGAAATAGAAAAAATGAACATAATGAAAATGTGAAGCGCAGAGTTAGGGACCACAGTGACACGAGGATTGGAGAGACGTGGCAGAATCACATGGCGTTGGACCAATATGTGGGTGGAGGTGGCACTTCAAGCGTCGCTCCAGAGCCTTGCTCCCTGCCCTTGGAATACAATACCAGTAGGGTCCCCTACGTTACCACACACAGACTCGCGCTCATTCACCTTCGGTTCTTGGGTACTATTTGTTTCTTTTTCTTTTTGCCTTTTTAATTTGTCGACATCACCACAATTTTTATTGATATTCGACTACATTTTTTAATTTTTATATAAATTAATTAATTGATTTTCATTCATTCRGAGTTAATTTATAACTAAACTTATAAAGACAACGCTTGCTGATCTTTTTTATTTTTATTTTTTATCTCTTTGTACTTTCCCCATTTTTATGGTGATTGTGCGCCTTTTCTCTTTATTAGATAAATAGATTCAATCAAATAACCTAAAAAAATTAAGTTCCGTCGCATTTAAATTTTAAATTGAAGTTTTTATTTTTAAAAATATTTTTAATTTTATATTATAATTAACTACTTTTGAATTGCTTAAATACATTTGATTTGTCATTTTTATAAACTATTTTAAAAATGAAAAATTATAAAATAKGTTCCATTTAAAATTTATCAAAAAATTTATTTTGACTATTTTAATAAACCGACTTGTGACTTACAGTAAGAGTAATGCTCGTCAATATAATATAATTATGTTGAAATTACAATTAAACTCAAGGAAGGAATGCCATCTAGATAATTAAATAGTTTATTGAATATTCACTAAAGAGGGAAAAAATCAAAAGTATGCTATGGTTTTATTGTAAAGGAATATTTTTAAAAAAAATATTTTTACTCGAATACTCTACGTAATAATTTCTTTTTCAAATACTTTTTTCTAACAGTTTTTTTATACAATTTTCTGACATATTCTTAAAATCAGAGAAGTGTAAGACGATATYTAAGGATAAGGTAAGAAAACTCGTGCTACGTTGTGGGGGTCAGTTATCCAACACTAGATTTCATGTGATTTCAAATATTAATTTTGTGAAATTTTATTTCTTTGCTATTTTGTGGAAAGAATAAAACAAAGGAAGCAAATTAAGGAAAATTAATTACTTTGAGGCAAGTAGAAAAAGTAGACTATGAAGTTCTGTTAAAATTCTCACCATTCCTCTAACTCTCTTTCATTGAATGGCCCACACGAAAGTCCAAAAATCGATGTTGACGTCTGGATCCCTCGATCTGGTTATCATGGGTCCCGCTTTTTATGTCTCAGATATTTCACCGACTTCTTGGCTCCAAGCGTGTTTCACACCCTCCAGCTCTCTACGCTTCTTTGTGGAGTCGTCTCSTGACACGAATAGAGAAACGCGTGAAGAGCAACTGTGGCCTTCCCGTGCAACTCATGTGGGTCATGGACCAATAAAAAGTTATTTTCATGAAGAGAAGTTGGTAAATATCAGAAGTTCGGGATASTCTTCTGTCCTAACCCACTCTACTTTCTGAGACTGTTTAGACCACGCGATTGAGATGACAATTTTAGATTTATGGAATTCTTTTAAAAGAAATCTTTGTACCATTTAAATGCATATATTTTACATGACATTTATCATGCAAAAATCTTCCTCTCATTTTTTATCAAAGAGGAAACTCTATCATTCTTGCTCTCATTTAAGTATATTTTTTTATAAATTTTTTGCCATTTTTAATATGATTGCAAAGTTTCGAAGTATGATATAAGTATAAATAATTTTTTAATTTTAAAAAATATATTAAGTACGTTTTTTTCAATTTAAAAATCTTAAAGTATATTTTATTGCTAATCACATCCTCTCTAAGTGACTAATAGAATATTCAAAACCGTTTTCTTCTATAAATATTCACTTTAATAAATTCTCTCTTATTATTAACATAATTAATTTAGAATTTTAACATCAAAATTGAGAGCTATTAATATATAAAATTGAATTCAACTTTTTATGAGATATCATAATAGATGAAAGAGATTATACTTAGGATCGACATGAAGATTCAAAGGTTTGAGGCATCTCCATTAAAAAAAAAAAAAAAAATGCTTCACTCAATTGGAGAAAAGAACTATTACCATGAGTTTTTTTTTTACCAAAATAAATAAAACTAAAAATAATTTGAAAGTTTTTCATTTTTCTCTTTTSCCTAAAATGGTGCGAAGCGAGCGTGTGACAAACTCGCGAAGGAACAGGGCTGGTAACAACTGAAGTCCCTAACTGCTAGCGGGCCCCAAAAGGACCCCATTAGTTCATTCTCATTACAAATATAATAATGTAATTGGTGAAATTGTACGGGCAGCTGATCTCGAAATGTAAGAATGAGCTTTGGCATAGGCGAGCTGCGCCTCACCGTGGCATCTTTTCAGCAGTGCGGTGCTGCCACGGCTCTTCGATGCTTTTAAGTAGTTGCCGGGCCAATCCCTTAAAATAACCCCCTAAATTAACTTTAACTCTTTAAAAATAATTTTAAAAAAATACTCCATTTTCTTTAAATATAAAATGTAACTACACGGATAGAAAAGCAAATAAGAGTATTTTAATCTTTATTAACTAATATTATCATGTAATAATAATTTAACAGACGAATATTTTTGTAATTAAAAAATTATTAATCATTCAAGAATATGTTAGAAAATTTTTAAATTTTTAAAAAACTTACCACGTAAATATAAAAATAAAACATATAATKCATTTTGATTAATATTATGAAAAATATATTAAAAAATCTTCAATTTAATTCATATACACAGGTATGCACTACGATGAGGAGTTTTTTCTTTTTGAATTATAAGATAAGGGGTTCGTGATATAAAATGCTGGGGAAAGTAGTAGCAGTATAGTATATAGTATTTTAATCCAAATAGCAAGTTAGTTTAAAATAAATTATATAAAGAAATGCCATTATTATGGCTGGCTGGCTTCCTTTCTCTTCCTTATCTTCCCCAGTCCCAAACCAGTACTGAGTTCTCCTCCTGTTCCTCTCTTGAAGCTCGCGCCTCTTCACGAGCACTTCTCATTAATCTCTGACTCCAAACTCTTTTCTATTTTTTTCCCAATAAATTCAAGAAATTGAAAAAAGCGATGCAAAAAACCAAGCAAAAAAGCAGACTTTCAAACTCATCCACTTGAGATGATCCAGGTTTCTTGAAGCAATTGCTGGTCCAGTCCAGAAAATCTTCACATACTCCATCAACAACTCTTGCCAAAATGAAAAGGGATCGCGACCGTGAGAAGGGTGACGCCTCCTTGATGGCCAAGATGGCATCCACTTCTTCAATTTCTAATAGTAAAGCTAAGATGTGGGAAGAAGAGCAGCCGGATGCGGGAATGGATGAGCTTTTAGCTGTTTTGGGATACAAGGTCAAGTCCTCGGACATGGCGGATGTCGCCCAGAAGCTTGAGCAATTGGAGATGGTCATGGGGACTACTATGGAAGATGGGATTTCTCATCTTTCTACTGATACTATTCATTACAATCCCTCTGATCTTTCCGGATGGGTGCAAAGCATGCTCTCTGAACTCAATAGCAGCAATCTCAATTCGCCTTCAACGATTAGCTACGAGCAAATTTCAGCAGGTGAAGTTTCAGCGTCCGTTGGCACTGTTAGTAACTCTATTATTAGCTTTTCGGATAATAAGCAAGGAGAAAATGATAGAGAGATCTACGATGATGACTTGAGAGCCATCCCCGGTGATGCTATTTTCAATAATACTGGAAAAGAGAATGGCAAAGAATCAACCTCCGACACTAACAAGAGGATGAAATCTTCAGCTGGATCTGAATATGGCGATACTTCAGCATTAGCGACTTTGCCTTCTACTGATGCGGCGCGCCCCGTGGTGCTGGTGGACTCACAAGAGACAGGGATTAGGCTTGTCCATACTTTAATGGCGTGTGCAGAAGCTGTGCAGCAAGATAATTTTAAGCTTGCCGATGCCCTTGTCAAACACATAGGGATATTAGCAGTTTCCCAAGCTGGGGCTATGAGAAAAGTCGCAACTTACTTTGCGGAGGCTTTGGCTAGAAGGATTTACAAAATTTATCCACAAGATTCACTCGAATCATCCTACTCAGATGTCTTGCAGATGCACTTCTACGAGAGCTGTCCTTACCTTAAATTCGCACACTTCACGGCTAATCAAGCAATTCTTGAAGCATTTGCAGGGGCTAATCGGGTTCACGTCATWGATTTCAGCTTGAAGCAAGGTATGCAATGGCCTGCACTTATGCAAGCACTAGCCTTGCGTCCCGGTGGTCCGCCGGCCTTTAGACTCACTGGGATTGGCCCGCCTCAGCCGGACAATACCGATGCTCTACAGCAAGTGGGATGGAAATTAGCCCAGCTGGCGGAAACAATTGGTGTGGAGTTCGAGTTTCGTGGATTTGTGGCTAATTCTCTCGCTGATCTTGATGCTTCAATTTTGGACATTAGGCCTAGTGATGTCGAAGCGGTTGCTGTAAATTCAGTTTTTGAGCTTCACAGATTGCTGTCCAGGCCAGGTGCCATTGATAAAGTGCTGAATTCAATCAAAGCTATGACGCCGAAAATTGTGACTATCGTCGAGCAAGAGGCGAACCATAATGGCAGCGTTTTCCTTGACAGGTTTAACGAGGCTTTGCATTACTATTCCACGATGTTTGACTCATTAGAAAGCTCCGGGTTGACACAGCCCAACAGCCAGGACTTGGTGATGTCTGAGGTGTACTTAGGGCGGCAGATTTGCAACGTGGTGGCATGCGAAGGGCCCGACCGGATTGAGCGTCACGAGACGTTAATGCAGTGGCGGGGGAGGATGAACTCGTCTGGCTTCGACCCAGTTCACCTCGGATCGAACGCGTTCAAGCAGGCCAGTATGTTGTTGGCTCTATTTGCTGGTGGCGATGGGTATAGGGTGGAGGAGAACGATGGGTGTCTCATGCTTGGTTGGCACACGCGGCCACTCATCGCCACCTCGGCGTGGCAGCTCAAGGCCGGCAGTAACGGCGAGCCTTAGTGAGTTAAACCGGGGGGTTTGACTTTGAGTCAGCTCGCGACCGAGAATGAGTCTGTTCGTAACGAATCAACTCGGTACCCGCTGACCGCCACCTCAAATGAGTTATCAGCTGAGTTGGGGAGATGGTAGTGGGAGAGACATTGAGAGAGACAGACCTAAAGGAGTCAAATCATGTCTTTTACTTTTCTTACATCTATAAGTCAGCCTTCTTTTTACTTCGACATTTTTTAACTTCTTTTTTTTCTTTTTTTTTTTCCCCCTCTGTTCTGTTTAATCTTTTTGCCGGTTTTGGGTTCGTGTACTCTGTTAGATATTTCGAAAATTTTCACCATCTCTTTTTTACCTCTCAGTCAATGTCATGAGCGGAGAATGACCCAATGCCWATGTGTTTATATTTCACCTCAATAAAAAGAGAGTTCTATCTTGATTTACTTTTCAAGAAATTCTGCAATGATAATGATAAGTTTATAACCCTTTTTTCTAATTTTATTCGAGAGATATTGAGTTTGTTAATAATCAATTTATAATTTTAATTAACTAAAAATTTGCTGCCAAAAGTTTAAAAAAAAAAAATAGGTGACTGGGTTGAAGTCTGATTGAGTAGGAAACTTTTTTTTATAGAATCCCAAGTCCCGGTAATTTTGCCCTGTTTGGGTCAAAAAAATAGCTTTTTGTTCTATTCGTTTTGGCTTCTTGTATTTTTATGTCTCGATTCTGATTTGGGTTGCCGTACAAACAGCACGTTAAAGTAGGACCTTAATGTACGTAAGGGATTTACTGAGGATTTGAGAAGTATGGAAAAAAAATATATATAATCAAAAGGATAAATCAATAATGTAAAAACAATACTATCAGACTTGAAAATTGAAAATAAAAATCTTGTAAAATTTTTTGTTTTCATCATCAAGCTTCTTGGAATGGAATATACCGGCCGAGGTTGTCGATTATATCAACCTGATTTGACTGGGTAAAGATCTCTCATTTAATTTCTAAATCAGTTCTAATTCTGATTTTTTAATTTATATTTAAAGAATRGTTGTATCTATTTTTATATATATTTTTTAAAGAACYTACGTGTACTCCCCTTTCACATACTAAATTATGTGTTACTTAAAAGAGTTGCTCTCTGCTCTGCCCTAGAAGCTTCAAATTCTTAATCTTGTTTTTGATTGGTGGACGCATAGTTGATGAAGAATTTGACAAAAAATGAAAAAAAAAAAATTTCTTCTGCCTATTTTGGTTGAGGAGAGAGGAGGAATTTATATGTACGAAGAGAATTAGGGGAAAAATATTTTTCGTATACGCAAGATAATTAAGATTTAAAAGAAAAACGAAATGAAAGAGGAAAGTAATATTTGTATAAGATTAAAGCTATAAACGGAACTATGATGATCCGGTGCACAATATCTTATAAATTTGTTAAATAGTAGGACTAGGACTGACTATAATGAGTAAAAGTCATATAAAAAGGTGGAGTACCTCCATTATTTTTGCATAGTTCTAAGCTACTCATTGAGTTCAAAGTGATAAACAAGATACAAAGGTAAAAAGTAAGAACTGCAAGTACTAGAATGCCTTTCACTATATTCCTCTCTGCTCAAAAGAGAATCTTATAGTGCTGCAACTATCTTTCTTTTTCTTCTTGTATTCACCTTAAAATTTCATTAATTTTTTTAACGTCTTTTCCTTACATCTTATAATATTATAACAATTTAATCAAATTGTATTTAAGTAATTGAGAAAAGGGTCAAAGAAGCCATGGATTAATTTCATTGATAGAGCTAAAGGAGGTAGAAGCCCTAAATGGAATCCTAGGACACTCAACCTTTGCTCTTCTCTCCTACCATGTGGATCATGTTCTCCTGTACTCAATAATTGTTGACACATCTACTAAAACCCTAAGAAGCATTCTTCCCCCTTCCTTGCTTCAACAAATTTGGAACCCCTAGTAATAATTCTTGCCACTGTAGTCCATGCAAGTATTGTCCTTGCAAAAGAGAGGAAGAAGAAGATGAAGACTAGTGGGGTACGGGGACTTTAGGGATCCATATAACACAATAGGGGCATAGTGGTTCGCTTCTCCCAAACTAATCCCACATGTCCTCTACATCTGATATGGGACATGGGGGTCCCTAGTTTTGGTGATAATAAAGATTGGTGATCAATGTTGTACCAACATCAAAAAATTACCTTTGATGTGATAAAATTTCGGCCCTTTAAAGAGGACACACAAGTTATTTGGCATGCTCAACTTTATGTTCCAAGAATTTCTAATTTGGCCCCCACCAAATAATTTTTTCCAGTTGAGTGCTCACAAGCCAGCCAGACTAGACATTACTAAAAACTTACCTTCAACCACTCGTCCATTCTTGATTTTGTCTTCATGATTGGATTTTAGACTTCAAATTTGAAGGATTATGTGGGTACTTTGACTCGCATCAATTACCTTACACTTATAAATTCATGGCCACACTGCATTTTAATTTTCTCTAATCTACAGAAAGACTCGATTAAACTTCCCTCACGTTTCTCTTGTATTTACTATACTAACTCTCCTTCAAGCTCAAATCATTTTCCAAATGTACCCTTTCTTATGCTTAATGAAGCGATAACATTTCAAAAGCATAGTTTGAGTGATTTTACTAGTCTTCTACATCTCCGGCAGCACTSTTCTCAACCCAAACCATAAAGCCTTTTGGGCCTTTGGACTAACGCAATATTGAACTGGGCTATAGACCACGTGATTTTACTAGTCTTCTACATCTCCGGCAGCACTCTTCTCAACCCAAACCATAAAGCCTTTTGGGCCTTTGGACTAACGAATTTTGAACTGGGCTATAGACCACGTAGGACTGCATGGTCAGACCCCGTGGCCGCGTTACAGAATCGTGCGCGCAGCCGCACTCGAGGCTTCGACTCTCATCCCCACGAAATCAAAGGACCTCTTCTTCTTCTGTTTGCTAGAATTTTACGCCTACGAACGCACCAATGTCGACGGCGATAACAACACCGTCGGCGACGGCAGTCTCCGTTACAGTCAAGCACCTTACCTGCAATCTTAATCTTCAGTCTCCTGGTGTTCGCACCGTTTTCATCGGAAATTCCATTTCAACCCATTTAAGAAGACCCGGAATCAGCCGGAAAGGCTTGAGAGGGACCATGTCGACTTCCGCGTCCAAGAGTGATCCTCTTGAAGTCTGCGTTAAGGAATCCATTACCACTCCAAATAAGCTTGGTGACTGTAAGCTCCTTTGCTTCACTGTAATATGTTATYCCATAATAAAATAATAGCTGTAAGTGAATTACTTTATGGTTTACGTTTGGTTGTGGAGTTATGATCTTTTTTTGAAACCTTGGTTAACGCTGATTTATTACTATTAGTGTGGGAAAGAAACAAATTGGAAGGAAAATGATTTCGATTTCCATACATGTGTTATGGGATAATTATTCCTGTGCTCTCTAATTGAGCCGTCTCAATGTGCTTTTTCTAGCTATCTCGAAGTTAAAATTGAGAATACATGAAAGTTGAAGCTAAAAATACGCAGCAGATAATCACCTTTTTTTAGGCATAAAATTTGTACCTAAAATGTATTCATTTTTTAAGTAGATATTAGCAACTTCTCAAACTGCGCAGCTTTGTGGAAGACTTATAGTGATCTAACATAATAACACATTGGTCGTCTGGTTTAGGGGGGCTTGAAGCGTGTATGACTAAGTGCTTAGAGTTGGTTAGGCCTGTGGGAAACAGGGAAATTTAGTTTACTAGCTCAAGTTCTAAATGATATGTGTTTCCTCTTTTTCTGATTTTTGTTCTTTAATTCTGTTTTTAGGTCCATTCACACAGAGAGTTTTACTGACATTGGAGGAAAAGCATCTCCCTTATGATATGAAGTTTGTTGATTTGTCTAACAAGCCCAAATGGTAATACTTAGGATTAGGTATCTTGAGTCCTGTTTAAAATATTTTCTGGTACCTTGAATTGAATTTGCACTGCGTTGCAGGTTCTTAAAAATAAATCCGGAAGGTAAAGTTCCTATCATAAAGCTTGAAGACAAGTGGATTGGAGATTCAGATGTTATTACACAGGTGCTCGAAGAGAAGTTCCCTGAACCACCATTAGTGACACCACCTGAGAAGGCTTCCGTGTATGTTGTTACTATTGGCTTTTGCTTCAATCTGATTTTCCTTATCTTCCTTTCTGGTATTGTGAATACACATGCCTGAGTCAGAGAGAATATTTAATTCTTCGAGTTTGATATTTTGGTAGGTGCTTTAAGTTCATTGCATTTACTGCTAGTGCTCTTTCTTGCTAATATCTGCCATGACATAGGATTTTCTTCTTTTGCACAGCACGTTGATGTAGTCACTTCCTAGGTTATCTATTACGCAAACCATTAGGAGAACTCCAATATTTCATATACATAAAACTTTTAAAGCTAGTGTTGCACAAAGTTGTTTATCTTCTGTGTCATATGTACTGCCTCAAGTTTGCTTTCTGAATGAAGTCCTAAAACTAAAACCTATATCCTATATACTAATATGCTTTTTTCCTTCCAAACCAAGAAATACCTTTGTTGTCTTCCTTCGCTCCAGAGCCTATACAATGATAGGCGGCTCCGTTATGTGTTAAACTGGTAAGTTTATCAGTGAAAGAATCAACTCTAGATCACATCTGTGAAGATAAATACTTGAACTAAAAAAGTTTCTCTTCAAGAGTGGAAAGACTGGGGTATCTTGATTTGGAAAATTTATTCTTCTTGTTTGACAACTACAAGTTGAAGGTAGTTCGCTTGGCAGATTCTGGGTATAGAAATACTTTAGATGGTATATATATCGACTTCTAGTATGTAAATCTTAGGTTTTTGGTCTAAGTGCTTGCATTTTTGTCTGACTGCCTCAGTGGAATCGAGGAGTAGAGAGTCTTTCTTATTCTGCTTCATGATATCTTGCAGAGGTGCAAAGATCTTCCCTACATTTGTTGGCTTCCTGAAAAGCAAAGATCCTAATGATGGAACAGAGCATGCATTACTCCATGAATTGACTGTTTTCAATGATTATCTTAAAGAAAATGTGAGAAACTCTTTCAACTTCACTTGTTACCTCATATCTTTCTTTTGCCATGTTAAGCAAGGAAAAAGTAATTCTTTTCACAGAATATATTTTTATATATATATATATATATATTATTTTTTTTTTTTTTTGGGTTGGGTGGGTTCATGGAGAAAGTTTCTCAAGTTCAAGCAGGTTATGGGTAATTACCAGTAAAGTGAGCCATGAAATACCTGATCAGGTGAATTTCCCTCGATTAGGCAGCTAAGATAACAGAAGTTATTTTGTAATTGTTGAGAAAGATGGATAGTTTTTTTGCCTTCAGTGTGACCTTATTCCCTCTTTGGAGTAGTTTCATAGGGAAGTTAACCACCGAATTACCATGTAATTCAATTATAAGTAAATTTACTTTCATAGTACTCTTCAATATCTGAAGTACACTTGTGTAGGGTCCGCTTATCAATGGAGATACGGTATCTGCAGCAGACTTATCCTTAGGACCAAAACTTTACCATTTAGAGATTACTCTGGGCCATTATAAAAATTGGTCAGTTCCAGATGTTCTTCCCTATGTGAAGTCATACATGAAGGTATGTGATCTTACAAATCTTATTATCATCTTAACTGTATGTTTTAT
Organism: Rhazya stricta; assembly: GCA_001752375.1. Lineage (NCBI taxonomy): Eukaryota > Viridiplantae > Streptophyta > Magnoliopsida > Gentianales > Apocynaceae > Rhazya > Rhazya stricta. The sequence goes on along the minus strand of MEJB01000012.1, from coordinate 5,537,546 downwards.
TCATCTTCATTTAAGAATTGTTATTTATTATCCAGTAGATTCATTCTGAACATAAACTACTTGTTTCTCATATACTAAGCTCTTGGAGTTTTGATTTTTTGGACACAAACATGCTTTTTTCTGTATTCTTTTTCCGGTGTGATGAGAAAACAAGAGAAAGACGCATATCAACACAAGAAGTTATATACATCTGGAACATCATTGAGTTGAGTGGTGCTTTATTTTGCAACGTAGCAGATGCAGTATTCAATTGAATAAACAATGATGTTTTCTTTTTCCTAAATTCTAACCCACTCATAATGTAGGAGATGGAATATATAGGATGTGGCAAAATGAAGAAATAACATATTACATAATAGCTTTCTCCCTTGAAAAGCGGACTGCAGTATTCTGGAATTGAAGTTAAAGTTTCTTCAACTATCTTAACTTAGTTGAGCGCATTTATCAAGCAGCTTCAGCCAAACGAAATGGTATATTAGTTGTGCGCTTTCAATAATTAGCTTGGGTGATTAGGTCTTACTCTTTGTTTGGAAGACTACTAGATTAGAGGCCTCGTTTGCTTTTCCACTACAGAGACAAAATGGTCTGGAATTTCTACTGAGTCATGTTGGATGCTAAGACCAAAACTGAAGTATAATATGTATTGGATAGCACTGAGTGTTGATTTTGACATGTCATCAGTAGAAATCAGGAGTGCCTGTCAGATACAGTAAATTTGTATCGTCCGTCACCTGAGCAGCAGATAGAAGATGTCATTTCTAGCGGAAATAAGTAGAGGTTAAAGTCCAGCTAAAATAGTATAGGAAAAAGGTGCAGAATCAACGTACTATTGACAACTCTAGATTACTTCAGCTGACTATTCATAGCTGAACTTATGCCGTGAAGTAATGCAATTGTGCTCAAATACCTCACATAGATTACAAGTAAGAAGACCAACATGCGTAGTGAAGTTGATATTTGTGTGGATAAGGAGTAAGCCAGGACTACAGGACTTCCGTCCTTGCCCCGACGGGAACTACTAGCCAACTCTCAACCTTATTGTTGATTTTAGCAAAAGGCCTTGGTCTGACTTCCGAATGTGAATATAACATGGTCTAGGAGTGCTCCTGCAATTTTATTCTCACTCTGTTTCTCTTGGGAATTTATTCCTCCTCGCTTTCTCCCCTTGTTTTTTCATATTTCTTTATTTCAATTTGTTTTGCAGTAACTTTCATGTTGATAATCATCCGAGTCCTTTTTCTAAACATAGAGAATGTAGGATACTTAATTAAGGCTCTCATCAGTCCAGATTGTTTGGCATGCAGACTATATTTTCCTTGGAGTCCTTCATTAAAACAAGGGCTCAGACAGATGATGTGATTGAGGGTTGGCGACCAAAAGTGATGGGTTGAATTTTCACGAATACTGCCATTAGTCAGCAACATGGGTTATTTCCCTTCAGTCGAATACAATAGCATATGYCACCGCATTCACCTCTTTCACTTTTATCCTTCATAAATTCTTGCGAAGTTTTGTTCCTCTGTCATGTCTAGACATGATATGCACATCTTTGTAAGGGCTATTAATAAGTACAAATATGTTAAGAATGTATATGAGCAGGAAAAATGCTAAATATTCTTGAGGAACTTCAGTGTAGTTTCACTGTAGTTAAATGCTCCTAGTGATTTTTATAATTTAATTATTCATTTATTATTAAGATTAGGAAATTGATACTAACGATTGAGTATGATTTGATTAGGTATTCTGCTATTACGATGATTTGGTTTACATTTAATAGCTAAATCATTTGTCATACAAAACAAAAGGAGTTCGCTATCCAAACAATTCAAAACACAAGGAGTTGGTGAAAAAAAAATCTGTCCAGAAGAGGTCTACCTTACTGTCTGCGCTTCAAAAGAATTTAAAATAAAGTTTATTATCAAGAATAATTTAAAACAAGTCGAGTTTTATCTTTCAGCAATAATCAATTACTTTTTGAAAATAATCTGTCATAAAAAAACAATATGCCATTTAAATAAAGCTAAACAAACTATCATGCAACAATCATAAAAAAAATAATCTACTATCCAAACAAAATTTAAATAATCTGTCATCCAGAAAGCCTAAATAATATAACTCGCAAAAGGAAGATAAATCAATTTGATCACCAAAAGGGGATCAGGAGTGAAAAAACTCAATTGCTAAATTGAGGAGTTAACTTTTCGACCGATAGGCCCGGACTCGCCTTAATGACTAAAGGTAGGTTGGTTCAAAAAGATCTGATCGGTAAAAAGAGGGAGAGAGGTTGAGTAAAAGAGGTAGGGGGAGGGGGGAGGGGGGAGAAATCAATCTGATTAGCAGAAAGGAAGGAAAGGGAAGGGGGAGAAATCAATCTGATTAACAAAAGAGGTAAACGAAACAATTTGACTAATACAAAGGAGTTGAGTAAATAATTTAATTTACAAAAAAGATAAAAAAATCAATAATTTAGAACAAATCAGCAATCAACAAAAGGAATCTAAAAACTTAAAAAAAATTTAACATCTATTTCTTGACGTTTGAATTGTAATTACTTTTTACTGAATTTGGCAAATATTTTAGGGTATACAGAGATTTGGCACAGCCCATACTTTAGACCAGTGAGAGAATTAATTTTGTCTATAAGCAATGTAATAAGCCAAATGAAGAAGTGGTGCAGSCTTGACAGAATCGAAGCAGCCAAGCTCTTGCACAGCCTTGTTCACCAATTCTCCAGCGAATTTCTTTGCCTTGTCAAGTCCCAATAGCTTAGGATATGTAGCCTTGTCACTTTCCAAGTCCTTGCCGGCAGTCTTCCCCAACTTCTCTGACGATTTGGTCACATCAAGAATGTCGTCGACAACCTGAAACAACAGCCCAATGCATCTTGCATAGCGTCTCATTCCCTCGACCTCTGCAGCATTTCCTCCTCCCATGATTGCACCGCAGACAGCTGCAGCCTCTAGCAGTATTGATGTTTTGTGTACATGTATGWACTCGAGTTCATCCAATTCCACTTGTTTTCCCTCACTGCATAGGTCAACAACCTGTCCTGCGACTAGACCTTCAGCTCCAACTGCTGAACCTAACTCAGCAATGGCGCTGARGACTCGGMTTGGTGACACTTCTGCTGTCTTAGCTGCTACGTATTCAAAAGCCAGGGACAAGAGGGCATCACCAGCAAGAACAGCAGTGTCTTCACCAAACACCTTGTGATTTGTCGGCTTGCCTCGACGAAGATCATCGTCATCCATGCATGGAAGATCATCATGGATGAGAGACATTGTATGGACCATTTCAAGAGCACAAGCCATTGGAATAGCTAGTGCCTCATGTCCTCCAACTAACTCACAGGCAGCAATGCACAGTATCGGCCGGACTCGTTTTCCGCCAGCCAGGAGAGAATATCTCATAGCCTCATGAATTTTGATCGGCTCCTGCAGCGGAACTGCATCATCTAAAGCTTTGTTAACTACTTCCGCCTTCTTCATCATGTATTCTTCAAACCTGAACTCAGGAAACCCAGAGTTGGGCTCAGTTGGCCTCATTTCTTGAATTTTCAGAGGTTCCACGATCGAATATTTTCCTGCCTGGCTGGCATGGATTCTCATAGGAACAGTCCTGCTAAGGTTGCTGCATGGAGACCAGGGAAGTGTTTTGAAACCACCATTAAAATTGCTTTGAAGGAACAAATTTTCATGGCCGGACATGAAAGTAGTGAAAGCGGCCATGGATGCTTGGGAAGAAGACGGAGTTGTTGCGGAGGATAGTTTGCAGAACTTATAAAGAACTCTGATGCCGTTTTTGTTCTCTAGCAATTAGTCTTACCGTTATTCCATAATGGACATTTTGGAAGTTTTCGTCTATCTTAATCACTTTTCACTATAAGCATTAGTATGGTATTAATGACAAACTAAACAAACTCTTGTCTCAATTACGGACCATAAACTATATTATGCATTTAATAAATCTATTTATTTTATTTGGTATATGGATGTTTACAAGTCTCTCTAATTCTAAAAGTAAACCAAACCTTTTACAAATAATTTTTACACTTCTTCATTATCGATTACCTTCATACATCCATGTATGATAAAATTAATTTGGTATAAAACATTAATTAGGTCAAAGACCACTTTATACACTACTCCCTCCGATCTTTTATGATTATCACAAATATTCAATTTTTTTAATAAACATCTCGTTACATATATCAATATAAAAAATTTTAAAAACTCCAATTTTACCTTTCATTCGGTAATTTATTTTTATCTTAATCTAATAATATTAATTACTATTCTCTATTTTCTCACAAATTAAAATGACTTTTCATCTCGTTTTTTCTAATTTAGAAAAACTTTCTCCTTTCACGTAAAAAGTTTAAAAAAATAATAAAAAATATAATAATCAATTTAATCATTTTTTAAATTATTTTTTTCATTGTAACACTTATAGAAAGATAAGTACGAGAAGGGGATGATAATTATATCTATATAGTTTGGTAAGAAAGGCCAAACCTATCTCAGGGGGACATAATTATATCTATATAGTTGATTCCAAAGCTTGCTCACAAAAAAAAAAAAAAGAAATTCCAAGGCTTGCCAAACCAACCAAATGGAAGGATTCCAATTCGGAAGCTCCCAAACAGATCATGAACTTCATATAATATGGTCTCATAAAAAAATACCAAACAGCTCATTACAGAGAACTATATTTCCATTTTTCCTTTTCTTCGAAAAAGACAAACCTCAAATATTAGGAATCTATCACATAGCATTTTGTTTTGCATGTAAAACAAAAAGAATATGCTGGATTAATAAAATTATTTCTCTGGGGTTTGTCTAAGAGCTGAAAGATGAACTTCATAGAATAGGAATCTCCCAAATAATAATATTAAGTAAATGCTAAACTCTAAATTAATTAACCAGCCTAAGACAAAAAGGGTACCTTAGAATACCAAACATGAACAAAAATAGCATATACGTATCTAAAAGGAAATTTTATGTGTGGATTTTTCAGCCAAGGCCAGCATCTGATATTTGTGCTTTCGGAAGGAAAAGAAAAATGGCAAAACAAACGAGTTTGCTAGAGAGAACCTTTGCAAAAATGAGTAGTGTTTCTGATTGTTGAGGCGAATTTGGAAGCCAGACTGTGCGGAAGCGATTGAAACCATAGCCATAGGGAGAGAAGCTGCACAAAAACAAGTAATTTGCTGGTCAAAATATTGGAAAAATGAATATAAATTGACAGATTTTCTTTTCTCAAAATTTAGTTTGATCATTTTCATGCAAATTATCATACTAGATTGTAGTAGTTGCATCATTTTTCCTCCAAAATTTTGATTTTTTCCTACCATTTTCCTATGAAAAAAATAATTTGGTATTTACAAAACTATCCACTAGTATATGTTGTGCCCCAACTAGAGGTTTTTTTTACATTTCTGCTAGAAGGGTCAACATATACATAAAAGAAAGAAATAAGAGGATGTTTTTGTGTCGTGAACGATTCGAAATGTCAAAAAAAGATTATTTTAAAAAATAAAGTTATAAGAAATTAAAAATAGTAATTGAACAAGTTCTTCATCAAATCTATGATGGACTCAACCCAAAAAAAAAAAAATGAAAAAAAAAAAGATAGAGCACAGAGTCTTGGCGGAGCAAGAATGTAATAACAAAGGGATATGATGAAAAATGAAAAAGGGTCTAATCAAAGGTAGAGCAACCTGGGACAAGCAAAGGCATAAGGAGAGAAACTTGTGTGTTTTTAATTAAGGGTAGTCTATATGGCTATTTATAGGTGAACTGAGAAGGGGTAATTTGTTCTGTGGCCAAAATACATTGAACACAACAAACTCTTGAGAACTTTATTTGGTAAATTCAAATGAATTAATTTTCATAAAATTAGTTTTGATATTGTAGATTTGATGCATTAACTTAAATTGATTAGCCTGCTATTATTTTGATTAAATATATTGCGGGTTCTTTTCTAGGAAGACATACATTACTTTAGGTATGTTATTACCCTTAATTCTGATTTATGGAAACTCTGAACAATATATTTGAATGTAATAATGTAGTTACCAAATTAAGGTGTGTCCTTCAAGAAATTCTATGATATGTTTCATCCAAATAAGAGCTAGATTAATCAAATTAAGTTAATCTATTCAAAACTTATTTTTTAACAATCTTATTTTCTTATGATAAGTACATCGAAAGTAATTATGGCAAGTAACCACAACTTCCAACTTATGAATTTTTTCTTAAGGAGCAGGTTTTAACTTAATTTCAATAAAAGTGTATTAAAGTAAGTCATAAGAATTTTATCTTATGATTTATTGAAGAATGGGATGACYGGAACGATCAGACTATCACCTTCTTTAGCCAAATCTTTCGGTCTTTTTACCATTAAAATTACTTCATTTTCTAGTTTCTAGTAAAGAAGAGCTTTAAAACTTACCTTATTATTAGTGAAAGGCGCTTAAGGCCCTAATTGGAAGTTTCCCCCAACCTCTACTAGGGTTTCTAATAGAGGTAGCTAGCTGTTGAATAACGTAATATGTTAGGCAACTTGCTTCGCTTCCTTTACTTAATCTCTCCTTCCATTGAAATAATAATGTAAAACTTTTAATAAGGTGATTATTTTCAATATTGTAATTATTTTCAATATTGTAACACTACAACATATCATAAGGTTCATATAAATAACAATTAAATTCTCACAATATACCATGGATATAATTAAGTGACCTATCAGTCTTACCACTAATATGGATGACGCGTAAAATCATCTACCTCGTTCCCTTACCTACTCCTAGCATGCTTCAAATTATTTTCACATTTCCCCTTTTCCTCATGTGGAAAATAAAGTTAACTTGTCTTAGGGATTGTCATATTGTTATTGGTTGCAATGAKCCCTCCCCTCATCACATTCACCCAATCAAATTCAATATTGTTGGCTTAGAGTATTTCTTTCCTTTCCTCATGCARGGTTAATTTTGCTCAAGGCTTTAAAAGATAAAATTATTAGGACTTATRTAGTTATCTTTAGTTATTGCTTCATCATTTATTCGTTCTGCTAAGAATGCCTTGATCATTAAGATAATTTGTTTGTAATTGAATTGATCTTAAAGCACTTCTCACGTTCTTAGGCATSATGAAGGTGGTGTTTATCATTCTTTTGAATTTCATTGTAAAAGGTTTGTATAAAGCCAGTGTTCTTGCAATCTGACATGATTTCGTCTCTCGGCTCCAAGTGCTCTATTAAAAGTTTAATCTTTTGCAGCGGAGCTTCTATCATGTTTAGGTAGGCCATTTTATTTCTCTTTGTAGTTATATTTGACATAAAACATTTGAACTGTTTAAGATTTTGGTGACATGTTATAATGACATATTAATTAATATTTTGGTGATAAATATATATATACATGTAAGATTTCAAGCTCAGGTTGCTCGAACTTGAGCATCCTTAAGCTGGAGCTTAGCTCGAATTCATTCCCAATATACATATGTGATAGTTTCTTGTAATAGTTATCTAACCTATTTTCTTAGAAGTCAGAAGACTGTTACTACTGCTCCTTTTTATACGCGCTGCTCCTTTAACCCTAGCCCATTTTTTTTCCATTTTTCCTTCTTCATCTATCTACTTTCTCGATTTCTTTCTGCCATAACAATCCCACCTCGTTATCGGCGACCAATCGATCTGATAAGCTCGTTGCCTTTCTTATCTCTCTATCTCCCTCTTCATTTTTTCAGTGAAAAGTCCTATTCAAAAAGCTTTTGGTTTTTTTTCTCCTTAATCACGAAGAATTTTTGGAATTCAATGACAGAAGTACGGCTTGTGCTAGGGCTGCTAGTAAAATGGATGCCATTTTTCTACTGTGAAATGGGAAATTTTTTAAAGAGCATACTGTGGGAGGGCTGGAGAAGAAGAAAAACAAAATAGGAACGTTTTACCATGAAAAGAAGAAAATGAGTTTTGTATAATTTCTTCTCTTCTTTCTTTTACTAAGATCTTATAATGACATGATATTTTGGGGTATTTTAATTTTGTTGTGTTTTTTTAAATAAAATTCTTTTTTCTTATGATTGGATTCTTTGTTTGTTCACTTTTCAATGATTTTATCCTGGTCAATTTTTTAACTGAAGTTAAAGCGATAGAAAGTGTAGAAAAAGGAAAGGTAAATATAAGCAACTTTTTCTTCTTTGTATACAGTCCAGCAAAATTATGTTCTGGAATATCCATAATAATTACTTTTTGTYTCTGGCAAAAGTTTTTAACTCGATCAAATATCTAGACTATAGCTAATGAGGAAAGCAAAGTTGACTTTATCCACCAGAAATGCATATTTTAAAATTTTTCTTTTTGAATATCCATAATAATTACTTTTTGTATCTGGCAAAAGTTTTTAACTCGATCAAATATCTAGACTATATAGCTAATGAGGAAAGCAAAGTTGACTTTATCCACCAGAAATGCATATTTTAAAAATTTTCTTTTTTAGAATTTAGAGTGAGCCTGACTCACACTTGAGCTTGAGCGTGAACTGAGCTCGGGCTCAGCTCGCCTAAYCCCATTCGGGTTGAGGTCAAACTTGAGCCAAATAAAATGACTTCGAGCGGAACTCAAACTTAACGAAACCCAAACTTACCTAACTCAATTGACACCTTCGTTGTCAATGCTCACACATTAACCTTCACTGATTAGGATCAACCTGTCCAGGAATGGAGGACTACAATAAAAGTGTTTTTTCCTACGGAAAAGTCCATTAGAAAATAGCTGTGAATTTCCAATTGAATTCCGTGGATGTACTTAAAAATTGAACCAAAAATCAGAAAAAAGGATTTCCAACGAAATATTTTACGAACTTTATATTTGATTTTTTTATTTCTTAATAAATTTATCGCATTATCCATTGAAAATCACCGACAGACATATTTTACAATCTTTTTACTTGCTTTTTTTATTTTTAATATTTTTTAGGTTTTTGCTGTTGGTAATTACTGATGGATTTTGTTAAATTTTATTATTTGTTCAATATTTTTTAAAAATTCCGTCAGCAATTTCAATGGAATTTTGCAATCTTTTTTGTTTTAATTTTTATATTTTATTTCAATTTTTTATATATTCCTTGAAAATCATTAATATTTTTTTTATGAAAAGTGATAGTTTTGTGATCTTTCTAATACCTTTCGTCTATCGTTAATTTCTAATGCATTTTTGTTGAAATATTTATTTTGTAGAATTTTCGACATATTATTTATTTTTGATAATTTTAGCCATTTTCATTCCAAATATGTGGAAATCCGTAGAAAAATTTCCGGCAAAACATTCCTAGGAAATTTAGATTTTTCTTTTAGTGATTATAGAAATCATGTTTCATCCTATCCTTGAAATCCCTCCAGRATTTGCCAATAAATTGGAATGTCACCTTCATGGGAGCCTCTGGTTTTCTTGCATGATATTATAGGTTAGATATCCAAGAACTCATTCAAGCAAAACAAAGAAATATCCAAACACATAAATCTAGATAGACATACTATTTACATAATATCCCAATTTTCCGTCTTCATCACTCCCTTCTCGGGGTTCTTCCAGTTGACGGCGACACCATCACGTTCAAATTGTCTTTTCAGGTCCAACTAGTCCAAACCTTGTTCTTCATTCTACAAAATAATAAACTAATTAAACGAGTTGGCAAATAAAAAAAGAAACAAAAAAAAAAAAAAAAAAAAACCAATTCCCAATCCCAATTCCGGTGGGTACAAACTTCTATGCGATGACAACAGTATTTATTTTTCTCAGTTCCACCTTTTCGGCAGCTATGAACCACCCGAGGCACTTGGGGTGCCTCAAGTGCATCCTCCTGCCACAATNGACCACAGTAGATAGTTCTCTCAGTTCCACCTTTTCGGCAGCTATGAACCACCCGAGGCACTTGGGGTGCCTCAAGTGCATCCTCCTGCCACAATGTTGACACAAGAAGTTATATACATCTGGAACATCATTGAGCGGTGCTTTAGTTTGGAACGTAGCAGATGCAGTATCAAATTGAATAAACAATGATGTTTTCTTTTTCTAAATTCTAACCCACTCGTAATGTAGGAGATGGAATATTTAGGATGTCAGCGAAACGAAGAAATTACATACTATATGATAGCTTTCTCCCTTGAAAAGCGGACTGCTGACTACTCGTAGCTGAACWCTTGCGATGAAGTACTGCAATTGTGCTCATATGTCTAACATAGAATACAGGTAAGATGAGCCACATGCGTAATGAAGTAAATACTTGTGTGGCTGAGTAGTAAGCCAGGCCTGCAGGACTTCCGTCCGTGCCCATGGGAACTACTTGCCAACTCTCAACGTTATTGTTGATTTTAGCCAAAGGCCTTCTGACATCTGAACGTGAATATAACTTGTTCTAGGAGTGCTTCCTGCAATTTAATTCTCACTATCTGTTCCTCTTGGGAATTTATTCCTCCTCTCATTCTCTCCTTGATTTTTCCATATTTCTATATTTCAATTTGCTTTGCAATAACTTCATGTGATATCATCCAGTCCTTTTTCTAAACATAGAGAATGCAGGATATTTGACAATTAAGGCTCTCATCGGTCCAGGTTGTTCGACTTTCCTATTTCTAAATAGTTGATAGAGATTCCGAACACCATGTATTTTTCCTGACCTTGTGTTGGTTTGGCATGCAGACTATATTTTCCTTGGAGTCGTTGAATAATAACGACTACTGCCATTGTCAGCAACATCGGTTATTTCTCTTCGATAGAATACAATAGCATATAGCATATCATTCACCTCTTTCATTTTTATCCTTCATAAATTCTTGCGAAGTTGTGGTCCTCTGTGTCTAGACATGATATGCAGATCTTTCTAAGGGCTATTAATAAGTAGAAATATGTAAAGAATGTATATAAGCAGAAAAAAGGGCTAGAATTTCCTAGAGAACTTAAAGTGTAATTTCACAGCACTTAAAACACTTCTAGTAATGTTTGTAATTTAATCACTCTATTTATTTCCTGATGTTTGATGGAATTATGTTTTTAGTAAATAACATTATGTGACTATTTATTTCCTGAAGTTTGAACTGTAATTACATTATATTGAATTCGGATGGAATTGTGTTTCTTGTGGCATAAGATATGTTGATGCCAACCGTGAGAAAAGCCAACCCGTGAGAAAACTAGGCAAATTTTAGGGTATACACATAGGTGAGTCCCTACCATAGAGCACATTAGTTTTGTCTGCAAGCAATGTATATAAGCCAAATGAAGAAGTGGTGCAGGCTTGACAGATTCGAAGCAGCCGAGCTCTTGCAACGCCTTGGTCAACAATTCTTCCAGGCGAATTTCTTTGCCTCTCAAGTCCCAATAGCTTAGGATATGTAGCCTTGTCACTTTCCAAGTCCTTGCGGCAGTCTTCCCCAACTTCTCTGACGATTTTGGTCACATCAAGAATGTCGTCGACAACCTCAAACAAACAGCCCAATGCATCTTGCATAGCGTCTCATTCCCTCGACCGCTGCAGCATTTCCTCCTCCCATGATTGCAACCGCAGACAGCTGCAGCCTCTAGCAGTATTGATGTTTTGTGTACATGTATGAACTCGAGTTCATCCAATTCCACTTGTTTTCCCTCACTGCATAGGTCAACAACCTGTCCTGCGACTAGACCTTCAGCTCCAACTGCTGACCTAACTCAGCAATGGCCGCTGATGACTCGGGTTGGTGACACTTCTGCTGTCTTAGCTGCTACGTATTCAAAAGCCCAGGGACAAGAGGGCATCACCAGCAAGAACAGCAGTGTCTTCACCAAAACACCTTGTGGATTTGTCGGCTTGCTCGACGAAGATCATCGTCATCCATGCATGGAAGATCATCATGGATGAGAGACATTGTATGGACCATTTCAAGAGCACAAGCCATTGGAATAGCTAGTGCCTCATGTCCTCCAACTAACTCACAGGCAGCAATGCACAGTATCGGCCGGACTCGTTTTCCGCCAGCGAGGAGAGAAATCTCATAGCCTCATGAATTCTGATCGGTTCCTGCAGCGGAACTGCATCATCTAGAGCTTTGTTAACTACTTCTGCCTTCTTCAACATGTATTCTTCAAACTTGAACTCAGGGAACCCAGAGTTGGGTTCATTCGGCCGCATTTCTTGAATTTTCAGGTTCACGGTCGAATATTTTCCTGCCTGGCTTGCATGGATTCTCGTACGAACAGTCCTGCTAAGGTTGCTGCATGGAGACCTGGGAAGAGTTTTGGTCTATCTCAATCACACTTTACAAATAATTTATACACGTCTCTATCATAGGTTAGCTATATACATCCATATATGTAAAGACTAATTTCGTGCAAAACTTATATACATCTATGCATGCTAAACTCTTAAGTAATTAACAAATCTAAGACGAAAAGGGGACCTTAGAATACCAAACGTGGACAAAAATGGTATATACATATCTAAAGGAAATTTTATGTGTGGATTTTTCAGCAGGGTCAGCTTCTGATATATATGTGCTTTCGGAAGGAAAAGAGAAATGYAAAAACAAATTAATTTGCTAGAGAGAACATACTGATCTGCAGCAATAAGTAGTGTTTCTGATTGTTGAGGGGAATTTACAAGCCAGATTGTGCGGAGGTGATTGAAACCATAGCCATAGGGAGAGAAGCTGCAAAAAACAASTATTTTGCTGGTAAACTTATTGGAAAAATTAAAATAAATTGATAGATTTTCTTTTTAAATTTAGTTTGATCATTTCCGTGCGAATTATATGAATTAACTGTAGTAGTTGCACCATTTTTCCTCAAAAAARGATTTTTTTRRWKCTTTTTCCTTTAAAAAGAGTCAGATATTGATAAAACTATCCACTAATATAGGCTGTGCCCCAACTAGAGTTTTTCTGACATCCCTACTGGAAGGGTCGGATCTTATATACAAAAGAAAGAAAGAAATCAGACGATGTTTTGTGTTGTGAAATAGCCTTCAGTTCGAAATGTAAAAAGGAATAGTTAAAAGGTAGAGTTGCAAGAAACTAAAAATAGTAATTGAACAAGTTCTTGATCAAATTATGATGGATTCAACCAAAAAAAAAAAGTTAAGCACAAAGTCTTGGCAGAGCAAGAARGTTAATAAGAAAGGAGATGATGAAAAATCAATAAGGGTCTAGCCAAATGTCGAGCAAACTAGAAGAAYGATAGGCATAAAGAAGAGAAACTTGTGTGTATTTTATTTCGAGTAGCCTATATATCTATTTATAGGTGAACTGAGAAGTGGTAATTAATTTTGTGGTTCAAAATACATTGAACACAATTAAACCCTGAGAACTTTACTTGGTAAATAAAAATGAATTAATTTTTATAAAGTAAGTTTTGGTATTGCAGATTCGATACYTTAACTTAATTTGATTAATCTGGCTATTATTTTGATTAAATACATTAGAGGTTCTTTTCTAGAAAGACAATTTGAATATACATGTTCATACCCTTAATTCTGATTTATGGAAATATTGAACTATCTAATTTGGATGTAATAATGTAGTTACCAAATTAAGGTGTGCCCTTCTAGAAAAGAATCTATATATATTTCTTCCAAATTATAGCCAGATTAATCAAATTAAAAAATTGAATATACAATATCAAAACTTGCCTTATAAAAAATAATTGATTTGAACAATCTCAAAGTGCATCCACAATCCAAACTAGGAGTTTTTTTCTTGATGGACACGTGCTTACTTAATTTTCAAATAAATGTTTTCAAGATAAATCATAAGAAAATTTATCTTATGATTTAATGGGAAGAATCGAACCACAGAAACGAATCTATAGGGCTATCACCTTCTTTGGCCAGATCTTTCAAACTTCTTATCATTACAGTTATTAAGCTTTCTTCACATTCTAATAAAGAAAATCTTTAAAACTAACCTTATTATTAGAGGAAGACGCTTAATGCCCTAGTTTGGAGTTCCCCCTCTTCCCCGCCCCCAAACCTATACTAGGGTTTCTAACTATCATAACTTGCTGCTGAAGAACATACTAGGCTAGGTCTTGCTTTGTTCTTCAAGCTCCATTCCCTTTCCTCAGCCTCTCCTTCTCTTGATATACTAACGTAAACTTTTGATAAGGTGATTATTCTCAATATTGTGACACCACAACATATCCTAAAGTTTATAGTGACAATAATTAAATTGTCACAATATACCAATCCAGTGTGAAAAAGAATAATACTTYTGTTGAAAGTAATATCTTACTTGGATATAATCAACTGACCTATCAGTCTTACTATTAAGTACTAATGTGGATGACACTCATCTACCTCCTTCCCTCGCCCACTCCTACGATGCTTCAAATTATTTTCTACTTTCCCCTTCTCCTCATATGGAAAATCAAAGTTAACTTGTCTCAGAGACTTTCATATTATTATTGGTTGCAATCACCTCTCCCCTCATTTTTGGCTTTAGAGTATTTCTTTCCTTTTCATGGACCATTGATTTTGTTGAAGTCTTTAAAATATAAAGTTGTTCGGACTTATCTAGTTATATATATAAATGTTGCTTCATCATTTATCCATTCGGTTAATAATGCCCTAATTGTTAGGGTAATGTGTTTGTAGTTGAGTTGGTCTTAAACCACTTCGTACGTTCTTAGGTATTGTGAACGTGATGTTTATCATTTTTTTTTTTTTTAAATTTCCCTGTAAAAGGCTTTTATAATGCCAGTGTTCTTGCAATTCGATATGTGTCTTGGCATTCAAACACAGTACTTGAAAGCTTATACTGAGCTTTAACAATTGGTATCAAAGTGCTAACCCAGGGACCTGATTGAGTGTGTCGAGAAACTGCGATTACTTTAGAGAGAAAAATGGAGAAAGAAGAGTAAGAGCATCAAGACGAGAAGGCAACAACTTTATTTAGCCGGTGTTTCCACGGTTTGATGTTCATTAAACCATTGGGCTATGCTCATGAAAAAATTCCTTAGATCTAAGGAATTGTGGAGCTTGACAGAGAATGAGAAACCTGTAGCAGTAGCAACAGCAGGGGCAACGGAAGTGTAGCACAAGGCCATCGAAGATCTGAAAGTGAAAGATCCCTAAAGATGAAAAATTATCTATTCCAAGGTATAGATAGAATGATTATTGYGTCCATTCTCATTAAGGAGACTGCAAGACCATGTAGGATTTGTTGAGACCAATACAGGAAACAAGGCTTTTTGTGATGGCTCAAGAACCACTGCAAATAGTTACAAGACCACACTCAAAATATATATGACGGTCTTTTACTCTCGTCTATAAATAAGTTATCCTTTGTATCATATAATAATTTTAGAATCGCCATATATGACATTTATATAATGATTGCACTTAAACTATAGTAAATATTATGCATATACAAGATGGATAAAAAAACAACGTCGCAAATACAAAGTTACATATAACGGTTCGTAAACTGCCATACATAGTCCTCCATTCGTGGCGGTTTGTTGACCACCCCACAAGTCCTATTRAGAAATCCCTAGAATAGGTTTTGCAAGTGATAAATTCCCCTGTATCTCCAGATTCAAGTGTTGTATTTGAAGAATTTTGCTTCAAACTTGTGAATTTTATTTACATTTTGTGTTTTAAATACCATTTATATATAAGTTTGTGTTTATAAACTGTTTTTATTACTATTTGATTATATCTGATATGCTAGTACTCCCACCTATCTTGTTTAATTTTAAAATGGTTGGTTCGGTCYTCTAATCTATATTGATATGTTCGACTCTGCCTYCMCATTTTAATTTTCCTTTATATTGCCTATYGTCAGTTTTGCCGCTCTATTTTTAATTTTTGAAGATTTTGAATATGGTRGATTTTGCCATCTTTTTTATTTTGCTAGATCGYCTCTATTSTCTTTTTTMATTTCGTGGTCGGCARTGCCGRCGATTTTAATTTTATTACTTCTATGTGTGTTATTTTCTTGTTTTAAGTGTTTTATATTGGTGTTCTGCATTTTATTGCATTTTCTTCTTGTTTGTATTCCTTTTCGAGATTATGAGGCGTTTCTGGTATTAGAGCCGTGGAAAGTGTAGATTTATAAGAATTTATTTTTGACCTTTGTGAATTTCTCTAGTAAAACTTAATCTGCTAAGTTTTCTTGCCTATGATATGCCTGGGAAATTAAAATTCGAGATTAAGAGCAGTGCATCCCAAAGGCTTTTGTAGGATTGTAAGCAAATAAAAGTTTTATTGCCACAAAATTTGCAAATATGGAAACTCCTTTCAGTAGATCTACTTCTACCAACTCTCCTACTAGTTCCTCCATGGATCCGAAAAGAATAATAAACTCTGAAGAATTACTCATAAAAATTTTTGAAAAGATTWTTGATAATTGAAAATTTTAAAAAYTGATCAAAGACCAAATTTATAAGTGTAGTTTGAATCCCTTTAAAAGTGATTATGTCATAAAAATCYAAGGACATGATATTCAACTTTCTAAACCATCCCGCTAATTTCCTGAAAATCTTTAGAAAATCCCCGCACAAAACGCTATAAATATCTTCATTTAGGCTTAATTTATATAGGTATAAAATTAGCAACTAAAGGACTTAATATTTCCATTTTTGCTATCCTTAAAGACACTGTATTCTTAATTTTGAAGACTCACTTTTAAGTCCAGTAGAGTCGAGTCCCTGTACATGATCAATTTCATTTNTACTATGCAATATAATATAAATACCTAAATATTCAAATAACATGACCTTGGCAAATTTCAAAGAGAGTAATTAACGAATTAAGTTTTTATCGCGAGAACATTTCACAAATTGTAACACTTGTGTTATCAAGTTTATAAGATTAATACACTTGCTTTGCATTTCTCTTATTTTCTATTATTATTTTGCAAATCAGAGATTCATGTAAACACWTCTTAGTGAGACTCCGTCTCTTGTTCTTCTTCTCAATTTGCTTCTTTGGCTTCAAATATGCATTTCTTTAATTATTAAGCACACTATTAGAAGTGACAACGGTTACCTTAATGGAGTTCCCATTTGTATCTCGTGTGAATTTTTAGCAACTTGTCCTCTTGCTTCCTAGAGTTTTTTGAAACTCACTCAAGAAGATGTCAATTTGTCTATAAAAAAATCTCATCGCGATRAGGATGTCATCAAATTTCAATCCTTATGATCTCATTTCATGTCCTATCATTTGAAAGTCTTGAACTTAATCAATCATTGATGTAACATAAAATAACCCTTGCTTGTCTGTTCTAGGATACAACAACCCAATGATCATTGTTTAGCTTCAGCAATTTTGCATAAATTGCTATAGCCCAAGCTCCACCAAAGAGTACCTTTCCAAAGTTGATTTTTTACTCTCAATGTATGCTAACAATGACAATGTGTAACTAATACAACAAGATAATGGTATAAAGTATTTATAGACAATGAAACATTAAGAACATGACATTAGAATCAAGTGGATATAACCATACAATCTAATAGATATGATCTTCAATCTTAGTTCATCCATCTTAACAATGTATTAAGAAAGAAATTATGAGCATACCCTATACGTAAAATGTAACAAAGTAATACATATTTATATATATACATCAATATTAAAAATGTATCTATAATAGAAGTCATGATTGAAATGCACAAATGCAACAAGAGAGGAATATTACACTACCAACGAGTGTCACAGCAGTCACTAATGTGGCATGAGCATTATGTGATTATACTTTCTATTGAAGTCATTAATCAAGAAAAGAAAAACYTGCAACATTCTCAAGAGCGAAATGTTTTATGTAATGTCACCCTCTTTGACGAATAGTAGAATCAATTGAAGTGGTCCATCAATGATTAGATTATAGACATGTAAATCGACCATTTTAATTCGGAAATTATTTTTGAGAAAAATTATTTTTATTTAAAATTAGAACTAGTTTTAAATCAATGTACATTTTTTAAAATACAATTGATGAGTACAATTTCTTTTCAACATGAAGATTAAGACTATCATTCTTAGTCTTAAAGCTCAYTTCTCAAATTGTACACAAGAAATAAAAATAAAGCGAGCAAATTCAGGCGTTATTGTTGGAGTTTCATACCGCCTCTATGTCCTAAACTAGATCCTCAAAGACCGATGGAAATCCCCAACAGCGTGACCCGCAACTCAACCCGAAGCCAAAAAGGTCCAAAACGCACCATCCATGCTCGTCCTCCTACACGGATTCACACACCAGCCCCACCCGCCCAGTCGGTCCCCACCACAGCCGCAAACGTGACCTGGATTTCTCGAGTCATGGACTCCACCCCAATCCCAACTTCAASCTCATCCTCTACAGTCTCTGCTTCTAAGCTTCCCATCAAACGCAAAACCCCAGATCCAAACCCAAGCCCAGACCCCGATTGAAATACCCCCATCCTCAACGTGGACACCATCCCGCCAATTACCACCTTCAAAACTGACTCTAACTCCATTGTCACCGCCGTCCAGGGCAGAGATCAGAGACCTCCGCCTTTCAAGTTCCACCGGATATGGACCGAACCCGAAGAGGTTCAGTTCCTACAGGGCCTTCTCGATTGCGGCTCCGAGAATCTCTCATTCCCTCGGGACCTCAATGTTCTCTATGCTCGATTCTCTGACACAATGTCGCAGCCTTATACAAAGTKTCAGCTCTCCGAGAAGCTCCGGAGGCTTCGGAAAAAGTACAGGGTCATATCGACCCGGCTGTCCAAAGGCCTTGATCAGTCTTTTCTATCGCCCCATGATCGAGCTCTTTATGAACTCTCTCGGCAGCTTTGGCATCCAGATTATGCCGAAAGGTCGCCTTTTGGTGGCAGTTGTTATAGCAAACCGCAGAAATCGGATTTAGTTGGAGTTAAAATTAACTTTTTGCCTAAATTACCAGTGGATTCCAATCCTAATTTAGTTGAAAATTTCGAGTCCGATTATCATGATGAAGGACTTGCGGACGTGGGATTTGGTGGGGAGGTGAGGTTGAGCGAGGTGAATGTAGAATTCGAAGAAGAGAGTGCAAGAGAGGGGAAAATGCTGAGGAAGATACGAGTGGATAATGGCATGGGGGAGGTGGCGGTGAAAGCAATTGTGGATGCGTTTGATGAGTCATTGAAGGAAGTTAAAATGGGGTTTGTGAATAAAGGTGTGAATGTGGATGGTTGTGTGATGGAGCAAGGGCGTTTCTGGAGTTTTCGGAGACGGTGGCAGGAGCAAAGATTTGCAGAGATGGAAGCCTTGGGTCGTCGTATGAGGTTGGTGTTTGAGCATTCTCTTCTTCAAAGGCAATGAGTAAATAGTTTGAATTTATGCTTGTCCATGGGATTGCAGAACTGATGCTTCTTTCTAGTTTTTCTGGTTGGTAAGCAATAGCCTTTGATATAATTTTCAGTTTTGGTAAATTTGATACTAGTTCAGGCAATGTATTTCTCCTTGTCAAGAAGTTCTTGTACATTTCAAAGCATGTTGCTTTCTTGAGTTTTTCTTTTATTGGAGTCCCTCTACATTGAGATATTGGAGTCCAAATGCTAGAGAACTATTGGCATGGAAGTTTCTTTTATAAAATTTTACTTCTTCCCTGCCGATATTGTTCATCAGGCTATATACTTTGTTTACATTGTTAGGTAAACAAAGGAGAAAAGATTTAGCATGCTATAGAATGTTAGGTGCTCCAATGTATTTTTTAGTTTGTTTACGACTTTTTAGAGAAGAATGCATAATCTTCGAAGTTGTGGGGTATCTATTGGAAACTCCCATATTGTGGAAGAAGGATTTTCAGAATGTTTGCGGAAGGAACTTTTATGTGTGATCATTAATATATTCATTGGTAAGCAACCCAAATCCCAAGTGATTTAGTTGCCAAAAGTGGTTGCATATGTTATTGTTTTCTGAATTTATAGTATAAGGGTTCTATTTTGATCTTGGATTAGATGGATATGAGGCTCGGTGAGTGAATCCTTAACTACAGCATAAATGTTAAAGGTCCTTTCAATGGTAGAACTGTGAAGAGCTGTTGATGAACATGGAAAAAATGGAGTTAACTTAGGGATTTCATGATATTTCATGATTACAGAAAACTAACTTAGATTGGTTAAAGAGAAGGACATGGCTTGAAATTAGCATGAATGACTGGGTACTTTTTAGAGTCTTTTAGGGCTGGCTGTTTTTACTAAAATTTTGTTGGCAGAGTTGAGGAAGGCATCGACCACATGTTGATTGGAATTTTTCTTAGAAACATTCAAGTTTGGGTGATTCATCAGGAATAAAGAGATCCAAAGACGTCTTTAGTTGTAGATGATTATCAATTGGAACTAGTAGATTTTAACCAGGGACAGCTTCCTTTGATAGATGCTAATATGCTTCATGTTCTTTGGTACTAATAAGCTCTCTATTGTGAACTCTGGAAAGATTTTAGCTATGATTGGCCAAAGCAGGGTGCTTACTGTATTGAAGAAGCCTGTCTTATTTTGCTTATTAATGCATGTAATAGTGATATCTGAACCAAAAAAGAGTTCTGTAGGCCTTCATATTGGTCATAGTAGCTCCAGACCAGAAGTTGGGCTGTTCAATTGGCATAGCCTGAGAGTTTAGAGTAATTCACTAGTTTCATAGCTGGTTTGGTTTTTGAGACCGGGGCTGTGCTCTCATTGCTTAATTCGGGAGGTYCGAGGGAGCCTGATAGCAAAAGAGAATGTGATTGTTATATGTGGGTTTGGGTCTTCCGAGTCAAGCTAGAATGCCTTTAAATGAGTTAATTTTCTCATTCTACATTGCAATCAATTACCTGATATGGTAAGGAAAAGTGGGACAATATGGTATGTTTTTGTCCAATTTCTATAGCCTCCCAGAGAGCTCTATCATATTGACTCGCACAAGAAAGTTAATGCTGCACTATGTCATCGATGGTTTGTCTAAATGGCACAAATGACCGCTTCTAGATATTCTTCAAATAGCAGAAGAAACAGTTTCTTTGAGAAAAACAGTATCTATTTTGCTCCTCTGGACATCTGCTTGGTTGAATCTCAAATTATTCATCAGTTGAAGCTGTCCTGTATTTTCGTCCTCCATTCTAGTAGGTGATTTCATCTTTGCTGATTAGGCTCATTCTACTCTTGGGTATTCTTGTAGGATTGGATTTAATAAGCCGCAGCCCCTGCGGGCTCTTCTTGATCTTTGATTGCCTTGTGCCACCTGTGTTTCTGCTTTTAGATCCAACTCAGACATCGTTTATAATATTTTGACAAAAATATTATGGACATCGTGTATAATTTAAAAATTAAATCTAAAATAGATCAAATATCATATTTTACTCAAAAACTAATTGAATGAAATARAATAAAATTAATTTTCAACAATAACAACAAATGTCTAATATAAGTCTTTTTTGTATAATAAAAAATAAAGTTAGTATAAAAAATTCAAACGTCAACAATTTATATAGCATTTTTTTAGATTTCGGCTCATATCGGCCTGAGCTCGCCTAAAATCGAGCTTAGTTCAATTCAAATTCAACTAAAATTCGATTCAAACATTAAAAAAATTGAGATTGAATAAYTTGAGTTTATATCGATTCAAATTCATTTGTAATCTTAACTTCCATRCGCCTTGTCATATTTCATAAATATAAGATAAAATCAGTGGTTACCCGGTTTTGACAACATTAATGAAATCAAATTACAAATCGACTCAATTCTCATCTTCAATGTTTTGCTCGAGGTTCCTCCTCCAAAAAGTAAAAAAAAAAAAAAAAGAAAAAGAAAATGGTTGTTCTGGGAGGCAGCGAAAGACATTGACATAATTGCTTCTTTTCGTTTCCAACTTACGCGGATATTATAATGGCTCTTTGGGAAAAGTGTCGCTCTGGGATTTAAAATAAAACGACTTACAGGTTTGGCAACGAGCATACCTCGTGCGATGCATGGTTTCTCTCTTTTTCTTTATTTTCTTTCCAATTTACTTTTGGAATTTGTAATTCTTTTTTTTTAAAAACTGATTTCTATTTATGGGAAAAAAATTATCACATTATTTCTCTAGTATTTATAGAAATGGTGACAATTAATTGAGGACCAATTTTTCTTTTAATTTTTTTCTCATTTTGAGGAAATATGAGAGAAGAATTTGACACGGTATTCTCTAAAGCTGGAAAAACGCGTCTTCCCACCTCATATATGAGGCCAGCAATGCTTTTCTAAATTTGGGAAAAATGCAAATTCTACAACTTTTTTTTTGAAACAAACAAGTTGTTAGAAATGAACCTGCAAACCAATTCTACAAAATTAATTTTCTATCAATTATCATTATAGATATTATTAACTTTCTCTTATTGTCTGTGATAAATAAAAATTGCTACAATATGATATAATATATTAATAGAATTATGTCGGACTTTGTGATATTTAAAAGGAAAAGATTATCATAATGGCATACACGATAACAACATCATTTTTACGTGATTTTGACCTTTCACCATAATTGTCTACTTAGGAACAATCTAAAAATTTCCTCTATTAACCTTTGTTTTATTCATGATTTTCTAATTTAATCTAAAAAAACAAAAAACAAGGTTTTGGAAAAAAAAAAATTAGCATAAACAGAGAGGGGTTTCACTTCGTCGATTGATTGTGCAGATATGACTGCCTTTGTTAGCCATCATGCCTACTTCTCTCCAATGCCTCCTTCCAACTCCTTGTGGTGAGTTAGAGAAAGTTGCCAAAGTTCTTTGTCATGTAATATGTAGGATGACGTTGACACCAATTCGAGCATTCTCTTTAGGTACTTGGTCTCCCTTTGGTGCCTCGTGTGAACTGAAAAGGATTAAAAAGTCATCGTAAATGTACTTTTGGTTATGTTCTAATGAACCTTTCTTCAATTGTCATCTCCCGTTTTCCTGATACTTGAAGATTCCATGATTATATTAGATTGTCTTCTTCTCCTTCGATAAATGAGTCGAGCATGACGGTATATTCCTTTGTCTTTTTACAACTGCCCCTTAGCTAATTAGATTTTCAATTCCTTATTTATCTATTCTGATTTTGCATATTTTAATATATTCTTTGATATACGAATAATAATTTAATATGCGTTTATATACGTTACAGTAAGAGTTAATTAAATTAAGAATAAAGAAAGATTAAAGGTGTTAAGTATATATATATATATATATATATATATGCATCATACATTGATTAGCGAAACAATAAGTACTATGTTTGTCTATTCGTTTAAATATTTTCGACATGCACCTTTTTTAAATTGATGAAAAAATATTTTATCTTCAAAACATTGAAATTTTTCTATTTTAATCTTTGAGCACTGCCCTTTACTTGGTTTCGATGGGGAATTCTGTCCATGAACCATAAAAGCTTGAATCAATGTTTGATTCAAGTAGACTTTTCTTTGATAATAATATCTTACCATCTAAATTGACTAAATTATGATTCCTGCCAAATGAGGAGATATTTTCATTTTCAAACTCTTATCCAAATCTAAATCTAGGAATCTAAGAGGACAACTTATCCAATACAGCTCTCCTGCCAAATGAGGTTCTRCGATTTTATCAAGAATTTGCTCATAGGATTTATAATTGTGTATTTGTAGGTGAATTTATAAATCAAACTATGTTAAGTTTAATTTGTATTTTAGTTATCTCATTAACAAAAAGTTATTTTTATGTTATATCTAATTCGTAGATTATGAAAAGATACATATATATATTTTTTCGAGAAAAAATATAAAAATATATATAACATTAGATACTTATAATTGTGTGTCTACGATGGATTTATAATATCACATTTAACAAAACAGGAGCACAATATAATCAATGTTAAGCTCTCCTATTATGAATGATTTTCCTACTTATGATATTAAATATGAACTCTAATTAGCATATATGAGATTAAAGATGGACTAAAATTAAGTCGCAAAATATCATTTTGAGATTCTCTTAGATCCTATTTGATGATAATACAATTCAGCACTTAAAACTAAATCGAGCTCTATTTGAGATTCTCTTAAATTATCAAATTTAGTATTTAAAATCATATATAAAAAGTTAATTTAAAGTACATGTTTAATACTTATAAATTCAGCTATTTTTTATAATTCAATTTTACCAAAGGGGCTTTAGATTTGATTTGATAACACGATCCAGCGCCTAAAATTAAATGAATTAAGAGGTTAATAAATAAGACGGTTTGATAATCTAATTGTYTAATGTCTRAATCCCTTRAATTTTTAAGTGGTGCTATTATGATTTAATATTTTATGACATTATCGATTATACCACCAAARACATTATTTAAAATGAGACGTGCAAAGTAAATTTTTAATGTTTATAAATTTAGTTATTTTTTTTAACTTTCAACTTTAATTTTACCAAACCCGCCTTAATATATTGAGAACATATTCAATCTATTAGATTCGTAAAGCAATGCAATAATATAGCTTTCCAATGTTGCAATCAATGGACCAACATATAAAGAACAATTAAGGTGTGTACATATATTAGAAAAACTATTAAGAATTTTCAGATTGAATTGTTGCGCTTGTATATTTGAGCGTATCCAACGATAAGGGTTGAATCAAAATCTTATCATAAAAAGATACTCATTTAAATTATTAAGAACAATCCAAAGTAAAATTATCAAATAATTTTAATTTAATATATTCTTACTTAATTTGGTTTTAAGTGTTAAARGAACATGCCCTTAATTTGATTGGCAGAGGAGGAAGGAGAGGCGAGGATAAGAAGAATGTTTACTTCCCTCATTTACGATTTTAATTAAATGAAATAAATGATATATTAAATATGCTTTTGATTTTTAAAAAATAAATAAGCCATGAAATGATAGAATAATTAATATAGAGTAAAATAAAAAATATCTAATATGTTTTTTATTTTTAATATGATAATTAATTTTAGAAAAAAGTCAAATCGATCGATATTTTGTAATGATGGAACAATTACTATTACCTTATATTTATTAGAATTGTGAATCCTACTGGGGAAGAATTTTGCACCACACATTAGCCCACCAGATTGATGTCTTAGGTGAGATCAGATTTGGGATTTGGGTTGACCTGTTGACCAACATGACAAAACCAGCAATAGAAAGGCATTTTTCTTTAATTGTGGGCTGCAAATTTACATTTGACTCTTCTAACCTTGCAAACAATATTCGTTGAATATGCATGTTAATTTCTTTTCTTAACTGAAGGAAAAAGAACTATTGCATCTTTTTTTTTATTTTTTTTGGGGGGTGGGAGGGGGGGTTGATTAACATATTATTAGTTAAAAATTTAAAATTTGTATTACATTTCATATGTTCAACTCATAATTAAGACTTTACTCATAGAGAATAATCGTATTTTGTCAATAATACTCATCATGAATAAATCATTAACTTATTATATTTATGACAATAAAATATACTTTGTTATATTTGAGGTAACTAATAAAGCTAGTAATATCAAAATAAAATATTTGGTTGGTGGAGAATACATATTTATGGTAATACTTCATGAAAAGAGAAGTTGTTTATTTCTTACCTCATAAATGCAGAAGATTAGATACCATATTAACTGGCTTTTATACCTTTTTATAGTCGCCACAAATTTGAATTTGACACTTAAATTCATTCTTAAACATGGTAAATTTGCTATTTTCCTTTTGAAGCATAAACACAGTCAATCTTCAAAAAAAAAAGGAAAAGAGTTTGGTAGGGTTCTTTATATACATTTTCTGGGAATTACTTATCTACAAATAACCTTAGGTATGTATGCTGTTTTCTTCCCAAAATAGGGGGGTGGGGGGGGGGAAGTGCATCTTGGAGATTTTTTTTGTTTTTCAATTTTGTATTTAAAAAATGTTCAGGTTAGTGCGTGCATCTATCTACCTTGTGAAAACAAGGAAATTAGAAGCCTGATAGGTTAATTCAAATTACAAGATAGGAGAAAAATAAAATATCTTTTATTTTAGACTTGATGTTTGAAGAGCAATTTTCTCATTGAGTATAACCGAAAAGAAAGAGAAAAATTATATCTACGCACAATCATAAGTATACAAGGAAAATAAAAGACATAAAAGGAAATCGAAAGTGAAAGATAGATAAATTTTGGGATGTTTATTAAAACGTAACACGTCTTAAGTTTTTTATGTAGAAAAAATCTATTAAAATATAATTAAGGACATTATTAAAAAACTCTCCAGAAAATGTATATATATAGAAATTAAACGTGTTTCATTTAAATAAATTGCCTAAATTTGGTTAATCGCGATATTAAAGTTAAGTGCCAAGCATAGTTGTAAAATGGATAATCCGAGCGAGGCCATAATGAGGATAAGAGTTGTGATTCTAGACGAATTGCTGCGAGCACGTGGTAGCTTATAAATTACGTGTTACTAGTCCACAGCCGGCAGGCAGGTCACATTCCGAGGGCAGAGA
>MEJB01000012.1:5505828-5511070 GCA_001752375.1 Rhazya stricta | reverse complement strand
CCCAAGAACGAACCTAAAATCTAAAAAACTTTTTTTATAGAATAAGTAATACAACCCCCACTATATTATTCACCTTAAATTATATAATAAAAGTTAAGATATATATATATATATTTTAAAATATAATTTAAAAAGGGGGGGGAAATTTAAAAAAAAAATCACCCATTTTTTTTGTTTTTTAAAAACCTTTTAAAATTTAATTTTTTTTGTTTGTTAAAAAAAAACAGCGCCAGTCCCGTTTTTTTGATTTTTTTTTTTTTTTATTTTATTAAATTTTTAAAAAAAAAAATTTTTAATAAAAAAAGGAAAATGAAGAAAAAGAGATTTTTTTTTTAGTGGTGATTTGTTTTTGGGTTTTAAAAAAACAGAAAAAAAAAAAAAACAAAAAAAAAGAAGAAATCGAAAATGTTTGGTAAGATAAGAAACATAAGAAAAAAAAAAAAAAAAAAAAAAAAGAAAATTAAAAATTTGTTTAGAAAAAAGATTTTTCCATTTGTTGTGTGTGTTGTGAGGCCCTCTCCCCCTAATTTGGGCCCCCAAAAAAAAAGGTGAAAAAAGAAAAGATTTGGGGCAAAATCAAAGAAGATGGAGAAGGAGGTGTAGTAGAATTGAAAAAAAAAACCGAAAAATTTTGTTAAAAGTTAGTGCCTAGGAAAAAAAGAAAAAAAAAAAAAAAAAAAAAAAAAAAAAAGAGTGTAATGTGTTAAAAATTTGGATTATTTAGAAATTTAAAGGAAAAAGAAAAAAAAAAAAACCCAAATTTTTGAAAAAGTGTTGAGAAAGAAAGAAAGAGATTATTTTAAAAAAAAAAGAGAAAAAAAAAAAAAGTTGTTGTTTTATTGACGGAAATTTTTTGTGTAAAATGTCGTTGTTGCCCCGCCTAGGCTCTTTAAGGTGTTTTTTGTGCGTTTTTTGTTTTTTTTGTAAAAGTAATGGGGAAAGGTTTTTTTAAATTTTTTTTTTCGGGTGTGTTGAGAGAAAAACGCGCGTTTGTAGAAGAGACCCCAAAAATTTTTTAAAAAAAGGGTTGTTTTTTTTATTTTTTTTTTTTTTTAAAACCCCCAAAAAAAAAAAAAATTTTCCCTTTTAAAAAAAAAAAAAAGAAGAATTTGAGAAAAAAGGTAGATTAACAAAAAAAAAAATGTTAAACCCCCCGATAGAAGAAGACAAAAAAAAGAAGAAAATTTAAAAAAAAAGAAAAAAAAAAAAAAAAAAAAAAAAAAAAAAAAAAAAAAAAAAAAAAGAACCCCCACTTTGTTTTTAAAAAAAAAAAAATTTAAAAAAAAAAAAAAAAAAAAATTTTATTTTTTTTTTAAAATTTTTAAAGGGGGGGGGGGGGGGAAAAAAAAGAAAAAAGAAAAAAAAAGCCGCGCAAAAGAAGACCTAAAAAAAAAAAGATCTTCCCCCCAAGAATTAATGAAAAGAAAAAAATTCTTTTTTTTTTTTTTTTAGGGGGGGGATTTAACCCCCCCATTATTTTTTAAAAATTTTTTTTATAAAAAACAAAAAAAAAGAAAAAACGGGGGGGTGGGGGGGGGGGGTTTTTTTTTTTTTTTTTTTTTTTGTGGGGAACTTTTCCCCCCCCTTTTAAAAACCCCCCCAATTTTTTTTTTTTTTTAATTTTTAAATTTAAATGGAGAAAATTTTTTAAATTTTAAAAAAATTGTTTTTTAGATAATTCCCAAAAAAAAGAAAAAAAAAAGAGGGGTGGGGGGGGGGGAGCAAACTTTTTTTTTTTTTGGGCCTTTTTTTTTAGAAAATTAATTTTTTTTTTTTTTTTTTCTTATTTAGTTTTTGAAAGAAAAAAAGGATTATAATAAAACCTTGGGGAAAATTTTAAAAAAAAAAAAAAAAAATTTTAAAGAAAAAGACAAAAAAAAAGGAAATTAAAAAAAAAAAAAATTAAAAAAAAAAATTTTAAAAAAAAAAAAAAAAAAAAAAAAAATTTTTTAAAAAAAAAATATTTTATAATTTAAAAAAAAAAATTTTTAAAAAAAAAAAAAACCAAAAAGAAGTTAAGCTTTTTTTCCCTAAAAAAAAAAAAATTTTATTAACCTCCTCCCCCCTCTTTAAAATTTTTGGGGGGGCCCGCCCTTAAAAAAAAAATTCCTTTAAAAAATTTTAGAAAATGTTTTTGAAACCCCAAAAAAATTGCCCCAAAAAAAAATTTAAAACCAAAAAAAAAAAAAAATTTTAAAAAAAAAAGAAATATGAAAAAAGGAGATGAAGGGGGGGGGGGGGGGGGTTGATAACTTTTTTTTAACCCAAAGGGGTATTTTTAAAAAAAAAAAAATTTTAATAATTATTTTAAAAATAGTATAAATTTGGAGTTTTTTAAGAAAGAAAAAAAAATAAAAATTTGTTTAATATTCAAAGGTGTATTTTTTTGATATTTATGTTTTTTTTTTCCGAAACCCCCCCAGGGGGGGGGGGGGGGGGGGGGGGGGAAAATTTTTTTTTTTCAAAAAAATGATAAAAAAACCCTTTTCCCAAAAAAGAGAAGGAAGTGAAAAAGAGAAAATAGTTTTAAAAGAAAAAAAAATCTTTGGCCCGGAAAGGGGGGGTTTAAATAATTTTACCTTTTTTTTAAATTTTTTTTCCCCCAAAGACGCCCCCCCCCCCCGCCCTTAAAAAAGTTTGAAAAATTTTTTTTTTTTTCCTTTCCCCAAAAAGAAAATTTTTTTTTTAGTTTGTATTTTTTGGGGGAAAAAAAAGAAAAAAAAAAAATGTTTATGGGAGTTTGAAATTTCCCAAAAAATAAAACGGGGGGGAATTTAAAAAAAACCTTTTTAAAGAGAGGGGTTTAAAAAAAAGAAGAAAAAAAAAATTTTTTTTTACAAGGAGTAACTCATTTTGTGTGTAAACTTATTTTTTGTTTTTTTAAAGGGAAAAAAGTAAAAGATTTTAAGACCGGCCAAAAAAAGAAGATAAAAAAAAAAATAAAAAAAAAACCGGGGATTTCAATTTTTTTTTTTGGGGTGAGATTTTGTATTCAAAAGAGCAAAAAAGTTTTTTAAGTAAAAAAAAGAAAGTCTGGTTCAAAAAAAAAAAAGTTTTTTTGTTTTTTTTTAATGTTGGAATCGCAAAAAAGAAGAGGTAAAACTTATTTTTTTTGTATGTGTTTAGTCTTTTTTTTTTTTTTTTTTTTTGTAACCCATTGAAATTTTTAAAGGGGTAAAAAAAAAAAACAAACTAAACAACCCCAAAACGGCCGGGAAAAAAGAAAAGAAAAAAAATTTAGAAAATGAGACTTTTAAAAAAGAAGGAAAAAAAACAATTTTTGAAGGAAAAAAGTTTTGTTTTGCCAAAAAAAAAAAAAAGTGAAAAAAAGAGGAGAAAATTTTAAAAAGAACAAACTTTTAAGAAAAGGGAGAAATTTTTAATTTTTGGAATAAGAAATTTAAATTTGAAAAAAAAAAAAAGAAAGTAGAAGGAGTTTTTTTTATTTGAAGTTTAGGAGGGAAAAAAAAAAAGAATGGAGGAAAAGTTTTTTTTTTGTCTGCATTTTGTTTCCGTTGTCTGGCCCCTCTTTGTTTTTTGCCCGCAGAACCTGCCCCTCCAACCCGAGAAAAATTTTTTTTTTTTTGACGCTTTGAGAAAGAGACAAAATAGTAAGAATGAAAAAGAAAAAAAAAAAGATAAAAAGAGAGAAAAAATTTTGGTTATTTAAAAAGGAAGAATGAGAAAAAAAGTAACGGTAGAAAAGAGAGAAGGAGAGGAAAAAAAGAAATTTTTTGTTTGTGTTTGTCGGGGCGAAAAAATGTTTTTCTTTTTTTCTGGACTAGTTATGTTTAAAAATGAAAGAGTTTAGCGTTGAGAGGAAGAGGAGAGGCCTTTTTTTTTTTTTTTTTTAAAATTTTTTAAAAAAACTGGAAAAAAAAAGGAAATTTTTTTTTTAACCCTTGAAAGCTCCGAAAGAAAAGAAATGAGAAAAATACCTTTAAGATGAATTCAAAAAAAAAGAAAATTTTTCAATTAGAAGGAGAAGAAAGAGAAAGAGGAGAAGGGGAGAAAAGAAAGGAGTGTTTGTGTTTTGCCTTTTTTGGGGATTGTTATGTTAGGTTTTTGTCTCAACTTTAAGAAGGCGCTGCCCCCCTTTTAAAAGATTTTTTTTTTTTTTTTTGGAAATTCTTTTTTTTTTTAAATTTTTTTTTTTTAAAAAATAATAAAGGGGGAGGAAAAAAGAAAAAAGAAGAAAAAAAAAAAAATTTTTTTTTTTTACGAAAGGGGGGTTTTTTTTTTTTTTTTTAGCCGGTTTTTTTTTAAAAAAAAAAGAGTTTAAGGGTTGTATGGTTTAATGAAAAGAAACATGTTTTTGTTTATTTAAAAGAGTAAAAAAATTTTTTTTTTAAAACCAAAAAGATGTAAAAAACCCCGGGGTTTAAAAAAAAAAGAAGAAAATTTTGAATTTAAAAAAAAGGGGCGCTAAAAAAAAGTAAATTATTTTTAGTGGATTTGTTGTTGTTTTATGAAAAAAAACTTCTTCCGCGCATGTTTATTTTTTTTAAAATTTTTTAAAATTTTTTTAACTTTTTGTTGCAAAAAAAAAGAAAAAGAAGAGAGAAAAATTTTTTGTGTTTTTTGTGTTAGAGTAAAAAAAAAGGGAAGAGATAAGATTAGTAATTTTTGTATTGGATTTTTTGTTAAGAGAACTTAGAAGAAAAAAAAAAAAAAAAAAAAAATAGAAAAAAAAGGGACCCTTTTCCTTTATTTTTAAAAAAGGAAGAAAAAAAGAAATAAAGATGAAAAAAAAAAGAAGAGTTAATTGTTTTACAAGAGAAAGGGGAAACAAAAAAAAAAAAAAATTTTTTTTTTTTAAAATTATAAAAAAAAAAAATTTTATTCTTAAAAAAAAAAAAAAAAAAAAAAAAAAAAAAAAAAAAAAAGGGGAAAAAAATCTGTTTGGAATCTTTTTTTTTTTTTCTTTTTTGGGAATTTCTGTTTTTGCACAGTAAGTTCTGGCAGAAAGCAATATGATAAAAAAAAAGAAGATAAAATTGTGTTAAAAAGAATTTTTTGTTAAAGGTTGTGTGTGTGTTTGAAGAGAAAAAAAGAAATAAAAAAAATAAGGGAAAGAAAAGTTTTGCAAGAGAAAAGGGGCTAAAAGGGGAAAAAAGAAAAAAGATAAAAACAAGAACAAAAAAAAAAAGAAAAAAAAAAAAAAAAGGATATAATTCAATATGATAAGAAGATAGAAAAGAGGAGGAAAAAGGTAAAAAGCGCAAAAAATACTTTTAATAAG
>MEJB01000012.1:5478328-5500828 GCA_001752375.1 Rhazya stricta | reverse complement strand
TAAATAAAAAATTCCGCCAAAAAAGAAAAAAAAAAAACCATTTTTAAATTTTTCCAAAACTTTTTCAAAAAAAAAAAATTTTTTTTTTTTATTTTGAAATTTAAAAAAAAAAAATTTTATTTTTTGTTAAAAAAAAAAAATTTTTTTTTAAAAAAATGAAAAAAAAAAAAAAAACGTTCGGCAAAGGAAGTAAAAAAAAAAAAAAAAAAAAATTTTATTTACAATTTTAAAAAGCGTCGAAAAAAAAAAAAAAAACCAATTTTTAGGCCTTAAAAAAAAAAAATTAACAAAGGGTAATTTTTTTTAATTAAAGTTTTTTTTAAGTTTTATTAATTTTTTGTTTTTTTTTTTTTTTTTTTGGTGAAAAAAATTTTTTTTTAAAAAAAAAATTTTCCCTAAAAAAAAAAAAAAAAAAAAAACTTTTTCCTTTTTTTTTTTTTTTTTGTAAAAAAAATTTTTTTTGGTGTTAAAAAAAAAAAAAAAATTTCTAAAATAAGGTTGTTGGGCAGGGAAAAAAAAAAAAAAAAAAAAAAATAAAAAAAAAATAAAAAAAAAAAATTTTGGGCGGAAGGAAAAGTTAAAAAAAAAAAGGGTTAAAATTTTAAAAAAAAAAAAAAAAAAATTCCGGGCCCGAAACCTAAAGGCAAAAACCCCAAAAAAAAAAAAAAAAAAAAAAAAATAGTTTTTAAAGGTTTTTTAAGAAAATTTCGGGGGGAAAAAAAAAAACCCAAAATTTTTTTTAAAAACTTTAATTATTGGTTTTTTTTTATTTTCGGGCGAAAACTTTTTTTAAAAAAAAAATATTTTTTTTCAAAAATTTTTAAAAATTTTTTTTTGTTAAACAAAAAAAAAAAAATGAAAAAAAAAAAAGAAAAAAGTAAAAAGAAAAAGATATATCTTAGTGGTATTCATGTAAATTCGAAAATCAAATCAAGGATACCAACGGGTAACTCCAAACCAACTCATAAATCCACGTGGAAATACCATCCCGCTCTCTCCGTCTGACCCGACCGCGACAACAACCCGACCAAGCCTTCTTACCCCTATATCTACTCCATACCGTCATCGCCGTTCCCATCGAGAAAGACACAAATCGCAGAAAAACAAAAAACCAGAGTACRAGAAACTGAAAACCACAGCGGAAAATATTTATTTTCCCTACAGAAAAAAGAAAAGAAAAGAAAACTTAACAAAATCATAAAGGGGAGGGAATTGTTTTCCTTTCCATCCCATTTCTACAAACAATCTCTGATTTGAGTGAAAAAGAAAGATGGATGAGAATTCAAACTCATTCGCCGTTGAGAAAGAAATCGCCTCCAGTGTTGGTGTCAATGACGTGAACAACGATGATCGGGGATGGAAAACGGTTTCGTATCAGAAGAAGAACAAGAAGGCGTCGCAGCAAGTGAAACCTGCTGCAGCGGCTGTCGCTGATCGCCGGAATGATGTTTTCCGGTCGATCGAGCAGCACTCCGAGGAGAGGCGGAAAAAGATTGAAGCTCAAAGAGCTGCTGCGGCTGGGGAGAATTCTGCTATGGTTGAGGATGCTGATGAAGGTAGCGACGATGCCGAGGAGGCTCCGGCGGAGAATGGCGGCAGTGAGGAGAAGAAGAGCAAACCCAAGAAGCCCAAGAAGCCTAAGGTTACGGTTTCTGAGGCTGCGTCAAAGATCGATGCCTCTGATCTCTCTGCTTTCCTTGCAGATATATCTGTAAGTTTTTCTCAAAAAAAATTTCCTTTGGGATTAATTATCTGGGTTTTGATTATTAATCTGATCTGCGGTTTTTCTGAGATTTAAATTGGATTTTATGCTTGAAATCTGGATTTTAATTCTAATTACAGGAAAAATGTGATTTTTTTTTTTTGTCCTTAATTTTTTAAGGTTTCATACGAGACGCAGCAAGATATACAGCTGATGAGGATCGCTGATTACTTTGGACGTGCATTTACTAAAGTGAGTGGGTCGCAGTTTCCATGGATGAAGATACTGAAGGAGTCGTCAGTTTCGAYGATGGTTGATGTGAGTATTCTCGTTTTCAAATAAGCGAACTTCATTTACAAAGTCAACTTTTTGGTGAAATTTTGTGTCAGTCCCGTTTTAACTGGGATAGAACCTCAAAGCTGTTGCCTTTTTACCGGGAAAAGCATGTTTCTGTAAAATGCGAATCATCTATGTGCACAAATAGCGTGAATTTGACATGCAAAAGGTCTTACTTGACGATAATTAGTTTTCAAAAGGACTGGCTTTCTGTGGTAAACCTGCATCCTTCTCTTTTCTTTGTCTCTTTGTCTCTTTTTTTGTTTTTTGAACACACACAAACACTCTCTCACACACACACARATATATAATATGATTTGAAGTGTTTGTTCTTTGAACTTTGAACTTCGATGATACCTGTGATCTGTTGTTGGATATGTGGTTTGCTTTAGAATATTTCTATCATTTCCATTTTTTGATTCTATTCTCATTCTGTTGAGTTTTGGTGGTAAAACACTCTGCTAGTAGGGTTATTTTTTCATTCTTAACGGTGTAAACGGTTTTTTAAACCATACCGGTAGTGATGTGGTTTATGKTAAAGGTGTAGTTTAACCTGTCGTATGTCTTATATCTTCTGATAGAGTAATCAATTTGACCCTCTTCTATGTTCTATCAAGTCTCAAGAAGGAAGGTTTTAGTGTGCAGAATCTTGAATTGTTTTTATTAGTTGTCACTAGGTTCTAATGACTTCATTGTATTCATTATTTCCGACATGTCAATGAATGGTATTACTGATTTGTCAAACTTCTTCTTTTTCCTTTTTCCTCCCTAATTTTCTCTGATTTTTATGCAGATTCCTATTTGCCATATATCCGAAGATGTTTATAAGACATCAACTGACTGGCTTAACCAGCGATCTGCAGAAGCCCTTGGTTCTTTCGTGTTGTGGTCCCTGGATAGCATTTTTGCTGACCTCGRACTTCATCAAGGAGCTACCAAGGGTGCTAAAAAGGTTGTTCAACAAGCACCTTCAAAGTCCCAGGTAAGTTATTTTTGTTTTTTGGTTGCCCTTTTGTGTGGTAGAAACAAGAAATAGAGCTGTACGTTTCTTTGAGCTTCTTTTTTGGTGTTTTTATATTTGCTTTTGTAGTTCCTTGTATGACTGATATTAGTGGATGTCTTTTAAATGTGTAACCTTTTCGGTAGGCAGATTTAACTTGGCTTTAATTCTAATAGATGATCTGATTTATCCACCATTTAAAACTCCAGTTGTCTCTTTCTGTTCTCTATTTTCTGTGTAAATACAGCTAACAGGCCAGAATCTTATTGGAAAAACTCAGATGTCTGAAGTGTCATTTTTGCTTAGAGGATTTCTTTTTCTCTTTTCTAAATCTTTTTCCCACTCAAGCTGAACTTTAGTTAAACTCACTCTCTCCAAATCCTGTCTCAAGTTGACTTATTTTCCTTTTTGGGATGTTTTCCATTGACCTAGAATGAAAAGCTTCAAGTTATGGTTAACAAGATTTAGCTGACCCCACCTTTTCCTACTGTTCCTCTGAAATAATGACTACTTTCCTTCAAATAAAAACTTTTAGTATTTGCATTACAGCAGAGAATTTTATTCACACCCAATGGGTCCTTTGCATTTCAGCTCAACATTTCAAAAATTTATATATGGTCCTGAATGCTTGTTTATTTATATTCGCTTGAAGACGAATTATATAGAGATTATCCTGTAGGTCTACCTGTTTTGTCCTGCAATCCTTGGCAAATTTATGGATAGTTTTTTTCTGGCTCTAGACATACTATGTTAGCCTACATGGGAAGTCCCTCACCGTCACCAAATTGTCTTTTTGTTACAACCAAGCTCTTAGATCCGGATGTCACAGCTTTTACCCATGCTAGATTTGCCAGTCCTCTATTGCTCCAATCGTATGAACTTAGGGTTTTGCCTGGAAGTAACTAAAATTGAGTTTGTATCAGATCTCGGTGCAAGTTCTATAGATCTTTCATAGTACTTAGTTGCTTTTTTAATAAGTCGAAGTGTATATAGTATGGTGCCATTTCCCAACTTTGATCGATGTAGACATGATTAATTTGTTGATCTATCATACAATCTGAAACATATCTTTGTTGCACTAGTATTGTTCCTTGATATTATCGTAAATGAAGTAACTTCTGCCACTCTATGTCCGCAAATTGTGATTACTTAAATTGATATTAATAAACCTTGTAGGTTGCCATCTTCATGGTCTTAGCAATGGTGTTGCGCCGCAAACCTGATGTGCTGATCAGTTTGTTGCCTATGCTGAAGGAGAATTCGAAATATCAGGGACAAGACAAGCTTCCTGTTGTTGTCTGGGTTATCTCTCAGGTATTTTATCTGGAGAAACATATACCAATAGAATACTGTAATTTAATAACTGTTTCCCTTTAATATGGGTTATTCTCTTTTTGCTCCTCTGTCTCTCAAGTATAAAATAACAGATATTTTTCCTCCTGATTTATCATTTGAATTGTATAGGCCTGCCAAGGGGATTTGGTTGTGGGACTGTTCATGTGGGTGCATTATCTCTTGCCAATGCTTAGTAGTAAATCAAATTCTAATCCACAGTCTCGAGACTTGGTTTTACAGTTGGTTGAGAGGTAATTATTTCAATTATCGCTTGCTATTATGATTATTTATGTTAAGTTAGTGTCTTTTCTTCCAGTTATTAAAATTCAAGAACTCCTATGCCATGACTGCAGGATTTTATCCTTACCAAAGGCTCGTACTGTTCTAGTTAACGGTGCAGTCAGAAAGGGGGAGCGTGTGGTGCCGCCATCCGCCCTTGAGCATTTGATGAGAGTCACTTTTCCAGCAAACTCGGCCCGAGTAAAGGTAAGTTATTTTGAGGTAGAAATATTTGTTCTTGTTGAACATACCTTGGAACTTTCCATGCATGTTAGGATCTAACGCAGATGTTGTATACAGGCAACTGAGAGGTTTGAAGTCATATATCCTAGTCTGAAAGAGGTAGCTCTAGCAGTTTCCCCTGGAAGCAAAGCAATGAAGCAACTCACTCAGCAGATAATGCCATTTGCCATCAAAGCTGCTGGAGAAGGTAATTGGTAACTTGAATTGACAACGTCTTGGGTCTGAGCATTTAGTTGAGAATGTAGACAAATTAGGCGTACGGAGGTCCATATCATGGCTTGATGTATGAAGGTTTTGCAGGTATTCCTGAACTGACAAAGGAAGCAGGTGACTTGTTTATTTGGTGTTTAACTGAGAACCCAGACTGTTACAAGCAGTGGGTGAGTATATTTGAGTTTTGACGGCTGTGAAGCGGATTTAATCTTTTGTGTTAAACTTGTTCAAACAATGTCCGTACTTGTGCAGGATAATCTCTATCTGGAAAATCTTGAAGCAAGTTTGGTAATTCTGAAAAAGCTGTCCAACGAGTGGAAGGTGCTATCTGTTAAACATTCTACCCTTGACCCCTTGAAGACAACTTTGAAGAGTTTCATGGTGAAGGTGAGTATCCAGTCTCGARTTTCAGTTGCCTTCTTTCCAGATTTGTCTTTAGTTTCCCAATCAGTTCATCCATCAGTTGAATTGACACTGAAAATATTATGTTCCGCTTAATTTATTTGTTCTATGGAATTGCAGAATGAGAAGGGATTGGCGAGTGAGGACAATGCTGCTCGTCTGGCAACCTTAAAGGATGCAGAAAAGCACTGCAAGATGCTACTGGGACGAGTATCGCGTGGCAATGGATGTCTGAAGGCTTTCGTTGTCTTGACTATTGGAGTAGCTGTTGGTGCAGCTTTCATGTCAAACGACTTGAAGTCACTTGATGTGAAGAAACTGCTGGTCGATTTCAACTTATCTTAAATTTTTGTCCCTCTTAGAGGAGGCATAGTGGCGTATAGTGCTTCATGCCATAGTAACATGTCTAAATTATAACCGGCATAGAGAAGCTAGATGCCCATAACAAAATGGGTAGAGCAAGTTCCTTTTAGAAACTTCCAACTAAAATCTTGTTGCATTTAGAAATCATAGAGTTATAGGAAAACTTTGAAGAAGTCAAAGATTGTGTTGTGCTATTTTATAGCGGCTAAGTGTCTCTGTATGTTGATTTTATAGAATTTTTTATTCAGAACTTAGTTCAGTTGCTTTTTGAGATACAATAACAAAATTATAGTTGTTCTTCCATAGCATTCTATGCAGATTGGCTTATACATATATGCATGGACGAATTTATTTGAAATCAGTTCATTTCAATTCTTTCCTTGTGGATGTCTACTTTCAAATTGGACATGTTTGTTTTAGGATGTTATATATGTGTGCGTTAATGTTCTTTTCTCTCTTCTTGTTAGGCTTTGTCAAACTAGTGTTGGAATCATTTGAGGGTGATATTTTTATGGTAAATGCGTCGGTGGTTTCAGAATGACTTGGTTACTTTTGAAACCGCAGATTCTCCATACTGGGATTTCTGCTTCTAGCCCCATACTCTCTGTGCTCTATTAACTGCTAGACTTTTTATTAGGTAATAGGAGAGGAAGTTGTGCTTTTAGCAGGGAAGATGGACCAAATCCCTATCAGAAAGAAGCATATGGGGAGGTGGGATGGACCAAACCTTAGTTTTATTGGAACTTCTAGCAGATCCTTGGAGACACTTGTTCCCTTTTATTATTGTTTTTTTGCAGTGAAAGGAAATGTGACTGACGTATGCCCGGTGACCCCAAATAGATACTCCTCTTCTTACCTTCTATGGTCAAACTATTAGGTGCTTTTACTGTACAACATAATAATATGAGCAGTTGGCTCCTAGTAAACAAATAATTCTCCCTTTTGTGGCCGAATTCTCCATTTGGACTTGGGATTATGGTCTAGACTGGGCTCGTGAAGTTTATTTCCTTCTTTTCTACATAGCGTGTTTTAAAATACTATCTATCTTCTGAAAATATAACTTTCCATGTCTGTTCGAGGACAAAATTTTCCTACTTTCTATTTTGATCTCTTAGGTTTGATTATGTTAATTTAACTATGTAAGTTTCTTAAATTTATTTTTTATTTAAATGACTATAGTTTGATAATTTTTAGAGGCCAGACTTCTTTCTAAAACGGGGGAAAAAAATGAAAAAAAGGGGCGGGGGGGGGGGGGGGTGGTTTGGAATTTATGTTGCTTAGATTAGAGGAGTTCTTGACAACATTCCACAAAAATTCTATTTGATCCATAYTTCGCGTGATGTAAAGCAACGGCATGMGTGACGCCACACAAGTTGACTCAACATGGCCATGTTATCGCACGTGCCTACTAGCCGCCCCSCACTATATGTGTTATGRATTTTGTATTATCAGCATTTAAGGGAAAAATTAAAAACCCTAATGTTCAACATCTTTTATTTATTTATTTTATTTTAATGTACGAATATTTCTTTAATCATTTTAAAATATTCGTTACTCTATATTTGTTATACCTTTCAATTGTAAGATTATATTAGGACATTTTAACTTTATTCTCCGTATTTATTTCTTTTTATTTATTTTTCTTATTCTTTCAAATTTTTTATTTACTATCCATAGATGACGATCCAAAAGTGATAACTCATAATATGTTTTTTTTTCTTTTTTTTAACTTCTTTTGGAAGAAAAGCAAAATGCAATAATGATTATCGATCCAAAATATAATTACATAATACATGGCCGCAAGAATCTAAGTGGCTGAATCTTGTGAATTCAATGTGCAAATTAATACATCCAGCTAAAATATATATTTTTATATTTATACACAAAAATAAAAAGAATAAAAGTAAAATACATTTGTTATTTAAAAATACCTAAAGTGTCATTTATCTTTCATTTTTTATTGTTTTCTCAGTCCAATATAATACAGCATTACATTGAATCCTTCCTCCCATTCGATTGTTAAAGATCTACAAAAAACTTGAAAAATGAAGAGTCTCTAAAAAAATATATATATATATAAAGCCACTTCATACTCAAATACAATAAAAAGAAATTATTTTAATTCAAATGATATTTCTTTAAGACTAATTATTTTAAATAAAGTGATAAAGATAAAAATGTATGTAATATTGAAAAAAATAATTATAATATATACAAAATGATTTATATTATGAAAAAAATATTCTTATTAAAAGGATTTATATTATGAAACGAAAATAATAGTAATTATAATTATATGAGTAAGATACAAAGATAATATGAGCTTTGTGGAAACACTTTCACATGAGTCGTGCTAAACTCTTCCAATTTTATTACATGATGATGACTTGCTTCCTTTATGACATTAATCAAAACACCAAAAAGTAGTCTCCCCCAACAGTTCAAGTGGAGCAATCCAAGGCTGTATTTGGATTAAAGTTCGAGGAAGATGTATTGTTTGAGTGTAAAAAAATTAATTTTGAGTGTGGGGATGGTGTGAATTAGGAGTGAATATTTCATTACTGTTCACTTTTGAATTTTAGTCGATATTGAAAAAAATTATTTGAATATAAAAGAGGTTGTTTGAGCGCAAATGCAGAATAAATGATTTTGAAAGTAAAAGTAAAAATCTGTTTGAATATAAATGTAAAATAAATGACTCTTATATATTGTCATAGCAGAGTCGTTCAAAGTGTAGACCAAATAAAACCCAAGGTTTTCCATACATTGACTTGAACATTTTAATTTTAGTGAGTTTAGTGTAGACTAACAATTTCGAATATTCTAGTAAATTTTCCTACTATTGCAATATCAATTAAATCATAACATGCATATATATTAATCACTGTGCGTGCTCTATTTGATGGAGGATAAGAGGTGTTGAAGCAGATAAGAATACATATACAGCGTGATCTATTTAGATGATAGAGAATCTATAGCACTAACATGTAAGGATATATACTAGAAGATCTTAGATTCAGGTTAACCTAAAACAGAAGAAAATCATAATATAGGTAACTCTAAAACTCATGCAATTTTCTTTCCCCAAAAGATTCATCGTCCTAACTGCATCTTAATAGTCTTTTAATTTATTATAATTTTAAAATGCATTGCCTAATATGTGTCTCAATCACATTATAAACAATATTAGGATTGTATACGACTAATATATATTTTTAATTTTTTTAAAATGACAAACAATCTAAAATAAAATAAATTATTTAAATTGACAATTCTTTTGAAAGAAGTATCTTATGAGGACTCTTGAGTCCATATATTCACCTATCATGTGGGTATCTTAAACTCGTTAACTTGATATCATATGTCATTACGACTCTCATTTTCAAATCTTGGGCGCTGGATTCGGTTGGTAATTTTGGACACTCGACGACTAAATATCACATGGAAAAAATTTAAAGACATTGATATAATTTTATTTATTAAACATTCATAGTGTGTGAATTGACATTTTATATGTCGGTCCAGCAGGATTAGAGATTCTTTGAATACCAAAAGTGGAAGAATAGTAACTAACTAACATGTCAAATCTGAGTTGAGAAAATGATACCAAATTGAAACAGAAGACACGGCGCCRTCATCGCTCCCCTTTTTCATGATCTATCTATGGACTTTTCTCGTGGATTGTCCCCCATCTTCACGCCTAAAATGGTGCACTCTCATATCCTCATCATTGACCCTCTATTCTTACTATATTTATACATACCTTGCACTTCTACTCCCATCTCACTCTCTGCTACGAATCTTCTTGTGTTTAGTGAAGATACAGAAATGGCTGCTCGTCCGTGCAATGGTGCTCTGTTCTTGGTTCTGTCATTGCTTCTTCTGATTACTTTCTCCAATGTGGTTGAGGTAATATACCAAATCAAATTCCTAATTTCTTTATTGTCTCCGCTTCTCCTCATTTCCTTGCTCTAAGTCTAACATTTTCCTACTCATCTTTTTCAGGGTTACAGCCGTCTTCATCCCAGAGGTATATATAGCTCTTAATCTTGATAAAAACTGTTTCTGATATGGGAAATTCTTAATCTCGTATGGCTTTGTGGATTTATCAACTGCATTTACGGGTTCTTTTTCTTTCTACGTCTGGTTCAGTTTTAAGTTCAGGTAATAGGTGATCCAAGATCTTATGATCTCTGATTATTTGTGAACTGAAATGTTGCAGATTGCAACCCAAGATGTACATATCGTTGCTCTGCAACATCCCACAAGAAGCCATGCATGTTCTTCTGTCTSAAATGCTGTGCTACATGCTTGTGTGTGCCTCCAGGRACTTACGGCAACAAGCAAACATGCCCTTGCTACAACAACTGGAAGACTAAGGAAGGCGGCCCCAAGTGTCCTTAGAGGCAGTACTGGCTAAAAGAGAGTAAGACCTCATCTATTTTTATGCCTTCTCTTTCAGGGTACTGGGAGGTCTAGCCAGGGATGCGAGAATCTTGCGTATCTCGAACCGAAGTTTAATACTATTTAAGCTGAGTTTATATGCARAATTCGTCTTATGACGAGGATTAGGGCGAAYAMYAGTCCTAAGCAACATTTGACGATTTGATATGTTTTTTTCTTGATTAGTTTGTTTAATGCTTTGCTGRTAAGTGTAATTAACTATTGTTAAACTAGCAGCATTTCAATTTTTGTCCCTCCGCTCAGATGTGATCAACACACACTGCAATTGTTATCTCTGATTCTCGATCTTTTAATACGACTATTGAGACTCCWAATCAAAGTAAAGGAGGAAGAATGTTGGAAGAATTAAAAAAAGAAAAAGAAAAATACATGTTATAATTGATGCCTAAAACAAAGTACAAGCTTTCAAAGAAAAAAAGTACTA
This sequence comes from Rhazya stricta, assembly GCA_001752375.1. Classification (NCBI taxonomy): domain Eukaryota; kingdom Viridiplantae; phylum Streptophyta; class Magnoliopsida; order Gentianales; family Apocynaceae; genus Rhazya; species Rhazya stricta. Next base: position 5,490,067 of record MEJB01000012.1, on the reverse strand, counting down.
AAATATTTAGTATATTAAAATAATAGCATTCGAGATACTCGGCTTGCACCGCAAATTACGCAGTACAATTAGTATCAAAGCTATACTGATCCAAAAATCGTATAGTATGCCTTGTCTTTCACCCCCGATCTTAAAAGTACTTTTGAATTTAACTTACATTACATAAATTTAATGTTAAAAAATTAAAGTATTCCCAAACCTTAGGGTAGGACCGTGTTGTCCATTTGGTCTTTTTTTCTAAGCTCATTAGGCAACTAGCTGTTTTTTTTTATATATATAATTCCATCACATCTTTTTTCAAATTGAAGATCTTTTAGTATAATTTGATATTACACTTTTTACTTTACATTTTATCTTAAAAATTAAAGATATATGCATATCTCGTTTTGATTAGTGTAACTAGACAACCCTTTTTGACCTTATTGCAATTCTTTATTGTCTCTTCAATAATGAGATCACCTTCAAATTTCTATCAGAACAATATATATCATTGAAATCCGAAATAAAAAGGCAAAAACTCATTTTGTTGTTTCATTTTGACTTTGATTACCTACTTCTCGATCTTTTTCAGGGTTACAGCAATCTTCATCCACAAGGTATACATCAATACTTAAGATAGGAAAAACAAGGGAAAATTCTTAATCCCATTAGATCAATACTTATACAGTATATAGTTAAATTTAAAAGTTCTTCATGCACGAAGGAAATCTGTCAAGCACGTTGTAAAATTTACATTAGATCAACCCCCTTAACTAATCGAGCTTTTTTCGTGAATCTAGCTTGGGGGATAGAGTTGCATCCTCATCTTCAATGGGTACAGATCCTCAAAGATTCATAATTGTCCAAACATTGAGATATGGAAGGCAGCATATATGCCAATGCACAGCCCCTATTAGAAGTACTTAGTTACACATATCAAACTGCTAACGACACCATTAGCTGGGGAGTAGGTATCAAATGGCTAGATGAGGACAATGTATGATCAAATGCGCAAGGGCCACGTCCTAAGGTTTGGATCAATATCAGTATTAAGGATGTTTTCCAGCTTAATGGTCAGTGGAAGCTTGATCAATTCATTGACTTTATTCCACCAAAAARTATGAACTCCATCAGGGCTGTTCCTACTCCTATTTCCCATGAAATCGAAGACTACACTCTTATTGGAGTGATAGCAAAGGTGATAACACAGTTAAAGCTGCTACCTCTTTATTCTCCATATGCAGCTCAAACCACGACCACCACCATCCTGGAACTGGATATGGATGCAAAATATCCCTCTTAAATTCCYAACCTCACTCTGGAAGTAGCTTTTAGCAGAATGCCTAAAGCCTTTAATATCAAATAGATCACTAACCAGGTTTACAGCATATGCGACTCAGCRGTAGACACCAGTACATGCCGCTATTAGAGACTGTTCTTGGACAAACTCCGTTTGGAACTAAATCTCTCCAACCCACCTCATTTCCAACCTACACAATCAAGACCGGAAATCTTTGATAAAGCACAACCTGGGAAGTTCCATTCAGAGTCGTCCCATGGTATCTGCTCTTCAGGTCATCAATCGATGCTATCTAGAGGGGAAGGAACACATATCTGTTTGAAAAAATTCAACTCAATCATAATATCATCTACAGCCAAGCACGGCACTTCTCTATATCCTTCTGCCATCTAGGAAACAATCCTCACAAAGTCAGAAACTGAAATCAACACAAACTCGGAGCCCCACTTCATCCTCTGCCACATTTTTCCTAAACACTTATCCGAAGTTGAGGTGTTGCATTTAGAAATTTTGAGGTTTTGCATTTAGTAAACATGTAAAATGATTGTTTAAAGTAGTTAAACATTTATTAAGAAGCGAGAAAGTATAAAACTAGAAAAGAAATAGCTAATACTTCTTTAGAGTTCTAAAGTGAGATATGATAACGGACCAAAAAAGAATTTACGCAAATAAGGGACGAGGGAAGTAATATCCAAAAATTAAAAAAGAAAAAGAGAGTAATCAATTTCGTTTTAATTTTAGAGGTTTGTAATTTATCCCTAACACAAAAAGAGGTCAAAGAGTATTTAACTCGAAAATCAACGGCTAACCCGTGAAGTATACAAAAGTAAGATATTAGATAACCGCCATGGCCTCCTCCTCCTTTGGTTCTGCAACCTTCATGAATGCAGAGAAGAGAAAGAAGAAGAGGAAGAGAGGAAGAAGGAAAAGGAGGAGGAGGAGGAGGAAGAGGAGAAGGAAGAGCAAGATGAAAGAACGATGCGGGTGGCAATGGATCCGGCGACCGGACGGCAGTGGGTGGAGGGACGGAGAGGAGAAAGAAGATAATAAATTGGGTATTTCCTTGTGTCGGTGTGGCTCTTTCTACATTTCCTCAAATTTAGATTCAGGCTCCTTAAAATAAATTTCTATATGATCCCATTAATATCTCCCTAATTTTTTCAAGATAAATCCTCGTTAAACTTTATCATTTTATAATCTTCTTAAATAAGTCTAGTGTGATAAATACTAAATAACAATCTTTATTTTCATCTTTTTTATTTAATATTAATTATTTCATTTAAAAAATAAAAAAGTTGAAGCCACTCAAATCATCAAATCAAAAAATTTATTTTTATTATTATTTTATTTATCGTTATACATTATTTATAAAAATTAAATATTTTTTTGTGTAATATAAGAAGAAAAGACACAAATAAACTATTTAACTTACCTTTCTGTTTTTAAATTACTCTTTAAAATTCGTTCTATCGCTCTTGCTGAGATAGAGGAAAGGATTGTAAAACGTTTTCTTAATTGAAATGAATTGGAGAGAATAATCTATAAATGTTAAAAGTTAATCATTGATCTTTGTAAAAAATCAAATCAAGGAGTAATTAAGGATTCTATAAAGGGAAATTATTCTATTAATGATTTAAAGTAAAATATAAAGGGATGTAAATTTAACTTTCTACTTTTTTTAAATATAGTAATTGACAAAATCTCAATGTCTCCGTTCGAGTAAATCTTTCTTAGGAAATGGTCATATATTGATAATTTTAAAATGTAAAGACATAATTTTGTGGTTTAAAATATTAGATAATTTTTTTAAAAATTGGGCAAAATTTAGAGTCCGACCATACTTATGTTATTTTCTGATAAAAATAATCGTGAAATATCGATATACATATATCTTTCTCTATATAGTTTATGTTTGTGTATTTTTTATATTATTTATCAAAATGACCATGCATGTCAACTGTTGTGTCCTCTCATTACAAATTGCGCTGATCCTCCCATAATTAAGTTCTCTTTCTTTTATTGTTACTGTTTATTCTCTTAAGTAATACTAGAAATTTTCATATCTAAGACCCTTGATCATTTTGTAATTTCATATGTAAAATATTAAAAGCAGAAATGATCGATGTAGCCTCACTTTGAAAAATGTATTCTAAAAAAAGTTCTTAAATTTGATTTTCTTATACCTAAATAATTAAAAGTGTGAAAGTATTTTGCTCATCGTTGTTTCATTACTCTTTTTTTCTTTTTTTCTTTTCTGTATTTTTTTATATTCCCTCATAACCGTCTTGGTCATATATTTTTTGTTATATTGAGAAGTTTTTTATATATTTAACTCTTTAGTACACTTCTTATATGATTGTAGCGTTTTAATATAATTTTTGTTATATCAAATTAAAGTTTAATATATATATATTCTTAGCTTTTAATAAGAAAAAATATATATTATCTTTTTAACTCCTAAAGAAGTTAAAAAAATATATATATTTTTAATTAATGTATGAAATAATATAATACGAAATATATTAGAAAAGCGGGCAAATATTTCCGCCCTCCTTTCTACTATAGTTATTAAGAATTAAACGTAGGATCTGATTAACGCTTATTGAGATAGTAAAATGTAAAAATCATGACTGTATGAAAATACGGGACAGTCTTTCCTCTCCTCGATTGCCTTTCCCTGGTAACTGTAGCAATATCAGGCGTTTTTCATGCTGATCCCAGTTTTTATGCCTATCGGCGTCCGCCTAACCTTTTTCTGAGCACCACAACATTATTCGAGGCTTCTTCTGTAAGTTTTAGGCTTTAATCTTGAAATTCCATTTTGGAGAGGAAAGAGTCATTTCTTACATTATGTGCTGCTAGCAACGTAGTTTCGCCGCTTTCTTGTTTGTTAGTGTTGCACTTGAGGGGGCCACATACTGTTGCTTGTGGTGAACAATTTTCTTTGCAAATCATGTGTGCCTTCTTCCCTTTCACTCCCATTTGTAAGTTCCTATTCAACTTATATTCTACTGCATTTATTCCTCTCTCGTCCGTCTCCCCTAAAGCCAACGTCAAGCGTTCCTTTTGTACGACCTGGTAAAGTTCTCTTTACGTGCTTTGGCTTTTTGCAGTCTTGAAGTGTTATTTTCCACTTTTGCGGGAATATTCATATGATCCTTTTCCTGCTAATTTCGTTGAGGTTCATGCTCGTTCTTCCTTGTAGATATGTGGGATTTTGTTCTTCTTTCGCCCTCTTTTTCTTGATTCAAATGTTGTCAGATGCCTTATAAATTTATTTGGTCTCTTGCGCATTTTTTTACTTTTTGTTGTTGTTTTCTAGTCAGTCTTGCATCAAATGTGCATGGTAAAGGTTATTTTGGGTTTATACAAGTGTATTTTGCCGAATGCGAATTATAGTAGTAAAAATTAAAATATCAATGTGTTAATTTTTGTGGATCTCTCTTTTTGTTATGATGTTATACTTAATAATGATCACTTCCTAGAATAAGGGCCATGATGTTGATTTCGAGCATCAAAGATAACANGATAAAAGCTTTATCTTTCTGAGAATAGGAATAGTTACAGTTTGGTATGTGCAAATTTAAGAAAAGCTTAGTAGCAATCGGTTTTCTACATTTAATTTTATCTGTCTGCTTAAATTTCCAGAATATCGTTACTAGAAATTAAGGCATATTCCACCAGATAGATATATTCATGATTGATCAATCAAAACATGATTCCCTTGAACCAAATTGTTCAAAGGTGCAAATAGTTATGTATGTAATTTGAACTTCTGAAGTGGTTTTTTAATGTATGATACTTAAAACAAATTGATAACATGATCTTCAAGTTTTCTAAATCTGATCCTAGTGTGGGGCGTTCTTTATGGACCATATTCATTGCCTCTGAGGTGCTGCACCCTTGCAGACGTTGTCATGTAGTTTGTGTACAATGGTAAATGCCTCAAACATGATACCGTTTCCTGCTAAAAGATCTTCTTTTTTGCTAGAATAAAATTAAGGTCCTCTCTGGATAAAAGTTCCCATGTTTAATGTTTTGCATTGAATTTGTTTTTTATACTTCGATATAACCTTTGGTTCTATCTATTTCGTTTGTTCTACCTTTTTTGGATTTACTACAGGGATGCTACCTTGTGTATTCTGCTTGCCGTGTTAACATCTCCTTTGCACCACTGCCAGAAAGGTTTGACTAGGGCCTGACGCTACATACCTCAAGTATGGCTAGTAATGCTATTGCTTATTCGTCTATAAAATCACCACAGCACCCTAAATTATCTTCTATAGGCCAAGGAATTGAACCCAGTAAACAGAACAATGCACATTTCTCAAATTTTCAACTAAAGCWTTCTGGTAAGGGCTTCTGGCATGCACATGGGAAAATAAAAAACTTTATATCTTCCTCCCGTGGATCTTCATTACCATGTCACTCAACAGAAACACGCAATACTGAAACAAGAGAGTGTTCCAGACAGTTCGTCAATTCTTCTGATATATGCAGGTACAAAGTGGTCCACTTAGAAGTTATGCATCATATTTTTGAATAAGAAGGAACTAAMTTAAGTATTCAATGCATGCTTATAAAGCAATCACTTTGCAAAATATTACTTGACCTTCGAAGGAAAGGGGCCTTTTCCTGGAGTGAACGGTTAAATTTGGTTARTGAGGGAAAAAAAGTGGAACTGATAAAAAGGGTTCCTTGCGACATTTCCTACCTAATATATTATAAGTTAGCTGTTTTACATCAAGAAGGTTTGAAACAGGATATGAGATGGATAATTATGTTGAGAATGGGTAGCCCTTTGTTCACTTCCATTTATGTCCTTTCAGTGGATGAGTTTTTTCAAATAGAATGCTCATTTGAATTAAACATGGATTATTTTTTAGATTTTTCATCTTCAGGGATCTCTTTTCTTATTGCAGTACTGCTCACCTGTGGTGTGCTGTAAATGAAGTTATCCCATAATAAATTTCTTGAAAAGACTATGCACTTCTGTGGTTGATCTGTATTTCAAAAGTCAGGGGGAAAAGAAAGAGAAAATACTCTATTTTAATTTCAGCCTTATATCATTTAAAGTTTTGATATTTATCCTGTTCAAGATGAAATTGATATTACATCTCTGTTTGCCTCTTATGTAGCAGTGGTGCAAAAGTTGAAGAAGAGCATTCTGTTGGGCCAGCTAAAACTTTTCCTTCAAGTCAGGGATTATCTGAAGCTTGTAAATATGCATTCAATGATGCAAAATATATGAATGAAAGGGCTAGAAATGACATTGTATTACTTTCTCAGTAAGCTCAAGGAACACCTGTTTTATGTCTTGAGTAGAAGATTTGCTTTTTATCCCTGTGTATTCTTTTCCCTTTTCCTTTGTCTTGTGGGTTAGGAGGTAGTCGGATTTCTTATTTCCGTTGTTGGGATTGGGATCTGAGTTTTCTTAGCTGCACTTTGTAAGACATCAAAACGAGAAGAATTGGCCCAGTGCATGAGGAAATTAAACAACAATTGGCAGAAATCTGTAAGGAGCAATGAAAAGTTTATTTGAACTCTGGGGAGTTGTTCGGTAGTCTGTGGTCTAGTCACAAATAAACGCATTTGTCATTATCCAAAAACTCAAAAGTGTATATCATTAAGTGCAGTAATCTGTCGAACTTTGTGAAAGTCTAAATGTTTATTGATCTTCTTTTTTATGAGAATACAAATATGCTGTTTTCATGTGAGACACCTCTAAGAGATTGTAGTTTCTGATAGAGGTATAATGAGATTGGATGCTCGTGCACGTCGGGACGTTGCTATTCTTGGCACGGAGTTCCTCAAGCTTGATGGTAAAAGTTCTTTATAGTCCTTGAGCGTCTCCCATAACAAAGTCAAGAAAAATGACATCGCTTTTATGTTTTGTTTAATAATGATATCCAAAAAAATTTCTATTATATGCTACTCTGCAATTTTAGCTTAACATTTGTAGTCTAAAACTYAACTACTTTGGTCAACATGTCAGTTGATGCCTTTGCATGCATATATCATTAGATGGAGMCTTCAAAGGCAATTTGATTATGCTTCATATTMGTTTGTTAAATRGCTGATAAATGTTGTATAACTCCTCCTTGCTTGGTAGCTCGGGCTAGAGAAGATACGGAGAAAATTGACAATGATGTAAAAAGAAAAGCCGAAAGGCTTCATCATGTTGCAACAGTAAGGGTTTCTTTTCAAAAAAAAAAATTCCAGATTCAGAGATATACTTCTCTGTATTATCTGCCTGTCTGTGTAGCTGCTGCTCCTTCTCTGAACAATGTTCCGCTATTACTTCCTTTTCAGATTCTGAAAAACAAAGCTCAATCTAGATTGAAAAGTGCGGCCGACAAACATTGGAARGATGGTGCATTGGAGGTTGTCTCTTTATCAKTTGCACTGATCCATATATATAATCGCAATTATTTCTGCAGTAGCAAGACTTGCTCATCTCTGTATATTACCAATTGTGAAACTAAATGGAAATAAGTAGGGCCACATGATCTCCTCTAAGTCGAAGTATGATAATTTTTTCGAGGGGCCAATATTTCCACTTTATAGTCCCTTCTCTAGTATGTCACTAAGCATATTCAAGCAGTTATATTTTCCATGTTTTTCCTCTTTTGCTAAACTCAAAACCATAAAGTAGAAAAGAGCAGTATATAGGGCATAGTTCAAACTATGGCGCTACCAAGTAACCATTTTTCACTCAAAACCCAAAACCATAAAGTAGAAAGAGAAGTATAAAGGCATAGTTGAAACAATCATGCTACAAAGCATTAATCTATTACTTAACCTTCTGAGATATCAATCTTCTTTTATTTGTACTTTGTACAATGTTCTTAAAGGCAGCATCACTAAGTGCAAACTAAGTTGTTTAGTGAATTTTCTTCTTACTTTRCCTGTGCCAAGGCTAAACGCTCTAAGAAACAATTATAAAATGCACAAACAAAAAGTAGGCAATTGGCTTGTGTAYGCCTATCACTTTATTATTTGCTAATAATGAGAAGGATTACATTGTAGGATTCTTAMATGTGAACTTTTCAACAATTATTAGTAGCTGAATAGCATGATCATTGAAATATTTTAAGATTTTAGAGGACTTTAAGCTTTTGAAAAAACTCTAGTTCGCATGAAGGGATGTTGGGGGGGGGGGGGGGGGAGGATTTTAATATTGCCCTAAAATTTGGTCATCAATCAAGTAATAATGGCTTTAAATGACGGGGGATCAGTAAAAAAAGCTGTAAAAAAGCCAAAGCTTCTATACAATAAAACTGATGTGGACAACCTGTTTAAAGATTTCAACATTATGGCAGCAACTGGTCATGAGTAGAACTTAACCAGGTTAGAATGGTCGTTTTTGTCCTCTTGTGTTTTGAAATAGARGAAGTAATTYTGTCTTTTTTATCATTCACTYGAACATTTTTGCAGTATTCATTTGACTTTCAAGTATATGGAAAAAAGGACTTGGTTATTTTTTAATTGCAAATCTATTAATGTGTTTCTCCACTTATAATTCTGAAATGTGTCACAAAACAAAGCATTGCTATTGTGAATGCATTACAGTGCAAACCAATTTAAACATGTCAGTGTATTACCTTTGGCTTGTTATTGGTTGCAAGAATTGCCCTGATTGTTGTTGYTCATAAAATTCACCTTAAAGTCATTTTAGTGATGACCATATCTGAKGAGCCTTATCTTTTTCATATTCAGGCTGATCTGAGGCGTGCTGACTTTGRTGCCAAGAAGCGTGCAATGGAAGATGCGCTAATGGCTTTGGAGGTATGATATGGACAACAATACTTTGGGTACAATGGGTTGAATATTTTCTGATGGTGCTGATTACCTGCTGCATCACTCTTGGTCCTTGCTCAAACAGTGTCTTATCTTCTTTGGCCTTAACTTGTTTTAATGGCTTTGCAGTTTGTGGAGAACATTCATGACAGAATGGTGAGCAAGATGTACAAGTTGTAAGTTCCTTTTACCAGGGCTCAGCCTCTAGTGAGGGATTGTTACATGCAACTGTCAGAAATGCATCATTCCTTGAATCACCTGACAGTTTCTCTAATATGCAGTCCCTTAAAAAAGAAAACAGGTTCTCTGAATGCAGATGACATGAAAGAGCAGATAACTCTTGAAAAGAATGGGAAAACTCTTAATTTTCTTCCTGGKGAAGTTTCTGCTGATCGTATTGCTGCTATTAAGGTTTTACAATGAAATTTGAACCTTGAGCTCATTTACTAATCATGCATATCAATGTTCTGACTTATGGAAAGCTCACATCTTTCACTTGAAATCTTGGCAATGAATGTCATTGTGTTAATATCCAGGAAGCTTATTTGGATATTGCAGCTGCACTTTCAGAAGCCGATGGAATTGACTATACTGACCCTGAGGAGGTCTTGATACAGGATTGCTTGCTTTTCTGAGTTCTGATTATCTTTGATTGCCTTAGGATGCATTTCTTGTTCATACACTTATCCTTTGCTATTTGGAGCAGCTAGAGTTGTTGGTTGCAACACTTATAGATCTAGATGCAATGGATGGTAAAAGTAGCGCATTATTATTGGCAGAGTGTTCAAGTTCCCCTGATGAAAATATGAGGTATCTATGTTTATCATTGCAATGTAATAAATTAGTTGTTTAGTTGATGCTTCTTGCTCTCACTGTATTGAAATATGTATTTATCTGGTCAATTTGGTTAGTTTCTGACTATGGCCTCAGAAATTAGAAAGTCCTAATAGATAATGACTTTAATTTAAGCATATATCTATTATATTCTAGACTCTTATAGTGTAAATGATGGTTTTCCAGTTATATTGAAGTAGTCACATGATGCATTTAGTTACTGGGAAACTGGCTATTTTGTTCTGTTTTAAAGCTGAAAATGTGATAGATAGGTCAAACTTTCTGAAGTTGCAATATAGAAACATGTCTATAGTAATAAAGGAAAAGCTTCATATTTGGCTACTCATTTYTCTAACCATTGAACTTCAGAGCTTTAAATTCAATAATTTCTTGCATATGTTTTACTAGGAGAAAAATCAAATTTACAATTGCATTTTGACTCTTCTTCTTAATGTTTTCTTAATTAATAAATGTGACAAACAACTTGAATGTGAATGGTAAAATTTGTTTATCTTAATTGCTTGACATGGTTTTCGATGAATGGTGCTTGGCAATGACATACTTCGGACAATCATTTYTCTCACTCTGATTCCTATTTTCAACTTTTWTCATTGTTCCACTCTTTCATGAGAAGCTCTRGCATTTTTTTGCATCAACCATTCAGGTTTGCTAATTGCTTGCTTCTTGTTGGCTGAAGTTGGTGGAGTTTCTAGCATTATTAACTATAAGAAATTTACCAAGCAATGAAAAGGCATCAATTGCCAATTCTCAATGGTGTAAATTCTGTGTCATAATGACTATGTAAACCTTCTCTAAATAGAACAATAATTTTCTGATGGAATTGGATGCAACTCCAGCAAAGACTGATGCAACTTATGCTGTCTAATTGAAAAGCTGGAATTTCAACTTTAACATTGTCCCCACTTGTATGGATGCTTTTGCATTGTTCTCTATGGTTATTTTAATGATTCTGCTTTTAATGCCAAAATCCTGCTACACAGGAAAGCATTGGCAAATGCATTATCAGTTGCGCCTTCAATGTGGACTCTCGGAAATGCAGGCATGGGAGCCTTACAGGTATTTGAACTTTCTTCTGCCTTTCTTTTACAGTTGTTTAGCATAGGTATCCATTGCACCCATGGTGACATACAACAATGTCATCTTCTCTCTGCAGCGACTTGCAGAAGATAGCAACCCTGCAATTGCCGCCGCTGCATCTAGAACAATCCAAGAACTGAAAAAGCAGTGGGAAATCGGGGATGGAGACAGCTGGAGATTGATGGTAAATCAAATACCAATGGATGATGGGTACAGTGAGGAAGAGAAAGACTAGAATATGGTTCTTAAATCACAGTGMAGATATCTAATGAGTTGCTACCAAAGTTCTTGATTAGATCTCCTAATCAAATGAAAGTAGCAGTGTAAGTAATAACCTGTAATTTTTCTGTCTAATGTGATTATGATAAACATCCCAATAAAAAGTAAGAGAAGCGTTGCATTACAAATTTACAAGAACAGCATTTCTTCTTTTCATGTTTCAGAATAAATCATCATATTGAGGTGAATCTAACACCAAGTCTATAAAACTGCTTCTCACAAAACTAAAGGTCTTTTATAGACAGCTTAGAGCAGAAACTCTGTATGTTTCAGACAATGTTATACTCTGGTGTCTTTTGTTCTTTTGMTTTTTTTGGTTGCAGAAGTTGCATTCTGTATGGAGTGAAAATGATRCTCTCTTTTGTACCTTGTGGTAGAATTTCAGGGAGGCATTTCTCTGTTGGTGCTGCCATGTCTCTCTGCCAGAAAGATTCTCTTATTTCTTATTT
>MEJB01000012.1:5415316-5477928 GCA_001752375.1 Rhazya stricta | reverse complement strand
ACTTCAAATATAGTGAACTGCTTATCGTACAATTTTGATTTTTTTTTTTTTTGGTTTCAAATGGATCAGATAGCATTAAAACCAAAAAGGGGAGTTTACATGGGCAGGGACAGGACTGGATGAGCCTGTGTTCTAGCCCGAATAAAGATGTACAAACTCGAGCCCCTGTATCTCGGACTCTGGACACGTCTGGAAGTTGAAATTCGCCGTCAAAGAGTATTCCGTTCCTCCATATRCAACAGSTGYAGGAGGGCTTCGCGAAAGGTTAAAGCTCGTCTCRCTTCRTTCGCAAGAAATGGTTGACATGCCCGGAGATTAATGTCCACCCAGTCACCGACAACCATATTCCCGAAGAAATCCTGTATCGGACAAAAGCGCATCAGATAGCTCCAAGTTTCCTTTGCTCATGCGCAATCACGCYAGGCGTGGAACGTAGMTTCGAAGCCTTGCCAACATATACTGCAATATGGGTGGGGTAGCAGAGACGCTCTATATAAGAGGTTTGCCGTCTTCAGTTTGTCCCGACTAGCAAACCAGAGATGAAGAGATGTGCACAGAGATCCCTGATGTCTCCAAATGCGCACCCAACGAGCAGGATCGTGAGTTCCCTGTGGCAGCTGATGCTCATAAACACCCCGGATGAACCCCCGAATGTCCAAACTGGAGAATCCTCCTCACCATTGATCCATACTTGCATCAGTAAAATAGTATGCTACACCTTAGAAGGAACAAAAGGTTCCATCCACTGTATCATCCAACCACTACCCTCATCCCAGTAATCACTGACGCTGCGCCCAAGCTCACCACAGCCTGCACGCTTTTGATACTCACTAGCGATCAACACGGCAGCCAACAGTCTACCCAGAACCGTGTACTAATGCCCATACCACTCACCCGTTCCAGGTTGGCGTGAAGAAGCAAACTGCCAAAACCGCGGCAAAAGGGCGAAACCCCTGTTTTCTTGCGCGTCTCCCATGGCCACCGTAAGTGTGCCCCATATTTTGCAGAGAGCAACCTCGCCATAAGTGTATCAGGATGGAGCATGCACCGCCAGCTTAACGTAGCAAGAGCCTCCAGGTTGAGCTCTCGGAGACGTTGGAACCCCAGTCCCGCTTGCTCCTTAGGCAAACATATGGTTTGCCAATTCATAGAATGGAACTTCCGGCGGGTGACGTCCTCACCCCAGAGAAACTGCCGCATTGTCATTTCCAAGGACTTAATAACACTCAACGGTACGTGAACAATCCTCATAGAATAGAAAGGGAGGGTAGCGAGGACCGTACGAATGAGAATGATACGAGCCGCCATCGATAAAACCCTAACCTTCTCTCCAGCCAATTCATTCTGAACTCGCTCTATGATGTAGGAAAAGGTCTGCCTCGTGATACCCTCATGAAACAGAGGTATGCTCAGATATTTACCGAGATATTGGGTCAAAGAGACACTAAGCCTCCGAGCTTAGGCAGGTGGAAAATTATGGGATACCACAAGTCGGGACTTCTGAAGGCTAACTTTCTCCCAGAAATGGCGCAGAATCTAGTAAGCAACGCCTCATCTCCTTCGCTTGTTGAAGAGATGCCTCKCTAAATAGAATTTAAGGCTCTACTTGGATTACATTTTCAGTTTCAAATYTTATTTATTTTAGCATTTTCTAAGAAATTTTTTGTCTTCAGTTTCAAATATCTTTTGTTTTATATTTGAACCAAGAAATGTTACTCCTCAATAAAAAATTTTCCTCCAATCATCACTGAAAAATAAAAATATACATTAATATTTCTTCTTCCTCCAAAAAATTGCAATAATAAATCTCTAGATGATTAGTTAGAGTAATCACTTTGAATAATCGATTAATTCATATAGAGTAATCAATTATTGTGAAGAATTCTAAGTAATAACTATGAACAATCAATCATTTATAGAAAGTAATCGACTATTCATAGTAGACGACGTGAAGAATTTTGAGTAACTACTTTGAATAATCAATTATTCATATAGAATAGTCGATTATTTGTGATTTTTCTTGTATGGTTATTTTATTCCTCCCCTTGAGTTTTGGATGGTAATTGAATAATCGATTATTCAAAGTTTAATAATCAATTATTCAAAATTRAATAATCCATTATTCGTAATTTTTTAGCATGATAAATCTCTTCTTCCAAATGGATTTCATATAATTAATTAAAAAAATTRATATTTTGTTTAAATTTGGATTAAGTTGAACAGTCAAAATATTTTTAGGAAAAYATTCATRTTATATTTCTCTAATCTAAGTAATTTTTTAACTCAAGAAATTTATTAACTTCAAAAATAATTTTAAAATTTAAATCTTTCAATTTTTCGCCTTTCCAACTTAAAAGGAAAAAAATTTCCTCCTATTACCAAAGTCATCAGCAACAGAAGTTACGATAATATGAGCCCATGTCTGGACAAATGAATGCAAGCCCCCCTGAAGCCCATGTCTGGACAAATGTAATGGCAAGCGCCCCTAGTCACCAGAATCCGATATTAAACAAAGACCAATGTTTTCATGCCATAAAATAAGTTAAGTTAAACGAGCGAGAGAGGGTCGCCTTGGACAAATTCCCGAGTGATTTCAAACTCTCTCATATCACTGCCACCCATCTCCATAAAATTCAAACAAGATGTAGAGGGAGTGGTACACAGCATAATAAGTTGGACCATTGGCTGAGAAAAGCCACATGAGTAAGAACCTTGTTGTAAAAAGCGCCCCAATTCAGCCCGATCAATAGGCTTTCTCCAAGTCAATCTTTCACAGCCCATCCCAACCCTTCCCAACCCAATTTTTCGCGTCGCATAGAATCGACCACCTCCTGGTGCAACATGACTATATTTGTCAATGAAGGCTGAGGTCCCGGGATGAATCCCACCCCTGCCGTGCGGGACCTCCCACCGTTTTTCGGGCATCAAGTCTTCTTTTAAAACTATTAGCGAGCACTTTGGTTGATGACCCGCTCATCCCAAGAACCTTTACAAAGAGGGTGGGACGGAATTGAGCAACCATCTCTGGTGGATTCTGTTTTCAAGTGAGAACAGTAAGCGATTCAACTCCTCAGGAATGCTCCCAGTCTAAATCGCATTTCGGACGAACTTCATGAGCGATGGCTTGACCAGTATGCCAGTATTTTTGATAAAAAGTATGGATGAAGCCGTCAGGTCCAGAGGCTTTGTAAGCGCCCATCTGGAAAACAACGATCTTAACATCCTTAGTTTGAACCTCTTGGTTCAAAGATATAATATCTATAGGTGCAAGGACCGAAAACTACCAATTGGAAGTGTCTGCAGAGACCGTGGGTTCAGAGGAGTAAAGACGAACATAAAAGTCATGGACCACAGTTTAGAGGTGACTCTGGTCTTCTATCCACACGTGTGCCTTATCCCGAAGACCTCTGATCATATTTTTGTCCCGACGTGCCATAGTAGTAGTGTGAAAATACCGCGTATTGTGCTCTCTATTCGACAACCATTCAGCCCGTGATCGCTAAAACCAGAATATTTTCTTTCTGCCGAAGTATATTTTCATACTCTTTGAGTAACTCCGCTTCCAGTGACTCCAAAAAATAGGAAGGTCTGTAACACAAGAACCTCTGAACGCCTCCAAGTCGTGCAAGGCACCTCCATTTCTGCCGGAAGATATTCTCGAAGACATTGGAGTTCCAAGCGCGGGCTTTATCAGCAAAACACTGAAGAGTCTCCATCAAAGGTCTATCCGTGGAAGCCGATGCATTCTGGACCACCACCTCAAACTGGGGGTGCAGAAACCAAGCACCCTCCATACGAAAGCGAGAACTATGCATGAGGTAATCCACTGGGGAGGAACACTGAATCAAGATCAGATGATGATCCGAGGTCATCCGCAACAGATGTCGGACATATGCATCTGGGTAGAGGTGGCGCCAGGAAGAATTGCACCATGCTCTATCTAGACGCTCCCAAATATTAGCTCGACCTCGCCTCTTGTTAGACCAAGTGAATTGGAGCCCATCAAATGCTAAATCAAGCAATCTACCATGTATCCACCATACTCCTCAATCCTCTCAAATGACTGTCTCTAACATGTCGGCCCTCCTTCTTCTCCTCAGCAAACAAAACCTGATTAAAGTCCCCAGTCAGAAGCCATGAAATGGACACCACTCTCACCTAGATGTTTCAGGTAAGACCATAGCGCCTCCCGAAACTTCCACTTCGGCGATGCATAGATGGCGGCCAAAAGCCACAAAGAAGCATCCTTTGTCTGTACAAAAATATTAAGGACCTGAGCATTTCTGGTGATCACGTCCACCCTAACCAACTCCTCCTTCCAACGATCCTCAACCATGCTTACACGGGTAAAGCCAGTAGCCTGGAGGATCCGCTGAGCTTGCTCACCACTAGTGCTTAATTCCAGTAAAACAAAAAGGCCAGAGCGATGGGTTCTGATGAGCTCAACCAAGTGTGGCACAAACTCCTTAGACCCGGCCCTTGACAGTTCCAAAATACGCATTCATAGCAAGAAAATAAAAAAGCCCAAGAAGAAAGAAGACTCACAAGGAAACTGGGGCCGGAGATTTGGGCTCCATCAATGTTACCGCTCCCGAGAATTGAGAAACGCCCTGGGATAGGTATGGTGCATCCTCCATGCTCACTAAAATGTCAATAAAAACAGCAACAACACTGTCCACAGTCTCCGCCACTAGAGTAGGGGTCGGTGTGCCGGACTGGGGACCCGTCGAGTCGGTACGTACGCCTGCGTCACCCAGCTCCTGTGATCCATGCGAGACATCAGGAAGAAGGCGGTCCAAAGTTAGGGCCAATTCAGCGGACCGACCCAACCTGGCAGGCAAGAGGCTCAATTGCGACCATGTGGATACAGACCTATCTCTGGGTCGGTACTACTTTCACTCGTGCTTAGTCACTCGGCCACCCGTTCTCTAGACGTCACTTTAGTTTAGCTCGACTCTCCCTAGGCTCTTATGGACCCAGCAAAGACAAAGGGCTCAGATGGAGTAGGAATGGACTAGATGGATAACCATAGTCTACTAGTCGCATCCTTAGACCAAAGAGTGCTAGAGACAATAGGTGATTGGGCTTCAATATTCACAAWACCCGTCCCCTCTAGAATCGTGAACCTAGACCCAACAAGTGGACTCCGCGGGCCAATATTGTTCACTCAATGCACYGCATGCATAGGCTGTTTTCCCTTATCTCTTCGTGTAGTTGCCTTATCCCCATGACGATTTGCCTCAATCGAAAACGAGTCCTTCGGGCATGGGGGGTTGCCACCCTTATCCTCAACTTGTACGCCTGGTCGTCCTACCCGTAGTCCAGCTACCGGAGGCGCACTTGCCACTGCTGTCCGTTTGCAAACTAGCTGTTTTGCCAATATCCATGGCCCGAATCCTTCCGGAGGAGGAATCGAAGCAGAAGATAGAGCAACGGATTGAGGAGCAGGCGGTGCAACTCGCTCACCCGCCTCTAATGGAGTGTCAATCGCCACTGGATCACTCGGAGGTGTCTGCAGTTGAGGGCAAGTATCCCGCGTATGACCATAGGCACCAAAATGGAAGCAGATGGAGTAAAGACCCTCATACTCCACACCTTGTGCATGCCCCAATACACACAGAGATCGTAGGAACTAAGGCCTGATCAAGGCCTACCTCAATGCAAACCCGGTCATAGTGACCTCTAGTTGCCGCCATTATCGTGTGATCTACTTTTACCGAAGTCACAATGAGATTCCTCATAAATAACAACATAGTTTCATCAAAGAACTCAATAGGCAGGGCAGGAAACCGGATCCAGACAAGGGTGGTGCGAATACTTTCTGACGCTGGCCAGAAATTCGGCCGCCATTTCCCAACAGTAACATAGTGACCTTGGACGACTCAGGGCCYTCATGCAAAAACCTAAAATAGTCCTTTTGCAAATAAAATTGAACCAGGTACTACCTCATGTCTAAGTCTGTTAACTCGCGACGTCATTCAAGTTTCCAGAGGTCACGCAGACGTTGCTCCAAATACGGTAAGCAAAATTCCTTCTCAACACTTTAATCACAAGAGCATGCCATGGCTGCCACATCCGAGCATAATCAGTGGAGTTACTATAACAGTGGGGCAGGCAACCCCTCCTGCCCCCGTCGCATCCATCGGAAGCTTCTCAGGCAAGGATAACATCATCCAGTCGTCCTTCACCGTTGTCGATGTAAATAGGAGGCCCACTTGTGGGCGCAATGTAACTCGGGAAGACCGGCTGTCCATACCGATGCCTCCCCAATAGGGGTAGCCACAAAATCCTCTCCTCCGATCTTGCGTTTAAACTTCTTTGCACTACGCCATAAAATCTCACATATTTTGATACAATTTTGATTTTAGATCTAGGTAATAGTTCACTCAATTTTTAAATTTGGTAAAAAGTTATGTTCAGATATGATGATGATAAATATTATTTTGCTTCATGATCATGTTTGATCATGATTTTATTAAGATTTTTATTCTCCATGTATTATCATAAAAATAGATTTGTGTTTTTCCTCGTGAGAATGTCCTAATTGGGTATTATATGGTCCCAAAATCATGATCCCATTAATGAAAGATTGTGCTTAAATATGGAGTTAAGATAGTTGATGAGAAAAATATTTTTTCCTATTTTACATAACAAAATACATTAAAAACATGTTTAATTTATATTTGATTTTTCTAATATTTGAAGTATAGAGACTCTCTTCATATACGTGGCAGATGGTCCTAATCATGAATTACCAAAACAAATTAACCTCGAGTTTTAAATAAGGTACCTTTTCCCTAAACACATAAAATAAAATTTTAATGAACACAACGGGGAGGGCGGAGGGGAAAAAAAATTGTGGCGCGTGCACCCGGAGCTCCAATCATTTGTACCCACTGCGCTTACCCTTGCTAACAATCGCAGTGGCAGACGCCACATGGGGGCACATTTGCTCGTAAGCATCTGTTTTTACTTGTAAATATCACAAAAATCCTCTTTTGAATGACGTAGTAAAGCTTTTAAATTGATTTTTTTTAATTCCCAAATACATCAACCATCGAATAAGATATACATATCAACAATTTAAAAAATTACTCAAATCTCGCATGCAGACCTGACTAAGAGGAGGTATAAAAATCCTAAGAGAAAATAAAATATTTTTAAAGTAGTCCTTCAAACCCTCATGCCCTATCTGGGACCTCAACCTTATAAAAAAAGATTTTCGCACATAAAGAAGTACTAACAAGTTTGGCATTAAATAATTTAAATTTATTAGAATAAATGTCGAGATCTACTTTCAGTGCCTATTTGTATATGTGTGTCAACAAAGTCTCACAGAACCACCTTTTCTACAGGGCTTCTTTGGCTACATTGGTCTTATTATTTTATCTTTAAGTAAAAATACGAAGAACTAAAGCATTAAGAACAATCATCTCCACTATCCCCTCTCAACTTCTAATACATTTCTTTCGTATAATCTCAAATAGTAGAAGAACGGTCTTCAAAAAGTGATAAAGAGAAGTTGACATCCTAGACTCTATATTGGCGTTTAAGAGCAAAGAAAAAATAAAAAGAAAGTAAAATTTGAATTTATTAAAATAAAGTCTAAGACGGTAATATATGATAATTACAATTAAGAATAAACATCTCAAGTAGTCCGCAGTAAGAGATTCCAACCTTATTCCAATCTCCGAGGAGGACAAACTCAAACCATGCATTCACATTGTATCCGTAAAAACAGCTTAGAGTCAAATGGTCAATTTGTCCATAGAAAGACCCGAAGGCAAGCCGACACACCATTCGAATTCTCTCAGAATTCCAACATAGCCCACGTCAGTAATCCTTTTGTGGAAGGACATCAAAAGTTCTCTCGCCGTCGATTAGTCTCCAATCTTTTCAATCTTAGCCATCAAAATTTCTCTCAACAGGTAAACATGGTCATACTTTTTTCCTTATTTTATGTCTTTTCTTCTCTTTATTTTTCTCTTCGGACCACTTTAAAATAATCCAAAATTCTCCAGACTCCAGAGAGCTAAATCTCCGTCTCTGAAGCGACGCCCACACACAAAACTCATCTCTTCTCCCCTGGAGCGCCACGCCCCCGCCCGCACACACAGCAACACCAGTCCTGCCCGGTGTTATGCGACCCAGCAGCAGGCCCATGTTCTTGAAGCAATTATCAAACCATTTTGGTTTTTCAATATTCATTCGTTACCCCTCATTTCTATTGTAGACGTTCTCTCAAACTGGGCTCAAAAATTTTTTTTCTTCCTGCTAAATTTTCATAATTGTTTCAGGGTTTTTTTGTTCAAATTTCCCAGGGAGAAATTCCCTCCTCTTTCTTAATCTCCTTTTCCTGTTTAACCCTCATTTTGTTTTCTCCCCATGATTTTGTTAAAAAAAAAAAAAAAAAAAAATATTTGCTCGGATAAATTATCATGCATAAATTCATTGGTTTTTTAAGCTAATTTTCAAGGAAATTTGCCCATTTTATGCCACTAATTCACTGTTAAGCTAATTTCTCAATTACTGCTTTTATTCTCCGGAAAAGGGGAAAAAAAAGGGGAAAAAAAAACCCTTCTTTTCTTTTTCAGGAAAGAAAATAATCGTTTTTGCTAACCTTAAGTTTTGGCAGTGATTATTTATTCATTTATTGGTTCTAAAAGAATCGATTCCAGCTATAAAGTGGTTTGATGGAGTGCCGTCATTCGGATCACTGCATCAGCTTAGCATTTTTATCTTTTCAAAGAAAGAAATTCTTGATTACGATGGGAATTCGTGTTCTTCTTGCAGATGATACTTGAAGCCCTTGATGCATTGAATCAAAAAGAAGGTGCAAACAAGTCATCAATATCGAAGTATATAGAGTCCAAGTATCAAGGGTTACCAGCTGGCCATTCAAACTTGCTCTCGGCAAGCTTAACCAGAATGAAGGAAAGTGGAGAACTTGTTTTCCTGAAAAATAATTACCTCAGGCCTGATCCCAGTGCCCCACCACGGCGAGGCCGAGGCCGTCCCCCAAAGCCAAAGGAACCAGTGCCTTCTGAGGCTGTTGTTGCACCACCAAGGCCTAGGGGTCGCCCAAAGAAGGACCCAAATGCACCACCTGCACCCAAGAAGACAAAGGTGGCTGCTGCTCCCGACAGTGGGGCTGTCCCGGCTGTTTCCAAAACAGGCAGGCCTAGAGGTAGGCCTAGAAAGGCCAAACCACAGGCTGCTGCACAGAATGGAGTTGGCGTGGGGGGAAGCTGAAATTCAGTTAGAAACTTGGGTGGGGAGGAGATGGGCAGCATATTTATGTCGAAGTTGGTTCTTTTAAGTCTAATGATGTCTTAGTGGTGGTAGCAGTAATTTAATTTGGTAGGCTGTTGTCTTTATGATTGGGACTCTATTGTAGTTTGGTTAGCTTCATGTATATTTGGGGAGTGCTCCTTGCTTAATTTATGTGTCCTGTCGTGAGAAATTTCTCACAGTAGGAAACTCTAATCAGTAATGTTACTTGTTTAAGATTGATGACTTTTTTCGTGGCTTCTTACTGCTTTATCATTGCATGCGTTCCTTTGTAACTGTTGCATGACCCATTGCCCATTAAGTTACAAAATAACAGCAGAAAATGCCAACGGGATTGCTTGCATGGACTGAGTAACAACGGCTGGAGTTTTTMTCTGAAGTGGGTCGGAAAGTTGGGAAGATTATGGTTTATGGATAAGAAACGAAGTTTGGATAGAGTGCGATTGMTAAGGAATTTGTACGGCTCTAGTTTTCTTGGTCTAGAATAACTAATGTTTCTGGATTCTGGAAGAACGAGGTTGATTTGGTTTGTGTGTCAAAACGCATAATAGGCTTTTATGATATCGGTGATGTCTTTGTCGAGAGCTCTAAGACCCCACTCGGAATCTTGAATTTTATTGAGAATCTTCCTTCTTGCTTCTTGAGGACGCGAGCTTGTTTCGCGATTGCTCCTCTAGTAATGAGCCTTGGGAGAGGAAGAACAGACCATTACTTGCCCAAAAGTTTTGATCTGATCACCATTCTTTAGAGGATCATTATTTAAGCCATGGATTGGCTCATAAGTAAACACTTAGAAGCATTTTTCTCAAGAGTCAAAATCACATTCTCTTATACGAATAGCATTTTTTTTTTTTTTAACTTATGAGAGATCTTATTCCGACATTCGCATATGATATGGTGAGGATAATAACTTTTTGGTAGAATTAGATGAAGAAATGCAATTGTGCAGCTGTGAAATTTGCAAACTGGAAGTTGCATGGTTTAAGATTCAGATAATTTAGAAAATACTAGCTAATTTATTTTTGTTTCCCACAAATATACAAGACAAGGTAATATTGCCTACGAGAAAGTCATTAGTTATTGGAACCAACAACACATTATTAGCTGCCGGATACAAAGTCGATTTAGTTTGTACATTTGAATCTTTTACCTTAAACAAAAGACTTTGTAAGGTGGGACACTATAAGAATGTCTGAATACTGAATGCTTTAGGGTAGTATAAGATATTGTGATTCTTCATGGGCTAGAATAGAGCTTTTGCATCTGGACCACACTGCAGTCTCTATTATAGCATTTCCAGATGAGGCAATCCTCAAATAAAATTACTGTTATCAATATTTTTAAAAATAACGAAAAATCCATAAGAAGAGAAATGCTATTTGCAGAAGTAAAAATTTCAGCTGTATGAGATAGATATATCATGGACAACTTTAAAAATATATGGAAAAATAGGAAGCTGCTGCAGTTATCTCCTCTCGTTTGTGCCCCCGCGAGTATAGCTTTGTTTCTACCATTATCCATGAAAATCTCTCATTCTTTATAAGGGTTTTGAGAGGATTTATCTTGTTATCCTTGTGGTTGATGACAACGTCAAGTCGTTCTTTCAGATAACAAGATTACCAAAACAGCCTTTCTGTTTTTCTGTAGCCGAGGGTCGCCTTGTTCTGTCTTGCTCTTTTCTGGTGGCCAGAAACTAGATACACATTTATGGACCCTCAATAATCAAGAAGCCTTTCCTTTGTCTTCGCAAGTAACACATCTTTACTGATTCATCAGCATGAGCAAGTTCTTCCTCAATCCTCAACATCCAAGGCGTGCCAAAACTGTCGCCTTTTTGTTATTGGTATATGAGAAACTGTCGCTTTCAGCCTGGTTAGCACAGAACTAATTTTACAGGCTTGCTGGGAACCGAACAAGGGCAAGTCACCAGGACACAAACTTCAGCTGATACACTTTCTGATTGCTGCAAATTAGATATGTTAACAACCAGCTCCATCCAGAGAATTTAACAATCGGCTCCCAACATGTGTAAAGCAGAGATGGTTATATTCAGCACTGTACCATAATCTCGGATTCTGACTTGCGCAGTAAAAAAGCAGGAAATTCAATGTGGCTCAAGTTTACACTCATTGCGTCTTCCCAAGCCTTTCCAGTCCTTCCAGAAGCATTGACAACTGCATTGTCTCTGGATGTGATTTATCTCCAACCACAAACTCATGGACTGTATCTTTAACCTGAATCCAACTTTGTCCAGGGGTTTTGTCATGTACTTCTGCTCTTATTTCCTTCCTAATGTGAATCACTTCATTCCACCTGTTCTCATTTGCATATATATTGGACAACAATACAGGAGCTCCTCCACTGCTTCCGCTTAATGACTCAATCTTCTTTGAAACAATTTTCCCTAAATCCATATTTTTGTGAATTCTACAAGAACTAAGTAAAGATCCCAAAATAGCCAGATTTGGCTTCATTGGCATTGTTTCAACAATCTGATAAGCTTTTTCGAGCATTCCAGCTTTCCCCAACAGGTCAACGATACATCCATAATGCTTAAGGTCGGGTTCTATCCCATATCTTGCTTTCATTGATTCAAATAGATATAAACCTTCTTGAACCAGACCCGAGTGAGCACAGGCTGAAAGTATCGCAATGAAAGTGATAGCATCAGGAACTATTTCAGAAACATTTACCATATCACAAAACAATGTGCAGGCATCCATCGCCTGTCCATGGATAGCTAAGCCCAAGATCATTGCAGTCCAAGTGTACAGATCCCTCTGATCATCGCTTATGTCTTCAAATACCTTAGTAGCAGAGTTTAAACTTCCACATTTTGCATAAGCATCTATGAGTGAGTTACCAATAGAAATATCCATCTCAATCCATCCACCCTTCCGTAGTAAAGCATGCAAGCATTCAGTATGGTCCAAAGACCCCAAATTGCCATAAACAGACAATACAGACACGATTGTCGCAACATTTGGCCTTGCCTCGAAGTCAACCGCCAACATTTCACAAAAAATATTAAGAGCTTCCCCGTAACAACCTTGCCTAATAAGTCCTGATATTAAAGTTGTCCATGAAACAACATCTTTGTCAACCATTTCATCAAACAAAATCCGTGCATCAGACAAAAACCCGCAGTTTAAATAAGCATTAATAAGAGAATTTTGCACAAATAAATCTCTATCAAAACCAAGCTTTACTATGTGACTCTGAACCCGTTTCACCAATCTGCAGTCAGAAACAGAGCCACAAGCCTGAAGCAAAAATGGAAATGTGTATTTATCAGGAGAAGTTTCTTGACTCAGCATCTGAGTGTAATACTGAAGACCAAGCAAAGCACTTTCAGGGTTATCGGAAACAGCAAAGAACCTAATAACGGTATTCCAAGAAAACGTATTGGGTTTATCAATTTGATCAAACACTTGAATGCCCAAACGTACTTTCATTTTTACATCTCCTTCCAGTTCATGTAGACAAAGATAAAGAACCCGGCTCATAACAAAAGAGTTTCTACGCAGACCCGAGACAAATATATAGGAGAGAACTTGTTTCAGCTGATTAAATGATTTGCAATGGTTTTCCAGAGGAAGCAAACGTGGGTGTCTTCGAAACAATTTATTATCAGCAACCCAGATGGGTAAGTTGGTCGGGAATTTTGATGGTTCCCTGTTACAACGAGCCGCTGTTGAAGACAAAGAAGAGAACTTTGCTGCTTTGAAAATGGTTGATTCCAATGGCGATCCTTGGAGTTGCCTGAAAATCTTGAGCATTAGTCGGTCTGCAATTGCTGGAGGTTTCAACTCTTCAAGTAGCTCTAGATTGCATAATCACCCTCTTCATTCTTCGATCTCGTTCTTAATAGTATTAATAGGAGCGGCAAGTGGCCGTTCTTAATACTACTATTAACTGGGAGGCGAGTGGATTTGGGATTCCAAATGCCGCCTAGCCCTCCCTGGGACTTTTCTATGGTGTCTCGAGAACCTTTCTAAAGGGTCTCACTTGCAGATTATTGTCCATATTCAGAGTTTTGCCACAGATGATACGCGAGGAATCCTTTTATAACTGTTCTTCCTTATGATGATCAGTATATCTACAAGCCTTCTCTCCAATACGAAGAATCGCATTATCTTCTTACTAGACCATATTTCCATTTCCTACGTATTATATTTCCCTTACGTTGCATATTTCAAGCTTTCTAACTATTCAAAAGCCTCAGAAAGCAGAGACGCAAATAGATCAAATTCTAGTACTATTCTATATATGAACATCTAATCAGTACAGGTAGAACACCATTGCTCCAAAAGAAGATRAAAACTACAGCCAGTTGGACTATTAAATTCCGACCGTGAAAACTTTCCAATTCTCAGTCCATTCGAATGCTCTAAAGTTCCTCAAACTGGATTGAAAATCCACATCGACATCGTTTTGTTCTCATTGAACTCGGTCCATCAGAAGCTTCATCATCCACCAAAAAGACATGTTCATGGTCCTCTGTTGGTACAAATTGTGAAGCATTCGGCTTCTTATTCTGCAAGTTCTCTTGCTGGGACCCAGGAGATAGCTTGCCGTCCAGATTACCACAAGCAGATCCATTTCGTGTATCATCAAGCTTTGAGATGCCAGCTGAGTCTTGTGAAGGGGCGCCATCGCCATAGCAGTTTTTCAACCTTTGCCGAGTAACTATTGATGAAAGAAGTTGATACCACCTGGAAAGAGCCTGTCCTTCYTACCTTTTTCTCTCTTCAGCTTCTCTTCTCTGTTCCTCTTCTTCATATGCCTGACAAACAAATACCAAACATACTGAATATCTGACCTTCTACTTRGTTTAAGGGGGCACTGACAACTCTATCAATGACGAGAAATAAGTAGCAATTCAACCTTGAAAGAATCTGAAATCCTACATAAATCTAAAAGTTAAAAAATAATAATAATAATCTGCAAGTAAGCCTACAGCTTACCGGAGAACAAAACCAAAATATATCAAAATTGATCAAACAAAACAAACACGCAATTGGGGTACACGAATGCTACACTCAGAAAGCGCATGAAGATAAAAAAAATTCCTGGATTTTGGAAATGGATGCAACAACAGGTGGTAATAGAAGAAATTAAGAACCTTGAATCAGATTGGTATGAGATAATTACACATCTTATTTTACTTTATGTAAAGGATTGGAAGTTCTCTCTCATTAAAATTTCCATTTAATGCATTTAAGACAGATTCGTTTACCTCTAGAATTGCATCCTTGCACTCAGTACACACCACAATTCCCWCAACTACAGGAACTGAACGACCATTCCGATATTCAAATCCAACCATAGCTGGTGCAAAATCAATTTCTAATCTTTTAGCAACTAGTGCTACCCTTGGCAACCTCAAGTGGACGGTTCCTGGTGGGAGGCACTTTTCYGACCAAACATCCACTTGGCCACGCTCATTCTGGGAAAAAAGAAAAAAGAATTAGAGATCAGCCCTCGTCATCCAATCAAACAGATCCAAACCAAACAGATTGAATTATTAAAGAAAAGATTATATTATGAATATTTGAATGAATTGAAATGCAACCAACTAACAAATACCAACCTACTTACAAGTGTCCAATCAAAAAGAAACAGGACTGGAACATAAATGCTAAGTAGAACAATCCTATCCGTAGAAAATCTTGGCGTGTAAATTGTAGCTTCAATGACTCATCCTACCACAACCCATCAACCCCAATACTTCCCAGCCCTTCGCACCTTCGAGGCCACCAAACAGAACTACTTTTCTTTCTGCTCTTAGTTCAAAAAAATCTCACCAGATTCAGCAGAAGTAATTGCAGGCCACTAAGTAATCGAAAAACTCGGTTAACTATATCATTGCTAACAGGAACATCATCTCTGTAAGATAATCTAGTTCATATATGACAAACGTCAATGGATTTGAAAACTGTCAAACTACAGAARTAGATCCTTCTGAAACGACAAAAGATGAACTTATCAAGATCTATATACAATATAGTATTACCTATGYGCCAAGTTCGTAGAAGAGGAAGGCTACTTGAGAAGAAATAGGACTTGGAATTTTGTGTTCTAGGTGAAGAGATTAACTGAATAAAGGTTATCTTTTACTAAAGAAATAAGTAGCTGAATAAAACTTTGAAATTTACGTAGTTGGACATAACATAATTAGGACAAAAGAACTTCCCAGATCACAGACACAAGAATGAAAAATACAGTCAATCCCATTATGACTGAAATGTGTTCACCAACTCTAAGTTTGGTAGGAACCAGGTGTGTCGGAATGCAAAGAGATTTCTACTCGTGCATAATTCCTTGAGCATTAGAACCCAAAAAAGATAGAGGGAAGTATAAGTCAATTGTTGAGAAAAACTAAAATGTAGTTGAGCTGAGAGACATGATCTCAAAATTAAAATTTATTATGGAGTAACAGAAAAGGATAAATTGGACCCAATAGGCTTTATAATAAGAAGCAGAAATGTGAGGGACTAATAGAACTTTACAATTTCTGCCTGTATCCAACTAATTGTTCTCTGCCTATTTGCTTATGCACAAGGGAGTTTTACTAAAACAGGGCATCCATAATTCATGAAGCTCCTCAAAGCCAGCCAAAAGTTGCGAAGCAAAGTGGAAATTAATGTTCTATCTCATCTAATGTAATTACATAAATAGATTATGATGTTAAATTTTCACCTTGGGAACAATTCCATCAACAGCAGGAGGAAGACACAGTGTTTCTGTCTGCCACTTCCCATAAAGAGCAACTTGCTCCCCCTCCGCACGCTCATCATCGGCATCTCTTCGTACTTTACTATTCTTTAAAGAAGGTTTCAAGATCTGGAGAAATGTCAAAACAAGAGATGAACATATACGAAAAGTATTTCAAACCTTCTGCAAAGATGACATTCACTAGCTAAATAACACCTTTGCAGGAAGCTCATCGGCTTTGACTTGCAGCCCTTCATGCAGCCATCTTTGTTTTGTGTGGAGTGTTTGGACACAAGTTCGAGGATACACTGGATGACCAGAACAAAAACCCACTACAGGACCCTTTGGATATAATATTTGATACTTATTAAGCCATCTCTCAATAACGTATAATTGATGGTTTCTGTAGGCCTGCATAAAGTTCAGAAATCTAAAGATGAAATATAAACTAAAACTATAATGTTGGACCATTGTAGACAAGACTTTCTGTGAAGTACCTGTTGGTTGCTTGGAAGAGGTTCAGTTAGTGCCCTAGTATCTAACTCCATGTCTTCAAGAGTGCTTCTAGTCGCAGTGGAAGAATTACGCAAAGAGTTTTGGTCCATTTTCTCTGTGCAATCTCCACGTGCTTCATCATCTGTCTTCACAGTTATGTGGACACTGTCTGGCCCACACATTTGAACTTTCTTATCAACCGCTGGCTCAGCTTCTACCCTCTTGTTTCTCCTTGAAGCTCCTGGCTCCAAGTGAACAATTCCACCAGTAGCTTGTGCCTCCAATTGCCTTAATGGTGCCAATATTGCATCCCACCACAATGAATTAACTCGTTCTGATGCAATCTTGTACCATTTCGTACAATACCTAAAATGAAATGATTTATTAGCTTCTCTAAATATTGACAGTGTGTAGTTTGTATTTTTTCCTTTTCCTTTTTAACCAGCTTCAGAATTGAATCCAAGATATCATAAATCAGCAAAAGAAAATCATATCCCGGAGAACCACACAAATAAAACTGAAATACTTCAGTTCTAAACCATAAAATGGGAGGGACGAAAAGTTTGATGATATTCTACTACATTGATAGAGATTGATTCTTAAACACAACTTATTTAAAGAGAAATATTAAACATTTTACTATTGTTTACCATAAAACTATGTACCAAATTAATGAATCAATTAAAGGACTCAAAACCTGCGGGTTACATCCTTAGCCCCAAATCCAGCAAAAGCAACTACATATCTCAAAGATTTCTTGCATGCAGCAACTGCAGCTTCCACATTTTGCTCTCCATCAATAATTGCATTTACAGCATCAATATGCACCCATTTTCCTGTCGAATTCTCTCCYGTACAGTAGACTTCAGCCCAATACAAGGGAGCCCCTTCTTTTCTAGATCCAACAGCAGTTGACATTCCAGAGGCAGAAACTGGAGACTCTTCTATTCTAACTGCCTTCAGCTTTTTAAAATGAGAAGACATTGATAGGGTATCATCTACATCCACAACATTTGCGCTCATGTCCCTTTTGGAACTTTCAATGGCTGTGGCTGAGAGAGCCATTTCAAGCTGCATTTCAAATTCGAGGTCTCCTTTCCTCTTTGGTCCTCCAGATTTCTTCATGGCACCTCCTTCAGTGATATTGTCTTGGTGCTCAGAAGTTGATGGATCTAGAATTCTGTCATTCGGTTCATGAATAACAGACAAACTTTTYTATGTAGAATTATCTTTAAGCAACTTAGTAGTCTTAACTTTGCTTTCACTACAGATGGATGCTCGGCAGTAAGCGTCCTTCTCATCAACTACAGGATTTTTGGAAGGAGAAACTGAAGCACAACTTGACCCAGGAACCATCAACGTTGAGGAGTTAAATATGTCATTAACTGCCTTGCCTGAACCTTGACTACTCGACTCTGGTTTGTCCACAAAAGGCTTCAACGAAACCACATCCAGAACAGCCACAAACCTAATAAGAGCTTGATTCAAATTTTAGTACTTCAATAAGCTAGGGGTTCAAAACATTTGATGAGCAGCAGAAAGGAACAACAGTTTCCGTAAAAGCACGCTGGGATAGAAAGTTACTTTTATGAGAATTTATTGACTCAAAGAAACATGAATCCTACAAATACACAATGATTACGTCTAAACCTTGAATGTGTAGTAGCAAAAAACTTTTATTCCTCAACTCAATGTAAGAACAAACTGATATACCAAAAGTTCTGAGCTGTCGTCGCTGCCTATAAGAGCATGCCACCATTATGACTGGGGAAACAAATTAGCCACCCCATTACGTACACCAAACTACCAACGAAAGTAAACAGGTGGATACACTTTTCCCTCCTCTTGGTAATTAATTTCCCCCCAATTGCTTACTTGTTACCACCCTCTTGAAATTTGGTACTGTCTACCTAGATAATAGTTAATATGCTCCACCACATTACTCCAGTATCAGAAAAGAGTTTCATAACAGGAGAAAGTTATAAACCCTGCTTTATTGGTATATTATTTTCTAGGAGTTGATGCAAAAAAACCTACTTAAAACAACTGCAGATAGACCTATTCAAGTTCACCTGAAGCAAAAGATCTTTATTCATGATAATAGAGTAACTCAGGATTCTGGTCAAATAAACTTCAAAACAAGATGTGGAATGTGATTTAATGCCTAGCATGGTTTGTCTGCATTAAATAAATTAATTCCAGAGGAGGTCTAAGAAGGCACATATTCCATATATCAATTTTCTTTAGTTCCCATATAGACAAGCACATCTGCAGCATATAACAGTTCTAAAAGACCTAGGAAGAAAAGAAAATACAAATTAGAAGACTTATTATTGCATCCGTGAGATACTGCTCCACAAAGCCTTACAAAGTTACAGAAGAAAAGGTTCACATATTATTCTTCAATTTTCTAAGCTTTATGAATGCAAGTGCTAAATAGTAACAAAGAGGAGTATTTTCAAGAAAAACATAAAAACTCATAGCATACTTGGTACTTAACGGGAGAATAAAATATTTTCATCTTTGCTTTCAAAGAATTTAGAAGCAAAATAAATCAGTGACAAGAACCCATGAAGGCATCCTTCCATAAATGTAATTTCTTCTTCACTTGCCCATTCTTTTCAACTACAGTCAGAAATTTATTTTGCATGCTATTCAAATTGAGGAAAACTAACATTTTCTCCCTGATTTTCCTTTTTATTTTCTATCACAAAATCCCTAATGGAATCAGGTGAGTAGGAAATGAAGTGAAGTGGAGTGAATAGAAACAAAATCCCAGTTTCTCTATGAAGTCATACCGAGTTGTAAGATTGAGAGCCCTAAACAGTGCCACAGATAGTGCTGCAACCTGCAGTAAACATGGCCAAGTAATTGATACCAAATAAATTTAGCAATATGTATTCCTGTTCAGACAAAATATAAGTGGCTCTTAACCTGACCTTCTCATTGGATAATTTGGGAGAACTACAAAGCTATCTTGCAATCAGTCAACAAAATGTGCATCAACTTCCAATATATAGGGCCACTAATCATAAAGAGGCCTATCTTAGAGAGCATAAATTACAGCAATATTTTCTCTCTTGATGAAGAAAGTTGCGTTTGATTTTTCAAAAGATTAAAACCCAGTCAATTTCCCCCTGCAGCATAATTTTACTACCAACTATTTCAACTACTTCAATTATGTAACAAAATGGTCGGCAACTCTGATCAGCAAGTTAGCCACTATGTCTAATCTTTTAATTAACATTCTAAGGCAAGATGGAGGTGAAACAAAATGATCTAAAGTTGTCTAAAATTATCATCAGAGTTCTCGACTCCATCACTAATATGACAGAGAAAAAATGTCGTGTTTTCTGAAGATGCCAGGTCAATCAGTTATGTAAAGATCTTGTACCTCTTCAGCAGTCCCTTGATGAGCCTCAAGAGCAGATGCCAAAGCAAAAGAAGGTAATTTCTTGGTACCATCAGGACCTCTAACACGGAAATTCCTATGAAACTGCAAATCACAAGGAATACATCAAAAAGAGATGGATTTATCACAAAAAGGAGTAATATTCAAAAGAACCTCAAGGCATGACAGGGAAAAAAAATAGTAGCTAAAGTAGGCCAAGTCATACCCAATCAACAACAGGACTCAAAGCCTTTGCAGTCAGATTAGGGACCTCAGCAATCTTCAACAAGTGCTTTGGCAGAGTTGAAAGTAAAGAGGCCTGAGATAATTATAAAGTCCCTCAGAACAGACAAGATAATCTCTTTGCTCTATTTCAGTGCCTAGAAATAAAGTAAAAGAAAGCTAACGAAAGCTAACAAGAATATGTACTCCTCTACCTATAACTAATAAAAGTATACATTGCCATAAAAAACCGACACTGCAGAAAACAAGGAAAAAAAAGATAATTAAAAATATTTCAAAGATTTGTAGATAGTTGCCACCAAGAAAAGACAGTGGAATCTAGCTTCTGCAGATGGCTGCATGCAATTCAACAAAGTGCATGCGTGATGATAAGGATATGAACCATTAAGTACTAARTGCATCTAGAAATAACTAGAAAGTCAAACAAGAAGTCATAATTATTTTTGCAAAAATCAAGGAACCCAAACATTTGAACATATTAAATCTTTGAAAGGGATTAATAGTATGCATTTTCCAAAATGAACCAACCCCATCTCAATCAAAACTTCTGTTAGTGATTGACTCAATCTCCAGACACTTATGTTCAAAGAAGACATAGCGGTGTTTTCACWTTTCAAACAGACGGATGTGACCATGACGAAGATGATCATGACAGCCATTTCAACAAAAGGTTTGCATAAGTATATTGTTATCTCATCAAGATAATATAATGCTTGATCAGTCCCACAATTCCTTGCAAGAACAGTCAACTGTCCCATAAAAAAACTTCTTATCAGGTCTTAAGAAAAATCCTGTCTTCAGATCCATAACCATGCAAGATTATGATCTGAGAAAGCGTTATTCAAAATTTACCTGGAGAAAACAATCTCCTAAACACATAGATGGAACAAAAAAGACGAATAAAAAAGAAAAACAAAAAACTATGATCATCATATACTATAAAAACTGGAAAAGGGACACTAGATTTCTAGTGCAAAACAAAAACTGGTAATTAGGATATAACCTGAATGAGAGGATCATTACAGGCYATGTCAAAAGACCTTCCCCTTCCTAGTAAACAAAGCAAATTAACTTTGTGCACTAGTTCAGCCAATTCCTGGTTACAAGTGAATGAAAAAGCTTTGTTGAGAAGGCAACAAACAAGAAGATTTTATTTAGTAGATTAAAGTATGTCTGATAATATAAAAATTATAGCTTGTGACCTTTTCTTCAGCAGTTGCTCTGCGAATGCACTTGCCCTTTGCYGCATCAGGTGAGATGTCAAATTCAACAGTCACTCCATTGATTATATGTTCTTCACTACTTTTTGATGAATTGAGAATAGGAAGTGATCCTTCTTCCCATTCTGATTCATCAATTTCATCCCTTGTACCAGAATTTGATGGAATAACTGCAATCTCCTCTGCACTACTATCTTTATCATCTTTTTTAACTGTTTTCCCCAATGCACCATCCAGCTGGAAGTGAAAGAGAAATTAGCCAATTAGTTTGCAAGAAAATCTGTCTTTCACATAAAAAGTACTTGATAGAACCGCAGGCATTCCTTCTCATTGCAATAACTAGTACAGAGCAAGCATGCAGAACATAAATAGGAACCAGTTACTGATGAAACATACCATGCTTAAGGAACCACTTGGGGAATCACATTTCCATAAGTAACTTCCATCCGCTTTGTTCAAGCCTCGTGAGCATTGRGATTTGACGCGTTTAAGAAGTCTCCCAACAGCATCCTTTGATATATTAGTAAGAGTTTCTGAAACAAAACACTCACTTAGAATTGTGGATCCAGATTTGGAGTTCAAAAGTCCAAGAGTCCCTTCACTAAATTTTCTCAAGATATTCCTAAACAACAAATATATAAGTGTAGTGCGATTTTACTAACCTGAATCATCGAACTTATCTGCATTGCTCAGACCTTTCATTTTTTTCTCCTCACCTGGCTCAAAAGAGAAACCAAAATAACAATTAATTCTCCAGAGCCCTTTGCTTGAAACAAAGTGGCTAGTGTTAACAGCCTTCTTGGTATTAAATGCTAAGGCACACTAAGAATGTTCCAGTTCCTGTTTTTCTCACTCCAACTTGAAATGGTTGTAACTTTTTGACATGCCCTTCAGAAAAAAATTGTGTTCAGTTTCCAACTTTTAGAAGTAAAACAAAAACGAAATTACAAAATTCAGAAGCTCGAAATGCATCGCTAATCCAACATCAATTTCATTTACTTTAAATATAGCTTAACATTATGTAAAATATCAGGTTGAGTTTCAAGACCAAACAGGCCTTCATCAACTAAATTAAGCGATAGGGTGGGCAAATGATGCTACCTCTCTCATCAATTTATGCACTCAAACCCTTCAAAGTTCCCATATTACAAACATTGCGAACATTGCGAATGGAAAACTTACCAGCTGATTGTTGAGGTTTCCGCGACTGGTTTCTGGTTACCATTAGCTGAACTTTTTACGGTCACGGGGACGTGTTTTTGTGTATATGAGCCTAGAAGAGCCAGGGAGCAGGGAGGAGAAAGGAGGGGAGGCGCGCGCTATTCAACTCAACTGTCCCTAGCCCATTACATATGGCGATCAAAAAGTTGACCAAAGAGTGCGCTCCCAGCCGACGATCGACTGATGGACGGTAAAGAAGGACCCCGATCTTGAGTGGATTGAAGGAATAGGAAGGGAAAGAGACGAAAATGAGAAAATTTTATAAAAATTATATATTAGATTGGTATATTAATGGAGATGATCTAATTAATAAATATGACGCTTATATCTTTGACACAAGATCTACMATAGCAGAATTTTAATAAAWATTWTATCGTTCGTTTGCATTTAATAATYATGAATTTTTAAATTTTTTGTTGAAATATTTCAATATTTGTTACTTGATCAAAGTCTTATGGATAAAATTTTAATTTTAAAAATTAATTAAAATAATCTAGTTGTGTTCCTATTCACGAATCGATAGACAAATCTATATGAGTATGTAAGTAGGAAAGTGATTATAATTTAAGATGAATTAAAATCTTCTCCTATATTCTTTCTATATATATATTTTAATATATTTATAATCTATAATTAGTAATCTATCTATAATTTATAATCTATAATATATATATATATAATATTAAAATATCACAATATATAAAAATTATTTATTGAACAACTTTATCCTGTCCCATTTTCATTATTTTTAATAATAAACTTATTTTGAATTTTTAAAATGACATTATATATTTATATCATATTAAAATATTACAATGCAACTTAAATCTTTTTTGAACAACTTTATTCCTTTACCTTGTTTCAAAATTATTAATAATAACCTTATTTAATTTTATTTAAAATATCAAAAATCATTAAACAAAWTTTTTGCTTTAAATATGTTTCATACTTTAATAAAATTAACATTAACAATTCTTCAAGAGATATAATGTTTTATATTGAAGAACGTYTAACTTTATTCCCATTCATCTACTTGGACTTGATCCTCAAAGTATTTAATATTGAAGAAGAAACTTGATTATTTTTCCAACCTAATTGATATCATTCATTGCTCCATATAATATTTCAATGTAAAGCAAGCAGGAAGGCAAAAAGATGTTTAAACTTTTAAAATAGTAAATCAAGTGATATTCCCGAAAAAATTTATAACCAATGGTATAAAGGTTAATAGTTTGACTACGATTCCTTTGATAAGTTTCTTGAAATTAAAAATATAAACCAATAAAAAATTACACACCTTTAACACCCTCCAAAGTGTAACATACTAAGATATAAATCAAAATATTCATATTCCTACTTAAATAAAAGGAAAATTAAGCAATTAATCATGATAATTATTTTATATTTTAAATGAAAAACAATATACGATTAATAGGTAGTTCGTTCTCAAGTGTGTAAAAATGTAATATTAGAGTTCAAAGATAATTGAATATCAGCAAAATATAATTTTATAAATAACA
This sequence comes from Rhazya stricta, assembly GCA_001752375.1. Classification (NCBI taxonomy): domain Eukaryota; kingdom Viridiplantae; phylum Streptophyta; class Magnoliopsida; order Gentianales; family Apocynaceae; genus Rhazya; species Rhazya stricta. The sequence goes on along the minus strand of MEJB01000012.1, from coordinate 5,453,830 downwards.
ATTCAAGAATAGCAGGAGTAACACTAAAATTAAAATTTGTAGCAAATATGACTATATTGTATCGATCCAATAACAAAATATATTCTTTCAATTTTCTTCAATATCTAATTTCACATTTAATATTAGTTCATATAATTTATAAAGTAATATAAGAAGGTGGATAAAATAACGTCCGATGCACGTTATACCAAACTAGTAATGTTAAATACATTGAAAAAATGATTAATTGAGAATGTTTAAAGTATTTTATATGTTTAATATTTCTAAAATTCTATGAATTAATTTAATAAATTAAGTTTATTGTATTTCATATGTTCAATGTTTTAAAATTTTATGAATTAATTTATCAAATTAGTTTAAAAAGTATTTCACATGTTTAATTTTTTTTGAAATTTTATAAATCAATTTAACTTCAAAATATTTCATATGTTTAATATTTATAATTAAATAAAATAATTGTGTACGTTTGTGAAAAACTTAAGAAGGCGTAAAAGAACAAATCAATTAAGCTTGAACCAATATTTTATTTACTTAAAGAAAAGCACTATAAGTATAGTAACACTCAAATGAAATTACAAAGCTAGTGAATAGTAAAATAAAATTTTTAAAGGAGTCCTTATGCTTAATAACCGTCTAAATGCTTCAATAAAAGAATTCTTGAATATAAGCCCAACTCTAAGAAGCCCAGATGAAATTCTCAGAGCCCAATTCATAGGCTTGACAACGTTTACCTATGGCATTGACTTGCTCTGTGCCAATAGCCAAATGCACATCTTCCTGCACYAATACGCAGTCTACAAAAAGCCCTACTCGTTCATTCCCCTTCTCGCGACCGACCTTTCGTGACCTTCTTATTCTATCAAACCCTAGCAACACCAATTACTTATCTTTTCAATTTCTCCCTCTATCCATCCGAAAGCCCCCTAATTCAATCTCAATCTGAAATTGTGCGAATGGATCTCCTCAAATTCTAAAAGTCTGATCTTTCACCTCTTTTCCCCGTCTCTGCCTCTTTCTTTTTTTTATGCAAAATTTGTTCTCGAAGCGGAAAACTGCATCAGTTCGCTGCTCTGTGAACAGATTCAGGTGAATGTTGCCATAAAATTCACTCTTGTCCGTCGCTATATGATGTTTTTTGTGTACAAAAACAATTCTTTATTACGAGTTTGTATTAATTTTTTTAAGTTTGCTTAGGCGTTTTAATAGGAATATTGACAGCGAGATCATTGTTGTCAGCTACTTGTTACGATTTCATAGTTAGAAGAGGAGTTAGATACGTCATCTACATATGTGTAGATTTTTGTTTATTTGATATGTTTTTTGTAGGATGCTTGTAGATCGACATTCACTTACGAGTACTCTTTGTGTAGAATTCGGTTGTTTTTAATTGTTATTATTTTCCTCGCATCCGTGGTTGCTATTTGCTTCAAATCCGATATACAATTATTTCTTGCTGTTTTTTCCCTGGGTCTTGGCCATGATATTACAATTCTTGACTCGTTAGTTAATTTGCAAAGGTGGCGTCCAATATATGAGTACATAGAAAGACCGAAGTAATTCTGATAAAGTTATCAATGTAGAAGATCATTTATTGCAGATAATTTTCTAGGTATTAGATTCATACAAGTAACAGGAAGTGAAATAATAACTCTTGCTTTGTGTTTTAATAGAATTGCCTAACATTTTAGCGGTTACAGTAAAAATTACCAGCATCTTTTTTGAGATTTATGAGTGCTCTTTTTTCTATAACATTTTTTCTTTCTGTTCTGTTGCAGATTTACTTGATTGGAGGTTTGTGATAAGATGGCCTCTTTGGATATGTCTCTTGATGATGTGATAAAGAATAGACGTAATAGTGACAGAGGCAGAGGGCAAGGCAGACCCCCGCGTGGTGGTAGAGCCCCGGCAGGGTCATTTAGAGGTGGAAGAACCTCAGGGGCTCCTCGCAGGGGCCCGCTTGGTGTGAATGCTCGACCTTCTGCTTACACAATTGCAAAGGCAAGCTCAAAATTATGGATGTCTTATGCTTTTCACACTGTGACATGCTTTACAAACAAAACACGAAGATTCTAGGTTTGCTTTAGAAATTCCAATTTGAGAGGTTCTGTGGCATTATATGGTCCAAGAAGAAATGGATTTTTTGGTTGGGCTGTAAACAGCTGTTCTATTGTACCGCTTTTGCTCCATGTTCCACGCAGTGTCTACATTCAATTCATTTGGGGTTATTCTCAAGGACATTGCAAGGCATCTTTTGATAGAAGAGGGAACTTTTGGTGGCTTCGCTAATGCACGATGCCTTTTGTTATTGGGTCCCTTGTCAAGGCCAAATGCTACTCTTTTATGGTGGCTCCTTAAGGCATTATGCTATTTCTTAGCATCTCATCTAGAGGAGCTCCATTAGTTGAAACTTAACAGCTTTCTCCATGTTTATATCTATTAAGAAATAGGGGGTTGAAATTTATCCATTTCTAAATCCTTTCCACGTAGTAGCACTCGCACTAGTAGACCTCATAACTGGTTGATTAGAAGGGGAGTTTATGATGGATCCTGTTGCTTTATGTGGAATTACATCATTGGACGTGATTTTTGGTTGACTATCCCAGTTCACGTCTTTGCAAAGGTGGCTTCCTCCGGTGAACTTCAGAACAGGAGCTCTTACCTTTTGCATAGGACCAGTTGATGTGCAGGGGATCAAATCTTCAAATTCCTTCCACACTTAATTTGTATAGTTTCTTCTTGGTATTAGTTTAGTTTGTTGCTTGATTGTTTCTAAGTAACTGATGCAACTGCTAGTACCAGAACTTGAAATCTGATTTACTCTTGAAGAACAGTGAATTATCTTGTGGCTTGGTAGTGYTATGCTGACATTTGTTTTTCCTCGATCTCGATATTTTTTGGGCATCAGTCCGTCCGCAGAACCAAGAATTTGCCATGGCAGAATGGTTTGTTGGAAGATAGCCTTAAAGCTGCKGGATTATCAGGATTAGACAGTGGCACAAAATTGTATATTTCCAACTTGGACATTGGAGTGACGAATGAAGATATAAGGGTACATCTGGACCTGTCCTTTTTGGTATACTAATTTTTAAGGGCATTTTCTGAAAATTTCTTGCAATGGCTTCAACATAGGAACTCTTCTCTGAGATTGGTGAACTGATACGCTATGCAATTCACTACGATAAAACTGGTCGTCCAAGTGTAAGTTTATATTTATACATTGTGTGATTGACTTTGGACCTTTAAATTGCATATTTTTTTATCTCTCTGTGGCTTGTTTGCTAAAACGGTTCATTGATTAAAAGGATTGCTTCTGAAGAAAGAAGATTAGTGGTATTAGCATAAAGGAATATCTTATAATAGAATAGATTAGGCTGAACTGAGAAAGATGTGGTCTAAAGCAAGTGAGGGAGGGAAGTTGGTCATGAACAAAATAAGATCGAAGGAGAGGGCAAGGAATTCCCATAGGGGTGATGAATATAACGACTAGTTAGCAAGAGATGGCATGAAGAAGCAGTTTTCAAGTTTTCAAGTGGCCAAATGCCACAGACAGAATTGAAGAGGTCTAGAAGCAAAAACTCTAGAGGGTCTCCTATCTCTATGTATAACTAAAGGTCGTAACGGGGCTCACTAATAAGAAAAAAGAAGGCATAGAGTTACTCCCTCCGTGCCATAAAGATATGCCTACTTTTCTTTTTCCTCCGTCCCTATTTTGAAAGGTAGTTAAATTGTAATTTCCTACTATGTCCTCAATTAGCATACAAACAATTTTATTAATTAATAAACATACTTTTTATAATAAATACTCATCTTGAAGAAAGAGTTGAGAAAAGTAAAATACACTTTTTGATGTAGTAATTCTTGCCACAAATAAATATATTGTCAAGTTTCAAGATCAATTTAATAACTTACATCAAGTGACTAGATGCCAATTATTAACTCAAGGAAAATAAAATACAAAAATAATTGGTTTGACTACACTGCCAATATTTCTTAATATGTGTGTAAATAGGAGTAGGACTATCTCTATGAGACGGAGAGAGTATTATTATTGTTTTTTTTGGGGTTCCTACTGCTGATAGATTACTTTGAATGTTGTCTTAATCAGGTAATGTGCAGATAGAACATTTATTTTGTGGATAGCAGTTGTATTATGGGAAAAATTATAGACAAACTAAATAAATTTCAGATCTGTTCTCATATTGTATGATGGTTCCTTTAAAAAATAAAATCTGGATTTTTCCCCTGCCCCTCTCTTTACTGTGCTGTTGGTTCTTGCAATTATGTTATCCAGGACCAGTCTATTGTTCTGTTGTTTGCTTTCTAAGTAATGCTTATCTTTAACTGTGTTGCAGGGATCAGCTGAAGTAGTTTTTGCTCGTAGGAGTGATGCAGTTCAAGCATTTAGGAGGTATAACAACGTGCAATTGGATGGCAAGCCCATGAAGATTGAGATAGTTGCTGCAAATACAGAGATTCCTGTTTCGGCTCGTGTCAATGTAGTTGGAGGGTCAAATGGGAGGCGGAGGACAGTTGTTATGATGTATGTTGCTGTAATTTCTCAATTTCCCATTTTTTCTCTATAATTTTCCTGTCATTGTTCATGCCACATGCAATGAATTGTCAGTTGAGCTTTGAGGGTCACAAATTGGTAGTTCTAAGCAGTTCTTTAGTTGACATATTTGAATATTTCAGGTGATCTAATATTTTTTAGTTTGATAATGTAGGCAAGGACCAGGTCGTAATAAAGGTGGCCTTGCTGCTGTTAACCGAGGCTTGGGGTGAGTAAATTGCTTTTAGTGCTGTCTTCTGTGTTTGTGATATATGGTTGTGGAACCTCTTTTTTGGGGCACAAAATACAACTAACCTTAATATTTTCCTTTTTTTACCCTCTGTACTGCTTTAATGAAATATATATATTTTATTTATTTTTTGGGGCAGTCCTGTATTAATATATGTCTTTGCTGTACCATGTTACGTACAGCTTCTTGTGCAATATGAAGTTTGGTCCCTGAGAATACTATAGATGTGTTCTATTTGAAAGGAAACGAAATTATTCATCTACTTSCAGTCTGCCTTGGATGTTGTTATTATGTGGCATTTAGTGCACCCATTCAGTATTTGTCTTTATATGTATTGTAGTCATCATCATGGGTAAACGAGATCCATATTGTGCAGCGATATGTTCTAACTTTTTTCTTGGTTTAGGCAAAGGAGTCGAGGCAGTTTTAGGGGTGGACGTGGGCGTGGACGTGGACGTGGTCGTGGGGTTGGGGGTGGCCGTGGGAGGGGTGGTGGTGCTGGCAGCCGTGGTGGCAGCACTGGCGGCCGTGGTAGGAAGAAGGGCATGGAGAAGTCAGCTGATGAACTTGATAAAGAGCTGGAAAACTATCACGCGGAGGCCATGCAAAGTTAAATACAACTTGGAAGCTTTTGAGCGGCAATGAAACTAGAATAGTTAACTTTTAGCTGTGTACAAAGTCGGAGATGTGGAATGCCCCMTTTAATTTAATTTTGATGCCTTGGGATGCACTGTGATGTTTGGTAGTATTGTACTCAATATTATGACCTAGTTTTGTCGGTTTATTTTAATTATTCTTTGTTCAAATCTTGTGTTTCCTTTGCTTTCTCTTCCTTGTTTGTTGCGCTGAGTGATGTTCCAATTAAACTTTAAATATTTTTGGAAACTCTCCAAGTGTATTTGAGATTCTTCTAGGGCCAGATTTTGGCCCACTTGATTAGACGAGGAAGTGGATCAAGTTGTGCCCTTAGGGATGTACGAGTTGAGTGTCGCGGAATTTTTGTTCTAAGTTTGAGCTTTAGCGCAGTTGGTAAAGTGTGTAGAGGAGGAAGGTGAAGTTTTATAATATAACATTGTCTTTGAAACTTGCTTTTCATCAATGGATTAAAGTTTGAATGCTTTGTTCCAAATTTGTTATGGTTTACTGCTTTGGTTGAGGTCGCCTTGTTTTCGTTTAACGGCACATTTTGTTAGACTGTTTGCAAGATAGCTTTGCAGTCGTCCTACGTTGTACTGTGAGGTCAGGATAAGAGCGATGTATGAGCAGGAAATACGTGATGCTGATTCCATTTGTTTGGCCATGTTTGTTGCCAGTTGCAGCACTATGTGGCGTTATTTAGGGCTCCTATTCGTACAACTCGGTATGGCTTCATCAAGAAGCTGCGTTTCTTTCACTTCTCTTTGCCATTAGGGAATTTCTAATAGAACATAAAAAGGAATATCAAGGAAAAATAACTTGAGTTGCGTGCCGCATATTTGGTTCAGAGGATTCCTTCATGGGTTTCGGTCGCTGATTTATTTCTGCTTCTAAATTTTCGAATGGGAGAAATAATAGGTCAAGTATCGAATATTTTATGATATTTTTAAGTTATTTTGAAATTAATTTTTCTTCGAATAAGATTATGCATGGTGAGAAAATGATAAGTTTTATCCACTTTTAAATAAAAATGATGTATTGAGTTTTTTTAATATTTTATAGATATTTAATGCTTTAATTGATATGTTCAATACATTGGAAATAGATGCGTGTTTAATGTATTGAAAATGATATTTTAAATTTAAATAAGGCTAATCAATTAAAAATAAAGTATGAAAAAATATTTCATATGTACTTAATTTTTTAAAATGACAAACGATCATTTAAAACAAAAATAATCGTTTAAAAGGAGTTACTTRGAAACGCAATGAGCACTTTTATTTATGTTGTTCTAGACACTTGCATTCATAAAGCTTTGGGAATTGAAGGATAAAATGTGAAACCTTTCATCACTTTGTGAGGCCTTGTGAGAACAAGCAAGCGAGGGGAGGAAATTAATTACCAACCGGAGGGGGAGGTTAAGGCATAAAAATTCTTTATCACTAAAGCTTCAAGCTTTAAGATATATTCATTGTGCATTTATAGGGATGGATGTTTCTGTGAGTGGATAGGAAAACCTCTCCATCCCAACTTGCTTTTATGGAAACTATTTTTCCTTTCTGGTCTTCTTCATCAAGTGTTTCGAGCCCTTGCTTTTTGAACTGGTTTTTTGAAGCCTGACGTGGACGGACAAACCAGAGTCCAGCAGTCATGGTCGTGCTTCTCCGGGGCTTTTGACAAAAATTGACCGTCCTTTCGAAAATAAATGGAATTTTCAAAAATATTGACATTGCATTCATTTCATTATAGAATGTTTTTATCTTTTTATATTCGCATTTTCTAAAATGCAATCTACTTTACCAAATTAACAGAGGTAAAAAAAAAAAAAAAAAAAATCCGTCTCCCTTGTTCCCTTCTCTCTCCCTCAGTAGTGGTCGTCGCCGTTGCCGTCTCGAASAGTTCCCCTCACAGGTTAGTTCGTCTGCCTTTTCTAATTTTGTTGTTGTTTTTTCTTCTTTGGCTCACGATTTTTGCTGTATTCTTCTTGATGTTGTATAATTTGTTATTGTTTTTGTTAATTTATATTTTGGCCTTTCGGTTATGCTACTTTAATGGAAAATGATTTCCCCCCAAATGCAGTTGTAAATTTTAATCTTCTAATATGCGACAGCATATTTCCCCCGGAATAATTTCGATTATGCTACAGCATTTTATAGATATATCCAATAGTAGTCAGGTACGCAGGCCAAGACAGGCATATGAATGCAAAGCACAACTATTTAACGATCGAGAGTCAATGTTCTCCCCAACAATAAATATTGCAGTTTCCGCGACCACAACAATGGGAATAGCCCCTAAAGAACATTGAAACAAAAGCAGGCAATACATAAATTTCTGTTGACATTGTTCATAAAGAGCTTGTAATATCACTTAGATATCTTATAATCTGTTAACTGGAAGATTCATCAGTCAAATGCTACAAAAGCTAAGCTGCATTATCTGATTTAGTATGATGATTTAGGTTCATCCAGATGATCCCTGTCCTTCGGATTTGGTCATCATCATGAAGAAGTGATATTGGTCAGGCATATGCTGCTAAACTGGAGTATTAAGGATGATATTTTTTTTAACACTTTGATAAACCAATTTTCTAAGGGGACTTCCTAATGGTTAGAGCTGTGATACTATACRACAAAGCATCGTATATATACATTGCAGTTGGTCATTGGGACTTTGTAAAGGTTGGAACTCTAAGAATCTTTTTATATTACTTAAAGAATTAATATATTATTACTTTGTTGTCCTTCACATATTATTACTTTGTTTCTCCACATTGCAAAATCTGAAAATTTTATCCAAAAAAAATAATTAATATATAGACTGTGCATAATTTTAATCTTCAAATTTAAGTGATGAAGTGAAGGAATTAATCCAATGTCAGCTAAGACACCAAATTGKGTCTCTATAATTCAACCAATAAATAATATTCTCACTTTTATTTTACTATTCCTAAAAGAATGCCAAGAAGTTAGTATTTTAGTCAATGCATTCCATCTATATTTATAGTTATTTAATATAGAGACATTATCCTGTATAATATAAATAAATAATTATCATTTATAAATAAGATTAGAGAATATAGAGACTTATTTTTTATAGTAATTTACTTATTGTTTTCATACTTACGATTTTGAATTATATTTAATATGATGTCTGTAATTTATTAATAGATGGATCGAATTTCCATAGATATTCCTCGGCGCTTGTTAGATGTGTCGTTGCTCTCTAGACCACCGATCTAACCTTATATYAGCCGYCGACGAGTTGTCTGTGTCTAAATATTTATAGTATAGGATTCATGTTGATAGATTTTGGTCAGCTTATTAGTGTTGCCGTTCTTAGAGTTAGGGATGCCATAGATGGTGCTGGCTTTCAGGGATTTTGTAGGTTAGGGAATGTGAGTGTTGATCATGCGCTTATCACCATTATGGTTGAGCGATGGCACTCACTGACATACACATTTCATCTACCCGTCGGTGAGGTCACAGTCACACTGCAGGAATTTGCTATCTTGATGGGTTTGAGGATTGATGGTGAGGCCTTGCTACAAATAGTGTGCAAAGGTGGGAGGATATTTGTCTTTCTAGACTTGATTTTCGACTACAGTCTGATGATATTGAAGGCAACAAATTGATGGTATGCGTAATAAAAACATATTTGGAGGCACTATTTTCAGACGATGCCACAGAAGATGAGGTTGATCGTCGAGCATGGTGTATTATCATGTTAATATTTGGCAATTTATTAGTCTCTGATAAATAAACAAGTTTGTTCTACTTCGATTTCTCCACCAACTTGAGGATTTGTGTAAGTGTGGTCAATTAAGTTGGAAAAGTGGTGTTCTAGTTCACTTGTATCAATATTTATGCGATATGACATTAGGTTCAAGTAAAGAGATATGTGGTGTGATGCTCTTGGTAGAGGTAAAATTTATTTTTATAATGATCTTAACTTATAAACTTATTTAATTTGTACAAATCATTTCAATTATTCAAAATTTTAATTGTTCTTCTCGTATCTTAGTTGTGGGTATACTAGGAACTTCCTATTTTATGTCCAATTTGTGCCCAGACATTAGATTTTTTGTCGCATCTTGCTCCATATGGAGCGAGGTGAAATCGGTCTTTTGATCTTATACGGTTACCGACACATGTATTAGTTACATATATGGATCAGTTAGATGTCCTTAGCACCGATCAGGCTTGTATAATATATTGTAATGTTTAAAGTTATTTTTTATATACTTTATATTCAAAGAGTTTGATTGATGAGTTCTTTTATTTGTATGCAATTTATATTGATGCCTTATATAGATATTCTTCATCACATATCATCTRTTTATTTAAAAGGGTCTGATATCTGGCTATTATCTCSGTGATCTGCTAGAATATTGTTGAGTATATCTTCCCTAATAGGGTTATAAGACAGTTRGAATTTGATCAGGTCATCCCTACTTTGCATGATTATTTTAACACTCACGGTATAAGGGGATGGGATGCTCATACACTGTGAAGAGATGAGAATAGTAGGTATGTGAACCAATGGATTGCTCGGAGATTGATGATCGTGATTGGAATGCCAGCAGATGAGGTACACGTTGCTCCACCAGATTACATGGAACAGTATACCCGTCGCACTTGCTTGCTTATAGGGAATTCTACTACGGAGATAAGGTCGATGGATAACCATGTAAACAAGGTCAACATTAGTGAAAAGATGTGCGATTGTCAAAAGTGGAGTCTATTCGCACGATTTTGTTTCAATGTATTTACGATTTGTCGAAAAAGAGGTTAGGACGCTGCAACGCCTTTAAGTGAATTCTACTCTAAGGATAAATATATAAACACATAGTTGTGATTTTTATCGTGTTGGAAATAAGTTAACTTAGAGGCAGACACCTTTCAATCTTAAACATAACGAAGAATTTATGAAGGAGGTAATAGCTCGGGATTGTGGCATACTACAAGAATACATGAAGAATGGATTTCTGCAACCTTGGCCTAAGATGTTCAAACTGCCATTAAGCTGGTTATAATAGACGTAACTGTAGGAATAATAGTAGATTTCAATTTGGATAATATTCAGGAGAAGGACATAGTTCATGAGTTATTGTAATGTAAATAAACTTTTATATAATGTTTTCACTTCAAATCTCTATCTTATACATCATTATCTCTTGGTTCAAGTTTAATTTAAGTCAACGTATTATTCTCTTGATTATAGTTTACACTRTGGCAATGAATGGTGATGTTGTGGTTTGTATGAAAGTTTGTATTCTTATAATGATGGAAAGTTTGTATTTTTTTGGCAATATCGTTGTAATCGTTTATTTTGTATTTGGGTATTTTGAAAAGCTTATATTGGTTAGGATCYAGACAAGTTGCTYAGATATTGGTTGAAAAGTTTGGAAAGTTTATATTGGTCGTATTATGGTTTTCTGGAAAACTTATATCTTGAAAAGTTCATAAGTTGTGTTTGTAGATATGACAAAATCAATTGTGAGATGAACGAATTGTACAGGCCATTGCATTACATAAATATGTTCCTCATTGAATCCTTTGCATTTGTGAAATGCGATGAAGAAAGATCGCATTATCAAAATGCGATTAAAAATAAATATAGTCACATWTAAAAAATGCAATGATAGTTTGTCTCGAATTTCATGTAAAGATCAAATGAATTTGTTGAATGTGATTCTTTTTTTGTCAAATGCATTCGTTAAATGCGTTTCATCCATTAATTCCAGTATTTCAACAATTTTATCGATTTCCGACGTTTTTTCTGAAAAGACGTCCACTTTTTGCCTTGCTTCTCCTTTAAAAAAATCTTGTAGATAATGAGAAAGAGCTGCCAGCCAAGGACCCATCTTTAGTGAAAGCAAAGCTAAGGCTACCAAGTCGCCTCTAGATAAATCTACRTACAAATATTTGTCTGTTATTCATGAATTCCATGAACTTGTGAGCACCAAGACAGTATCAGTGAAGGAGGTGTCATGAAGAAATCTGGAGGACCAAAGAGGAAAGGGGATCTCGAGTTGTAGTGCAGCTGGAAATGGCTCTCCATTTTCTGCCAAGGTTTGAGAGATTGCATTCAATCGAAAAAGCATAAGTAAAATGAATGACTTCTATTGCAACAAGAATAACAGGAATACGAATGAATGACTTGACTACTTTTTCGTYTTGGATTTTATAATGGATGTTTTACAATGGTAGGTGACACCATTGCTCGGTAGAGATGATTTCTTTACTCTGTTTAATCCAAATAGCTGATTTAGATTATTTGATATAATACTCTTCCAACTCCTAATTTGATAGCTTTGATCTASAGTTAATTTTTTATTTTGATTTCGTAAAGGTTTTCCAAAGTATTTGTTCTAAAGTTCTTCCAAGTCATTTGTACATATAAATACTCAAATGATTTCATGTAAGGCTCTTTTAAATAATTTGATCTACAATTTTTAATTTGTAAAAATCATGTAAAGTTCTTCTAGAGCATTGGGAGAATGTAAAATTCTTTCGAATTCGCTCTTACATAGTTACCAATTATGAAAGCATATCACCAAGAAACAAAATTGATTTAAAATTAGAAAAAGTATACATGATCACAAATTCTCCAAAGAACCATAAATTACGAAAGATAGAGGCCAATCTTAGAGCATAAGATGTAAAAGGAACATGAGATAACCGGACTTGGAGTTTGGTCTGATTCTGAACAACCCTTAGGAAAGGGTATCCCTTGGAWTACCTCACTGCTCATCTGCAAACAAAGGATAGCCCCACTGGTCCAATTATTATGGGTGTACCAATGGAAGGAACCATTGAACAAGAGGGCGGAACATGGAAAATAATCCTACTGTTATGGAGACGCCATCCAACAAGAATTGGAACTCAGAATGTAGATGAGGCTGATCTTCCCTATTTCTCCAAATCAAGCGTACAATCCTAACAACTTTATAATCCTTAGTATGGGGATCATAACCATATCCCACCCCCAGTATGGACAAAAACATGCTTGGAGGACAGCCAAGGGGGAGGAGGAAGAAGCATGGTGAATTCAAGAAGTGCAGGATTATACAAACCAATGGCCTCGCCATCCGCAAGGCAACAATGCCGTTGCAAGCGACTCATCATTAGACTGAAGGGAAAATAGACATTTACTCTTTTCCATGTTGTAACGCCTGGATGAGGCTATGCTTGTCCCTTTCGGCAAYGTCGAGATGCATATCAATGAAAGAGCTTTTGATTAAATCAAGCCATTTTTTACAAACGCACATGAATCTCACAAGGGATTTTACAGGCAATTTCATTAGGTCTCCATAAGAATGTCTTGGGAGAGATTAGAGATGGCCATTTTTGTTGTCTTGATTCGCAGAGGTTACGATTCTGCTTATGAATTCTATTTGCTGCTGAAATAGAGAGGAAAAGAGGCCCAGCGGAAAGCACGGAGAACAAGTATTTCAGCCAAACTATTCGAGGCAGATCAAATGATGGGTAGAGATAAATTTCAAATGAGAATGGCAGAATTTAGAATTTCCCTTGGATTACAAATAAAGAAAACCTTCAGAAGATGGTTCATAAATCAAAGGCATCGGTCCCTCCAGGAAACCTGAACCTGAATCTCTTCTCAAGAATTGGGGATCAGAGAGGCAGACAAAGGTAGAAGGAATTTGGGCCTTCCTTATGTGATTGGCAAATCAAAGAACGCGGTTTTTAACTACATAAAACATCGAAGCTGGAACAAGATATATAAATAGTTGGAAAGAAAGGTTATTATCCAAGGCGGCTKGGGCAACCTTGACCAAGGATGTCTTATAGGCTTTTGCAATGTCGTGCTACTTATCTTTCGCCAGCCGAACCGAGCGAAGGTACTATGATCATTTGACATTATGTCACAATATATTACCCCATCGAGCTTGCCTAGCACTCAGAATACCAGTCGTTCATGCACATTATCCATTTTGCAAGCAGGAGATAGAGACTGACACCCACCTCTTTCTTCGTTCTGGTATGCCAAAGAAGCATGGGCAGAAATGGGTTTATCAGAGATAAGGAAGCTTCAAATGAATGACATCCATGGCAAACACCATGCGCCATATGGTTTTGCATCCCAAGCTGCGACCATCCACCACTCTTGAGCAAATTATAATGCTCCTGTGGGCCTTATGTTACGCAAGGAATCGTAGGAGGAGKTTGGAAGAGAACGAAGGCAGGMATTGGTGGTATTATRCTAGATGCACATTGGGASTTGCTAGCAGTTTTGCTGGGAGTATTCTTGAGGCAAGTACTGCTGAACAGGTGAGCTGTTAGCTATTGATTGAGCACTCCTACTGGCTGACGAATTACATATAGATGAATTTTGTATTAATCCAGATTGTCTAGTGGCAATTGAAACGGCGAAACAGCATTACATAAATTTAAGGGTGAAAACAAAAATTTTACATCTCAAAATTGTAGATACAAGAAACATGTACATAAATGCCTCTACAAGAATTCATTATGACACCAAACACAATCAATGATCTTCAGCGGAACTCAAAATCATCCTATGAGTAATCACAGGCAACAAATAGGCAAGAATCAGGGAAGCATGTTATCCAGAGACACTAGTCTCGCCCTTTAATAACAATCGTCCAGACTCGTCCTTTTTGAAAAGTTTCTGGACAAGTTCATTCCAGTTAGTTTTTGCATTGGAGCATCTTGCTTTTGTATTTGGTGCATTTGTGCCCTCATCACCCATATCCCCACATGTCTCGTCACCTTTGTCCCCTGACGAGTCCCCTTCCTCATCAGCCAAGACAGCATGAGGTATATTAAGGCTGATTGCTCTTTCCAGTGCATCCTTGTGTTCTTTCTTGATTGTCTGCAATCTTTCAAACTTTGGTATTGCTGGTGCAGTTGTTATTGTCTCTGTACTACTTTGTTTTAGCATCTGCCAAGATACGACATACATCATCATCAGCAAACTTCTACATGTACATAGCAAAAGTTTTTAAGGTGCACCTAAACGGCAGAATTATCTCCCACAGCTAATCAATGACCAAAAAATAACAATTCTGGTAACCAGTTCAGTGGAATATGCAGTCACACTGAGAAATCCAGCTACGTTACTAAAATGTCAATGCTTTAATAACTATGCCAAGCTCTAAGCCCATAATGTTTGCCATAAAATGCTTTACACATCAAAAATGTTTTCAGAGGAAACTTTTCCATGATATGCGTCTTTAACTTTTATTTCCTCCTCTCAAATGAGAATCTCAGACATTCTTTTTTCCTTTTCTTTTAATTGTATGTATCATCATATGTACATGGAGTATAAGATGGAGTTTCCATTGCGGAGTTCTGGAACATGTGAAGATTTATTTCAGGACAACGGCCTCTACACTTGATTCCTTTTCCACTAGTCTCAACATCATGGGCACTGCCTGCAGGCAAGACTCCTTTTTTCATTTTCCCCTCCCTGTTTCTTTGTGTGGGGATGGGGGGGGGGGGGGGGGGGGGAGCAGGAGGAGGGTTTGTTGACTATCTTCCCCTGATGAAATCTATGGGATCCGCTTTTCCCTTCATGGATGCGACACCCATCACCCTTTCAATGCCTTGCTCCAAATTGACCTTTACTCTAGTTCTTCTTCTCCCTCCCTGAGCCCATCTCTCTTCTCACTTCTTCCCTTCCATTACTCGTCTCCCACTTGGAACCTCCAACAACCCATTCTTTTCCCACTTTTCGCTCTTAGACCTAGAGATCTCTACCCTATTGTACCTAGCATCCTCAAAGAGCAGTGCTCTGACACCACCTAAAAAAAAATAAAAAAATAAATAAATAAAAATGCGAAAGGATCAGAATGAAGAGGAAACGAGGATTCTGTCTCTCCAGGCAATTCAGGTCCTTTTCTTACTCATTTAAGCTCACACCAGTATCTCCGAATGTTTCAAAATCAAACGTGGGAATTTAGAATCCGAGAAAGCAGAAAATGTAATTTTGAGGAAACTTAGGYGAAGAAAAATAATTAACCAATAATTATTCTTTAGACATGGARAAGGAAGACAACTCCTTAGGTGTTATGGATCAGCATGTTGGTTGTTTTCACTTACATCTAAGGCCTTCTCTGCTTCCCTTTCTATCCAGACGATTGCATGATCTGATGTAGCATTGCATGACAAGACAATGTGTTCGAATCTACCATCAACAGGGATGGCTGTTCTAACCTCTGGAGGGAACCTRCCACATCTGTGCATAAACACCAACTTTAATATATTTATTGAGAAAAGAATCACACACACAAACATGAGCACATTTTCTAGGAGATCAGGAAAAAGGATATTGAGTATTGACAGAGATAAACATCTATTGTGTATTAAATTCTTATTCTGTATCATAGTAAAAGTTTGAGAAATCACTGGAAGATTAGAATCATTACATAATAGATATCTTCGGATTGTGAATTAAGGGGTCTGGTGAGTCTTCCTTATTCTTGAAAGTTTTATCACTAGATTTATGCAGAATCTGTTAAATTACTTTAATAGATCAAGCTTGGGTATTAAAAAGATCAAACCTGCAAGCTTGAATAAAGTCCCCTTGGGAATTGCCATTTCTGAACTAGGCGAGGTGAGGAAAGGGTGATTGTTACGTTCTTGTTTGTTGATTTTCTCACTAGCGCTATGCAGAAGAAGTTGTACATCTGTACAATCTATAGCTCACAGAACATATTTTGGTCTTACATACAGATAAGATCAASTCAATAAAAYACAAAGGGATTAGAAAAGTTAAAAATGCTTTCCATTTCTTCTGCTTATTTTCCAACCAAATATCCTTAGAACACTAGCATGTACATATGAGAAGTAAAAGTTCCACAACTGTTTTATCTTCTCTTCCTCTCCCTTACATATATTTACATAGACATGCCTCTCCTCTCTCTCCGAAGGAGAGCAGACTTCAGGTATCAGGAGGGCATGAAGCTCTAAACTGCTAGAGCAGAGGCACAATAGGTGCAGAAATGCTCGAACTAATGGAAGTTAAGATCAAAGTGATACGAACCTAATCCATCCTARAAACATGAAATGGAGGGTGTTCCACCAAATAGATTACACCTCTTGTTTTTTTCTCAAAAAGAATTCAAAATTTTGGGCTTAAGACATTTCTATTACTGTCCTCAGGGTGTGACATGCTTGAACTAACAGACAGAGAAAGACACAAGGACAGAGTGAATGAGGAAACAACAAACATCGTTGACCACAACATAAGCTGACATAGATGTTGTCCAACAAATTAGTTTGCCCCTTAATATAATGCCTATGAACTGGTGATAGCAGTCCTAAATTAATGTGCCAACATTCTGATCTTCACAAGCAAAGTTCTCAGGTAGACCAAGTCTTTATGAACCATTGAGCTAAGAACATGTACCTTGTTCACTGGAAATTGTACCTTCTCGAAAGGTACAAATTTTAATGGGATTTGGCCTAGTTAAGAGTTTCCTTTTCTAGATAAATCAGTCCAGGGAACTTAAACGGGATCTTGCTTTTTAGATAGAGTAACCTTTCTCCCAACTTTTAACATGGATCCTCTCAGATTCTTGAGATCTAGATTTCAATGCAGAAGTGATAGTAAGATAGTCATAAAGACATTAATGCTTCCAGATATTCAGTCATTAACCACTGCAGTCAGTATAGTTGTCCAAGAAAATTGATGTTTTCTTGATAATAATTTCATAGAAGACAGTGGAATGKTGTGTGTAATATCAATGTGATCTTTACCTGCAAAACTTTCTCTCTACAATGTGATACATTCGACCAGGTGCATATAGTCGTCTGGGATCTCTGAGCTTCCTACCTTCAGGTATGAAGGTGTCCCTCAAGCATATAAGAAATAACAAGCAGGGCAAACTGTTCAAAGCATTGAGACCTAGTTTAAGAAATGGTAATAACAATTTGCTCCTCTACGAGGCAAAAGATTCTTTTTATTTTTTAAATTGAAAGTTCAATAGTCATAGAATAAATTAACAACTAACCAGAAAATGGATTTAAATATATCTTCTAACGGGGTTGGTGTTCTTGGCAAGAAATCATCCTGGAAAAGATTGAGAGATATGAAAACAGAGTTACTCACCTAATKTAAAAATATCTGCTYAATACAGATGAAAAGAGGTTTGCAACACTAAAATAAAAGTTCTTTTAATCTATTTCTTTTTATTGTCCCCCTTCATTTCTTGGTTGTCAATTCAATTCAGTTGAAGCAATCATGTGCACTTTGCAGGAGTACATATCCGAACTAAAGAGCACACTGCTTGAGCATTTTGAAGATATCAATCCATATCTGCACATAGCTCTTTCTTATCCAATAATTTAATTCGGTTCCCTACAATTTTGCATATTCGTTGCATGCTGCTACTTTCCGGTCTTTATGTAAAACAATTTCACACATTTCTATATATATGGATTTCCTAGCTTGACCTTAAACATCGGATAGTTGGGTGAYTATTTCATTAACTTTGTCAGTACTAAGTAAAAGGAGGAAACACCACATGTAGTTTGCCAAAAATACGAATAGCAGCATAAATGGAAGAAATGGTAGAACACTCAAAAACTTTCACATTGACTATCAACACCAAGCATAAGCATTGTCTACAAATAAATTGTTACCGACACAGTTTTATGTTGTTATTCTACAAAACTAGTCATTCACTTAATTTCACCAATGTGATTCATAATGAAGTTTGACAAACTCTTGCATTGAATTTGAAATTCAATTTCTAAATACAGCATAAAATGAAAATCATAAAAGTATTCACATGATCAACATACACACAAATCCCAAAATTAGATTCTAGTTCTCATCAAGCAAATCAAAACCAATAGAACTAGCTCTCACCTGCAGCACCACAGAGCAGATTACATCGGCATACTTCACCGCCAAATTAAGAGACATACACCTGGCTGGTGCCACTGCATAACATTTAACGAGATTCCGTGGAATTCCGTCTAATTTATCCCTGTGATTCACCACAATCACAGTTAGCAATGCAGCAACACCGGACCCCAACGAGTGTCCTGCAAAAACCATCTTATAACTCTTCCCGTTTTCCACCCAAATCTTTTTCAAACACTCAGACTCCTGATTCAAGAGCCAAATTGCTGATTTCAATAGCCCATGATGCACATAACCCCCATCAAACATTTGCATTCCAAGCCTATTATCTAACAAGAGCTGATAATCACTRTCTTTCACTAAATTAAGTCCACGAATAGCTAGCACAATTTCCTGGTGGTCGTGATCGACATAGATTATATAAGGCGGTGAGCGGCCTTGGGTTTGCTCATATGTCACCCGCTTGACAACATAATCTGGATTTAGACGGTAGCCGCCGGAAGGGACGTATTTGGGGTTACTGAGGTCTGGCTCGTAGACCGCGAGGATTATGCGGCAAATACGTGGAATGGGCTCAAATTCTTCGGCCGTAGAGGGTGGCCAAGAGGAGCTATCATAGGAGCCTATGTAGGTGCAGCGCTTCCATGCCCACCGGAGACAACCTAACACCACCACACACTCCACCCCACAAGAGACTGACATGAATGACGTATGATTTCACCAAAAACTAATTCAAGTAGATGCTAAATTGCCAAAAGTGTGCAAGCAATCAGAATGCAAGTAGACATAGGAATAGAAGTAGACATAAAGGGTAACCCAATGGACAAAGCTCTCTCAGACAAACTGGAAAGTTTTGAAAAACCCACGAAGGAGTATACTGGGGTGGGGCACGTGGGAAGGAGGAGCTGGAGGAGGAGATAGGAGGTGGAGGTTGTCGGAGTTGAGAGGAAAAAGGAGGTGCAGCAAGATTCACGTGGCTGGGAATTTGTGGAATCAAATTCAGCAGGTGAAATGGAACTGGAAAATTSGTTAGGATTTGAATAAGGAAATACTTTATGGATGAAAACTGGGAGAAAAAAACAGCTGTAGATTCTGGATTTTGATTCTTCTCTTAAGGATTAAGCAAAAAATCATTGTGATGCCGGAGGGATTTCTACAATGTCTTTGTTTATGTTCTTGAAATTATAAGAAACATATTATCTGTGGAGGCTAATAGGGATGAAAACATGTGGAAAGTTCGATGAATTTGACCAGCTGGTTTTTTACGACTGGAACAGCTGAGAATATTTAATTCCAAAAATTCTTTTCCTTGCCAARATGTATTTGATAGTACGAGTTAAGGTACGTAGAGAATGCATGATTCGGATGTATCTTTTTATTGTGTTTTATTAAAAAAAAAATATATAACTATTTATCCTTATACTTTCTCATTTATTTCACTTTCGTGCATCTAGCATAAGGAGAAGATGCAATAACAAAAATGAGTATTTTCCATAGCCTTTTTGTTTTCTGATTCGCATGTTAGGATATGTAGTTTTTTTTTTTTTTTTCCCCTTTCTTTCCTTTTCCTTTCAGATGATCATTATAATGCTATCTACGATTTTTCATAATTTTACTAATTTGATTTGTTTTCTTCCAAGTTATAAGTCTACTTCTTAAGTTTTATCAAAGAATTTCCTTTATCTTATTTACCGGGCTTTAGCAAAAACATACTTCTAGATGGGAATATTCTAGATGTTGGACTTATTAAAAGGTCTCTGTAATTGAATAATACAAATTTTCCTCCTCCTTTTCCCTCATGAAACTTCAAATCCAATATTCAAAAAGGGTCTAGAAGGGGTATTAAGAAAAGACCGAATGACTAAGACTAGGAGTGTTTGTAACTTGATTCAAAAATTTTAAAATCAGTCCAAGTCACTAAACCGCATATCATCGCGTTCGATTTGTATTAGTTAAATATAGTATGTTAGAAGATATACATTAGAAACTATGAGAAATATGAACATATAATAAAGAGGTCAGAAAAGAAAAACAGATATTTGATTGGAAGAGCTCAAATGGCAATATGATCAGATCCACAATATCTTTGAATAGAAAATAACTTTCAATCTTTTCACCTAATAATCACAAAAAGCACGAAATTGTATTAAACAAGCAAAATTCTCAAACTTTAACCACGTTCTAAATGAGTCCTCACAACTAAATAATCTATATAGTAATAATATATGCATTGGTAGGGTTTAAAGAAATTTTCAAACCACACCTAGATTTATAGTTTCAACCCAGTCCAAATTAAAAAAAAAAAATCTAATTCAAAACCAAAATCACAAAAGCGATTTTGTTCGATTTGACTTGGTTGGATTACTAATTAGAAGAATCAAGCTGGTACTGCATCTCTGTTGAGTAGAACTTGACCTGACTCATTCTTCTTAAAGAGCTTTTCAACTACAACATCCCAGTTAATTCTTGCAGTGGATGATGATTCTCCTCTTGTTCTTGAAGCATTTTCTTCCTCATGTCCACAATTCTCTGCATCTATACTAGTGTTCTCCATGGATTCTGCTTCCTGCATTGCAGTCAATGAATGAGGTATCTTCAAACTCACAGCTCTTTCCAGTGCTTCCTTGTGTTCCTTCTCAATCGTCTTCAGTCTCTCAAATTTTGGTACTACTGGTGCAGTCATTACTGCTACTTCAGCATTTTCTTTCATTCTCTGCCCAAAAAAGGGTACCAATAATCAAGAACCCTTCCAAGCAAAATGATCAAAGTCTTGGTTCAGGAATASTGGGACAAAAGGGCGCATTAAKCCTGTTAAGAAATATWTGTTYTTCGCATTCTTTCCTTTTWTCTTGATTCTTTTATCTCACTGTTTCAATTACTGTCCAGTTTTTCAATGCCGAAAAGGAAACCAGTCTGAGATATCGAAATGAGACCACGAAAGATTAAACAAGACGTGTAAATTGAACGAAGTTTTGATCAGCTAGTTGAAATAGTAGGAAGAGGAAGAGTCATGGAGAAAACTTGACAGATAATTCCAACATYCTTCCAAGGTCTTCTCTGTTTCTTTCGCTATCCAAATGATGGCGTGATCGCTTGTAGCATTGCAGGATAACACGATCTCCTCAAATCTTCCATCTACTGGGATGGCGGTTCTAATCTCTGGGGGATATCTTCCACATCTGTTTCGACAAACAGAAAAATAAATGCACTAGCAAGATCTAGAGCTTCATTAAGATTATGCTACCTGTAATGTTTTGCAAAGTAAACACGAAACAAATCAAGCAAAATGCAGAATTTTCACCTGCAAAATTTTCTCTCAACAATGTGATATATTCTGCCAGGTGCATATAATCTTCTGGGATCTTCAAGCTTCTTATATCCTGGTACGAAGGTATCACTCAAGCACACAAAGAACAGCAAACAGGGTAGGCTGTCCAAAGAACCAACTCCTTGTCGATCAAACAATAGAAGCAAAGCAATTCACTCTTCTACAAATATTTTAAGATTAATTTCTTATCATGAAAAAAATCACGACTTACCAGAAGATGGATTTGAATATATCTTCCAAAGGAGTAGGTGTTCTTGGTAAAAAATCATCCTGACAAGATTAAAGCATCATATACGTGCGGTTAAAATTTGGAGGTTCTTGAATTTACTTCCTGCAATCTTAAGTTGCCTGAGAAAAGTCAAGAATCGTGGTATTTCACAGTACTCAAACTTGGAGACCTTTGTGTTTTACCTGCAATACCACAGAATTTATAACATTGGCATATTTGACGGCCAAGCTCAGTGACATACACCGAGCAGGAGCAACCGCATAGCACCTGATGCTACTTCGCGGAATTCCCCCTAATTTATCCCTATGATTCAATACAACCACCGTCAGCAGAGCCGCAATACCAGACCCTAATGAGTGCCCAGCAAACACCATCGAATAACTATTGCCATTTTCCAGCCAAAGCCTCTTCAAAGTCTCAGACTCTCGGTTTAACAGCCAGATTGCAGACTTTAATAAACCATGATGCACAAAGCCTCCATCAAACATCTGCTTTCCCAACTTGTTATCCAAGAGTATTTTGTAATGACTTTCCTGCGATAAACACAAGCCGCGAATTGCCAGCACGATTTCACGGTGATCATGATCAATGTAGATCATGTAAGGTGGTGAATGGCCTTGAGTTTCCTTGTAGGAAACGCGTTTGATTACATTGTTTTGGTTTAGGCGGTAGTGGTTCGCTTCAGGGTATTTGGGACGCTGGGGATCAGGGTCGTATACGGCGAGGATTWTACGGACTATTCGTGGGATTGGCTCGAATTCTTCGATGGTTGCAGCCGGCCATGTTTCACTGTCATTTGAGCCAACGTAGCTGCAACGCTTCCACACCCACCGGAGACAGCCTATGATGGCTACACTCCCCACCGCGCAAGGTATTGACATGAATGATCTGTGGTTGCCTTATCAACTTCTGCTAAGCGACAAGCAGGAAAGTGTTAGACAAAGCAGTTAGCTACCATACATAGAGCTATAGGATCAAAACATTTGATTCTTGGCAACAAGGAATCGGGCTTGAATTTTGTCATTTCATTATGGAGTAGGATTTCTTGGTACCTGATGAACATGAGCATCTTATCATATGATCCCTTATGAGAAACSATATGCGAATCTTGCTCAAGGATGGAAAAAATGTAAGCTCCTCAGCTATTGTGCCTAAAATTGGTTGCAAAAATATGTAGCACATAGGGTTTATGGTAAAAGTGGTGATAAAAGTTCGAGAATGTGGAGAACTTAATCAAAGAGGAAAGAACAAAGCAGGATTGGATTTAGAATGTGGAGAACTTAATCAAAGAGGAAAGAACAAAGCAGGATAGGATTTAGAAAAGAGGTTCACATATGGTGGGATAATTAATGCTAATTTGGAATAAAAGTGTTCTACTTTTTATCTGGAAATCATAGGGGAGAAAGCAATCGATTCTTAATTCTTTATCCCWTTTGCAAGCCATTCCCTCCAAGAAACCAAAATATTTGTATTCTACTAGCGTCACTGAATTAGTATATTGCAACCTGAAATTATCTCAAGTCTTTATTCAATTTACTCTTAGTAATAGTTGTGAAATGCATCAAATTTATGAGGGACAAAGCAAATGGATGGGTTATTCTGCCAACAATTAATTTCCATGACAAAAGTAAAAGAAGATTTAYATAATCACCTGCACATRGATTTTTTCACTATCGATTCATTCATAACGTTGATTTTTTCACTATCGACTCATTCCTAACGTTGATTTTTTCACTATCAATTCATTCATAAGTAGAGAGTGATGAAAAATGAATCAACTTTACTCATGATTCAATTCGATATTTGGCTCAATTGAACTTAATTCACGAGCCAAATGAGCAATACAATTTTTTTGGCTACCAAATAAACTTAGAACTTTATTCTTCAAGCAARTCAGCCTGGGCAATAAGTAATACTAAATGAGCAATATATGGGTTAAGATTTTTTACTCAATCAAAATATGAGCCCTGCAAGCTAGGTAAGTTCGATTCAATTGGCCGATAACTGGGCTTAATATAAATAAATAAAAAAAGAAAAATATGTATATTGATATAAATAATTAAGGAAGTTGAATACTTTGCTTCTAAACTTGCTTAGAACTTAGAGGTACTTACACTTCTACCCTTGGAAGTCTTTGCCGGGGAAACAGTTCAACTTCACAAAAGTCACTAGTGGAAGTGTCATGCGACTTGAATTTTCGTTGGCTTCTATTGGTTGTAGTTTCTATTATGATTATGAATGTTTTTTTACAGTAAAATATATAGGATTATAGTCCAATGAGAAAATAAATTAATRTAATATTYTTATTAAAGTGATATATTTAACTTTATATTGGAGAGAATTAATTGCACGAGAAAAAGAAGATAAAAAATGAGAAAAAAAGATAGCATTAAATTTATAGGTTAAATGGTATTTGTTTGAAAATTACATAAGGGTGAAGTTGAAAAATAATATTTAACGATGTTTTGATARGTGAAATGTGACCTATGTTAAAAAATAAAAACAAAAAAGTCATTGTAATATACCTTAAAAATGAATATAAAATAATTTATATTGAATTATAATTATTAATTTGAATTTATAAATGAGTTAAGCTGAATAGCTCGTAAGTTATGATAAATCGAATCTAAACCAAAAAAATTATCACAAATCAATTATGACTAGAGCCAAATTTGAGTGAGCGAGCTAGCGTTAACCTAGCTGTCGTCCTATCATCAGCATCATAAGCTATAAATTAATTCAAAATTTCATTATTAAAAAAAAAGGAAAAAAGAGAAAAGGGCTTGTAGATTGCCTAAGGAACAACTAAAGTTTGGAAGATGAACTTTCAAGAAAGTTCATATTACAGTGCTATCCAACAGTCTTGTACAGAGAATAAATTTTCCAGGATGTCTTGCCCCAGAATAGACACCACATGGTTCCCAATTTCACATCAAATTCCGAGAAAACAAAACTACATTAATGGCTTTGCTGACCAATTTAGAGTGAGTTGGCCAACCCCAAAAAGAGGGCCAACCGTGGACTAGAATATACCAACCAAACTTACAAATTTGAGCTTAATTCCCTCAGAGAACTCTTTCAAGATTACAGCATCTGAATCCTCTCCTGCATCGAAACTAATCACCTACTATGTAAAAACTTAGAGAAATGGGCATGACTTCAATGGCCATCCGCAGTTTCTATAAATCCCGTATAAATTTGTGCTTGAACATTACAAAAACAATACAACTTTAGCTATGGAGTTTCKGGGACAAGTTCTGGCAGTGCTGATTCTCACAGCCATCGCCATCGCACCATCTGTAGCTTCCTCCTTAGTCACATTCGTTTTTGGTGACTCCTTGACAGAAGTTGGGAACAACAACTACTTACAACTCTCTCTTGCAAAGGCAAACTATCCTTTTTATGGCATTGATTTCACTGGTGGAAAAGCCACTGGAAGATTCACAAACGGGAGGACTATTGGCGATATAATATGTAATTACTGCAAAAATCCTTTACAGTTTTGCTTAAACTTGCTTTTGGTGCAGAACCCTTTAATTTTCCATTAGCATTAGYTCTTGTTTTCCCCCAAAATTTAGAGTAAATATTTCTTTGTCGTCTAATTTGTAGCTGCAAAGCTTGGAATTCAATCACCGCCACCATATCTTTCCCTGGCACCAAATGATGATGCAATTCTACAAGGAGTAAACTATGCTTCCGGTGGAGCTGGAATTCTCAATGACACTGGGCTATACTTTGTAATCTTCATCTCTGTTTTACTATTACTCCATTCATTATTTTCTACAGAGAAGTAATCTATTTAAGACTCTTCCACTGCCACGTTTCAGTTGAGTGTAAATTTTTTTTAAAAATGGGGCATGCAACTGTAAAACGTAGGAGATTTGTGATAAAAGAATTTTCAATCTATAACCTGTTCACAACATACTGATCGTGAAATGGCATATTAGGTTGAGAGACTATCATTTGACGATCAAATAAATTGCTTTGAGAAGACAAAGCAAGCAATCAAGAACAAAGTTGGAGCAGAGGCAGCGGATAAGTTCTGCAATCYGGCCGTTTATTTCATTGGCATTGGTATKTTTGATATCCTGAAATTTGCATTTCTCCCACTAGCAAAACATCATTTTTCTAAGRGCCTTGCTCCTTCTCCATCTCCAGGTAGCAATGACTATGTAAACAATTTCCTGCAGCCATTCGTATCAGATGGTCAGCAATATACACACGATGAGTTTGTAGAACTCCTAATATCAACTCTAGATGAACAACTGATGGTGAGAAATTCTGCAAATCCTATATCTCTCTAAGTTACATTTTGCACAAGATCTATCCGCGAATGAACCATGTTGATGTCTGGGGATATTCATCTGTTTTGCTGAAAAAACCATACTTTCTTTCATCAGAGGCTTTACCGGCTTGGAGCAAGAAAGATGGTCTTCCATGGGCTAGGGCCACTCGGCTGCATTCCATCACAYAGGGTGAAATCAAAGCGTGGAATCTGCTTAAAACAAGTGAACTCATGGGTGCAAGAATTCAACTCAAAAGTGCAGAAACTAGTAAACAATCTGAACGGCCACCTCCCATCTGCTCAAATAACATTTGCGGACACCTTCCAATCAGTTCTGGACTTGATCGAGAATCCCACTGCATATGGTAAGTCGGTTTCCTCAGAAATTTCTCAAAAATGATCCTGCAGCAAATCAAATCTTAACTGATTATTGCCTTTTATTGTTTAGGATTTAAGGTCTCGAATACTTCATGTTGCAATGTGGATACTAGTGTTGGAGGGCTTTGTTTGCCTAACTCCAAAGTATGTACGAACAGGCAAGATTATGTGTTTTGGGATGCTTTTCATCCTTCCGATGCTGCAAATGAAGTTCTTGCTAATCGCTTCTTTGCCTCTTTCTTTGCGAATGCTTCTTCCCCTGCTCCAGCCCCTAGTACTCATTGACTGTTCTGGGTGGAACGCATTTATGATTCACTTAATTATAGTACTAAATAGATAGGTCCTAGGGTTCTTATATACGAGCAATAAGAGGCAGAGAATCTCTTGGAAATGTGATGCAGGGAAAACTTCAATTCGTATCGAGGTATTACTGATTAGTAAAGCAAAATTTTGTACAACCATGAACGGTTAAAAGAGTGAATCTTATACTACATTGGTATTACAATCTCTGCAACAATTCTTTTATTTTTCTTTTGGGACCAATCTCTGCAATTTATGAAGTGGATGAACATTTATGCACAAGACCTCCCGATCCAATAACCATGATCTCATTTCAGTTTTGTTCTGGGCTAAAACTGCCCTCCCTATTCCATGAGGGGCAAATGCACTCATCCAGAAATATTTATTTCTGTTTTTAGCCTTTTGACATTTCTCAAGTTATGATCCTATGATTGAAGATGCATCGATAATGTCCCACATTATGACAGCATATAAAAGAATTAACTACTCAATCTAGATATGATAGCGGGGATATTAGCATATTATTATGAGCTAAAAGAAGGTTTTCATGATACGATTTACAGAATTCCAAACAAAGATTTTGATTCGAAATAGTGAGAATACTTTTTAACAAATGGGATGATTGCTCTCAGAATAATGGCCAAAATTTTCCACATGAGAAAACTGCTGGAACGGAAAAAGCCCGAAAAGAATCTAAGCCTCAAGAAGAATCAAAACTCAGCTTTCAAAATTCATGGAAAAAGCCTTCATCTTCCACTCTATGAAGCCGAGAAATGTATCTCACCTCTCAAAGACCATAGAGCAGAGATTCATCAAGCAAACTCCATCGCAATTCAGAAAACTGGGTAAAAATTCTTCCTTCATAGACTCGAATTCCGAAGAGCTCTATCCCATTTACAGCAGCCTCTCTTCGGTGTGGTTAAAGCAAATCAATCATCATSGAGCATCACAATTATATCAAAAATTCAGAAAACAAGAAAAAAGAATGTGGAACCTACGAGAAAACGCAGGAATGCACTAGATGAAATTGAAATCCGCGTGTCCATAAGTACCAAAAAATATTTACTTTAGCATCATTCCGTATTTCCTCTGTTATTTTTGTTGAAAGTGAAACAGAGGAAATCATAGTCGATGCTTTCGATGATTGACAGAAATTGGTAGTAGAACAAAGCATTGGAAGTGAACCAGAAATCCTTTCTGTGAGAAAATGAAATCCAAGATTAACTTCAGAGGTGGAGTTACTGGAGTAGATGAGCTGAGGAGGGAAGCTTTGGCGATATCTTGAATTTATATAGTGAGGAGTGATGATCTAGGGCTCTAGGGTTACGTSGTGAAGGCCTCATGCCTGATATGGGCCGGATATGAAATAGGTCCATGATTATTTTCTTCTCTTTTTTCCTTTAAATATATGACTAACAATATATAATTCTTTCTTTTTAAATTTTTTCATTCTTTTTGAGGTCAAAAGAGTGAAAACCAACTAGATTTATATTTCAGACTCACGGAAAAAATTGTAAAAGTACGGTCATATTTAAAGTGATCATTATTGGTTGGATTGCATAGCAGCTCCTTATTTTGGTTTTTCTTTTCTAAGAATTTATGTATTAAAATCTTATATGACTCTATTCTTTATTGATAATATTTATTTTAAAATGGTTTAGAAAAGTAATTTTGAATAAATAATTTTTTAATTTTATTGGAGATAAAAACTAACCACGTAACGCAAGCATAATTGCATAAGTGTGTGTCAATTCATATTTTTTCAAATATGCTTATTTGATAATATTTTAAGACATAAGTTGCGCAAAAAAGAAAAAAAAAATGTTTAAGAAGTAACTTATTTAAATAATAAATTAAAAACAATTGCTTTAAAGCCATGTCAAACCGTACATATAACAAATTCTTTTGGGGGAAAACTACCGGGAAACAAATTAGAAATTCACATTTGRATTCACTAGCACTACATCATTTGTGTGTAACTTTCGAATTGCAACTCGCTAGCAAGGGCTTATTCTCCTGATCTTTAAAGCAAGTAATTTTAACTTTTTTTTATTATAACTTGTAAAAAAAAATTTAAAATTAAACTTACAAGAACAGGCCTAAGACATCCCAGATATATGATGGAAAAATAAATTTTGAATTGCTTAAAAAATTATGAATTGATCCAATATCGAAACAACTCCTAAAAGCAAAACCATCCCCGGCTGTTGCTAAGTGCCTTGCGAACCCCAAAGGCAGGAAAACAAAGGCCTTGCAATTGCAATTTGTATCTTATACAAATGTTGCCAGTTGCCAAATATTACAAAAAATTCCTAGCCTGATGTACATACGTTCAGCGCAAAAGTCCCAAGCAATCACTGCATTCTCCAGAAAGAACCTCAAGCAAGCACAATTTGGCTTATGAATCCCAAGTGTGATTATCAACATTTGGCACGTTCCAATCTACAAGAGAAGTGCGRTAGCTACTAAAACTCCGATCGTCAAGTATCCCRTTGAAAAMGAATTTCTCTGCAGTTGCCAGGAAGGAGAGCTTGAGCTCTTCGAATCCATAGCTGGAGTTGTGCCATTCAAGAAAGTTCCATTCCTATCGCCACTGCATAAAGCATTGACAATCAGTCAGCCTCTGTGCTCAATACCTGAACTTAACTATCCATTTTGCGGTTGTACAAGATGCTGTAGTCTTCTATGCTAAACAAACTAATATAACAAGTGAAATATTGAAAGATAAAATCATCTTTGTAGGTTTTAATGTAAAAACCAGGTATATCAAAATAAATACCTCCCAGAAAACATGCAAGAGCCATGACCTGCAAAGAAACGAGAGGATAAAAGCACCATCAGTCATGCAAGACACATTTCAAGAGTGAATTAAATACAAAATAGGAGTAAGKAACTGAAAGCAAACAGGATTATGAATCTTTATTACTTGGATTAGTGGTAGTGATTGCAGCCACTCCATTGAAGTCACAAGACCCTGGAGCCTTCCCCATCTGATGATAGTAAGTGTCAAAAGCATAAGTTGCATGAGCAGCCACATTGTCAGGTTCATAGCATGGTGCCCCCTCCATAATTGGTGAACAATCCACCTTACCGGGCCCACAAGCCCAATCAAGAGCAGCCTGCAGCATTTTGGCATCTGCACCATCTTTTGCAGCACAGTAGGTCTGGTTTGTTGTATCATTTGCCAAGACTGGCCCTGAACCAGTCAAGTGCAAAATATATATGGGCATGCCGTTTGCATCAAACAATCCCCAGTTCTTTTCAGAGAGTGGTCCGGGTTTTGCATCTTCATTGTAAAGCTCATAAATGTAGGTACTAACAGCAATTCCAGGATGTTTAGGAGTTCCACTTTTGTTTTGCACATGCCTAATTAAATTGCTGTTGTAAGTGTTGGCATTGTCCAAAGTAGCATCTGGCTCATTCGAATCCCCTTTTGACGGCCAGCCTGTTTCAGTCACAAGAACAGGAATGTTTGTGAAGTTGAGAGAAGCCATTGCAAAGTAAGCAGCATCAACCATGGCATCAAACACATTGGAGTAGTGAAGGAGAGTGTTGGAATCGACAGCTTCTTTGTTAGCAGGAAGGGGCTTGAAGAGTGCATAATCTAACGGAATGACACCGTTGGACTGCATGTAATCATAGTAAGGATATGTATTCAGCATAAGAGGGGATCCAGTTGACTGCAAGAAACTGAGCATAGGGACCAATACTCGATTCCACGAGTGGTTAAAGAAGGCTTGAGATGGAGGGAAGGAATCCAGGATGATGGAAGAAGGAAGAGGAGTTGAAACTTTGATTTGATTGTTGAGATTCGATGCAACAAGTGCTGACTGGATGAACTTGAGAGCATTGACAAGGATAGGTGCCGCATTTGGCAGAGAGGTAAAAACTTCTGAACCAACACAAATGGTAGTAATATTGGTGGCTGGATAGTGTGCCACAACATTCTGTGACACCCAATTAGCTGCAGTTGAGTTCGATTGTCCAACTGCCAGGAGTTGTTCATTGGGGACAGAGATAGTGACTTTAATTCCGGAGTTGGCAAGGGCAAGAAGCATCCCACGATCTGCATTATATAGCCTGACATATTTGATTTGCTGCTGTTTGAGGAGGGCTGCTACTTGGGTTGGATGAGGCATGTCGGAGAGTGATGTCCCAATGTTCACACCAATAAATGCATCTGCAAGTCAGAAATCAATGACTGTAAACTTTTGATTAACCTGAKATGAACTCTAGTTATATATGAGGATGCAAGAAATATTGTCTTTTCTTTCCTGATCAGGCATCAATAAGGAAAATCCTCTCATCCAAAGTTGTGGCTAATTCAATAAGCGAAAGGCAAACATGAAATTTTAACACTGGAAATTACTATCTCAACAGAAAATGGGAGAAACTTCCATAGGACAAGTTAAGGAGTGAGAACCTTATAAGTTTACAGTATTGCAAATGCAAAAACTGCATTAGTGACCGTCCTATGGTAGTGCAAACAAATTTGTAATTTCTGGGGAAAATAATTTATTTCATTTTTTGTCAATTTTGTTGGAAACAGAATAAACGAGATGTCTGACTTTAAGGATCGAAACCCTTTAGGATGATCAAAGTCACTTCCAACCCCATCAGAGAGACTTCCTATTTGTGAAGAATTAGCAACCAAGCGCTCCGCATTGGATGGTTTCTTAACTTCTAGAAGCAGTGTTCTCCTTGTTCAAATAGGTATAGAAAAAGGATGTTATTCACCTCCTCCCACACTTCAATAGCCAAGAATAGACAAGCTTCTTCCTTTCAAATCCAGACCACTGTTACAACTAAAAATCTAAAAATATATATGCTAAAAGAAAAGTAGTACTTATTCCTTACAAAGATATAGAGCAAGCTACTGGTCAAAGACTTGCACATTCTCTAAACAAATGAAGGGCAAAGCGATGAAAATATATCTTCCAGTTCTTTAAACATGGGCCATATAACACTATAAAAACACTGAACTGCAACAAGAATGAGTCCCACAGCCCTCCCATTCATTCTTCCCAATAAAAGCCAACCAACAAAACTTAAGAAAGACGAAGACAAATTATAAGGAAGAGAACGAGCAACTTTACTCTTCTGAATATATTTTCTTGCTTGTCCTATTTCTTCTTCTCCAATATATATTATCATTCTAGACTTCTAGCGGGATGGAAATAATTAAAACACTACCAACTAGCAAGTCAAATGAAATAATTTTAGAAGGGATATTAAATTAGTTAACTGCAATAAGTCACAAGTAGGATTGTGTTCCTTTCCCTATCAGCACAATAAAAAAATGAAGCAAACTGAGTCGGTGAAGCAAAGATTACATCTACTCCCACATATGAACAACAACGTGCTCCAAAATTTAAACTTTCATAAACATGCAGTTAGAACAGTCACAACAAGAACCCAACATCCAAATAGGTTACAGATTGCAAAATGCATAAAGYGTCTTAAGTGCTCTCACCTTCATCAGCAGAAACAGCTGATGCCACCAAAAGCAAAAGCAGCAGCAATGCCATAGCTTATTCACTACAAACGATACTCAAATTCAAGAAAAGTACACCACAGCCCAGAAATCCTCCAAAGTAAAGAAAAAGAAGGGAACGGCCTGCTTGGAAAATGGAGCAAATGAAACTAAGATCGAGAAAAGTAAGGGTGGGACAATACCAAGTAGAGGGGTATTAAAGAGTACGGGAGAGAGAGAGAGAGAGAAAGAGAGAGAATAGTTGCTTTCATTAATCACGTTAAATTCTTGTCAGATGATAAACGGCCAAGATTTCATCTTTCATGCACACCCTTTTGTTCGTATATTCTGTTTAAGCATAATTTTCTTCTCGGGAAATGACCAAATTGTATTTTTTAATCTCAGTCCACAGTGAAGAACTGTGTGCTGTGTGCACTTAGAGTCTTGTCTCTGAAAATGAACAAAGCTCTTTTGTTGGTAGCCGTTACAGGCTATTTCAGCTGTTCGTTTGTTGTGTTTATTTGTTTCATGTGGATATGGGCAAAATCAGCCACCGAGAAGAAAAGAGAAGAGAGAGAGAGAGAGAGAGAGAGAGAGAGAGAGATCTTAGAGTTGGGCCAAAAATACCAACAAAGGACGAGATCACTGAGGTTGTCCAAGGTACAGCTGGTTTCAACGGTCACATTCTTTACTTCTTTATTTCTTTCTTCATTGCTCCTCATTGCATTTTTTCTGATTGCTTTTGTCCTCCTAGCCCCGGTTCTTGCAGTAAAACTATTGCTGAGTCCGTTGGAGTTAGGGCAYATATATATACCTCTATTTTTCTAAATTTAAAAATATTTTATTTTCGATCAGTGTGGATGTAAAACGCATATTATGTCTATTTATCAAGATTTAGTCTTACTGWATTTTCTTATCGATATGAATTTAAGATTATTTCTTTTAAAATTGACTGGACTGATATTTATTATTTGTATTTTATYCTTTACATATTTTATTTTAATTGCTCWAYGTAACTCGAAACACTTCGAGGGAGAGGAAGAAAATATTAAAGACACAAACAATTGAAGACTCTATTTACTTTAATGTTATTTCATTAAGAATTAGTATAAAACGATACTAGTACTTTGTCTCGATATTTATTTGATTATTTTGYAATTTGGTCYATCACTTTAGTTGAATTATTTTAGTTGTTTGATGTTGTACGGAAATTCTTAAGGTGGAGATTATTTTGACGGGTGATATGATTTTATTAGACTTTTCATCCATAAAATGATGTAATAGTTTGCCTTAACATGAAATTTGTTTAAAAAYGAAGAAAGGAGAATCAAAGTACCAAATCCGTTCCTTTGATAATCTGGTCCGTTGGTATCAGTGGCGGAGTAGAAAGCTAATTTTGGTACGTTCCGAAATGTCACTAGCCATGTAWAATGCAATTGCTTAAGCAGGCGATGCGACGTGGCCTGCATATTTTTTACACTTTTTGCAGTTTTTCTTCAGTTTCATTCTATTTTTTTAGGGGAAAAAAATTTAATAAGGCACATACATGTAGGGGCACAAGTCGTCACTGAATTGAAAAAAATTTCATAATATGCATTTAATTTTAGAGGCATTCATTGAACTTTTTATTTGTGATCCCAAAAAATTAATTATCCACTTTGATTTGTGGCCCAAAATTATCCAAGTCTCAAGAGTCTAGCAATTGGGCTCGAGCATGAGCCCAACTGTTGGGCTCGACAGGATTAAATTGATATTTTAGCGTACCGAATTGGACTTAGACCTTTAACAGTCAAGTTTTTACTCATTTTGGGCCTTTCTAAGAAAGGARGTTGATCGCGTGCCACCTTTTGAAAAGGATGACATGTTTTACRTAACTTATTCGTAAAATGGGTTTAGTTTCTTTACCAACGGATTTTTTTTTAATGSGTTAAGACTTGACACCAAATTTGTGTCATTTCATCAACACATTTCGGGATTTTGATGGGGCTGTTTGTGTAGGCGTAAGAATGCCCGTCTTTTATTTATTTATTTATTATTTATAAGTATCATAACTAGATATGGATTAGCTCTAACGTGCAATTAAATTTTTTCTTTTGGAGTTAAGAAAAATTGAAAATGATCATATAGAGAAATTTTAAATTTATGATTGAGGAATTTTTACATTTCGAATGTTATTTTGAATGTGAAATTGTATAATTTTTAAAAAAAATTCTTCTTTGAAACGTAATAAAGAATTGTTAAAGTATAAAAAAAGGATTGTTACAAAATATATAGCTATCCAAATGGATTTAATTTGGTCCTCCAGAACCTGAGCTCAACTTACGATTAAAATGATATTTTTAAGTTAGAAATAGAGCAACTAATATTATAGCAATAATTTCAATTTTGAATGGCCAAGTATTCATAGTTTTGGAGCTGAATATTTGATTAATAATTTAAAAATTAAAATAATTTCTAAATTAATTAAATGAAATTTATTTGAGTTACTTGACATAATGTCTAAATTTAAGTTTAATTCGATAATTTTATATTTTTATGAGTAAAAATATATTTATCTTATTCTTTAAAAAAATTTAGAATATTTTAAATTTTAACATGTAAATATTGTGTCTCTGATATAAAAAATTTAAATAGCTTTAAAAACGAATTTCAATATATATTTTTACTATTATTTTTTAGTGGTCCTAACGTCTCCATTTATTTTATTATTATAAAAGAAAAAATTGGATTATTTACTGGATAATGATAGAATTTTTACAAGATAATGATGAATTAAAAAGAATTTYGAAACTGATTTAAGCCTTTCCTTCTAACGAGGCCCTCGAAATCTTCAAGCGGACGAATCCCACCCCCCAGGAACCCTCCTTTTCAAAATTCACTCAAAGCAGTAAATATTATCTGAGTAGGATCCTGGCGCGCAAGACGTCATGAGCTTTAGCAAAAAAAACAAATTTGCCGTAACCTCTCTGTAGCATGCATCTTCCGCAACACATATCCAGAGCCTCGCCTTCTACGGCAATCCTTTCTCATATCTGAAATTCGAACCCTAGTTATTCAAATTCCTTTTTTCCTTTCTGTTTTTTGCAAGTTTAATTTTTTGTTTGATCGRYAATTTGATGCATAAGTGAGGTTTTGCCGTTGAGGTTTATAGTTAATTGGCATTGGAATCTCCCGCTTGCAAAATGGCCGGTGCCTCTGAATCCAACAATGGAGGGCGTCCCGACAGTAGGTGGTCGGAAGAGCACGACCGCTTGCCGTTGAAGCAGCGGGTGAAGATTCTCTTCGCCCAGAAACAGCTTTCCCGGGTGCTTCCGGAGCTCAATTCTGAAGTCGGGCAGAATTCAAATTCATCCGTGTAAGTTAACGTTTTTCCCCCCATTTTTTTTTCGTTTTTAATATTTTTTAAACTTGCGATTTGAAAATGTTTATCTGCTGAGGTCATGCCTTTCATGACGTGCGGTTTTCTGTTTGGGGTGATATGAACGCAGAGTTGCAAATGATGCGGAACGCGGAGTTGCAAATGATGCGGTTGTGAAGAAGGTGGATGATGAATCTGAGGTGATATACACTCAACTTCAATTTTAAATTGGTTTATATGGTAGTTTCCCTGTTTGCTTGCAATCAGTAGTATATGTATCTTTTTCCGTAGTAATTGTTCTCATAAGTTTTTTCTATTTCATGWTTTTCATATGCTATGATGGTTTTGCTATTCGCCTGTAGGCTGTTTTTATGACTAGTACGCAGTCGGTTTTTATGGTTAACTATTTTTCAGSCGTGTAAAATTTGCCTAGYTAATAGCTGCCGATAGTTTATGTTTGATTATGAGTGTATGACTTAGCTTAAAACTTTTCAACTTTACTGTTCCACCAGAAGATATTTAGTCTGGAATTATTTCTTTGCTAAGTTSAGTTTAAAGCTTATTTATGTCAACTTGTTGCAGTTGTCATATAAGTGCATATATTTGCTAATTGCTGTTGTTTATTTCTATTAACCTTCCAATCAGTCATTTTTTGTACAGAGGTTGCGTCCCGCTGGCTTTGCTGGGGAACAAAAGAGTGATGATTTGTCATCACAAAAAAGTCAAAATGGTAGGAATTCTTCTTCTGTTCTTGGTGGTATGGGTCTTAACTTGATCTTGGTAGTCCAGTGGTTTTCTTATCCTTTCCCTTTTCGGTTCTTTTCCTGCCATACAGGGGGTTAAATTACTGTTCAGAGTACTATTTTTGGAGAGGTTTATATATGTGATGTGCTGAATGTTATCTCTTTTACATATATATGCAGGTCAGCTGAAGGCCCAAGTAACCGAGGCAAACCTGATGGTCAATGCTACTGTTATGGAGGGAGAAGTTAATCCCATGGGGGCTGGGTCTTTCCAACAACCCTTATTGTCAAAGAATGATGTTCCCTCTAAGGTCAAGCTTTCTGACAAAAGTCCATCAGGTTTATCTGAAAACTGCAAAAACAGTTCATCTGGTGTTCATTTAGCAGCTGTTAAGGTCAAAACTGAGAGCCCCTCTGACATTTTCAAGGACTTTGAAAATGTCCCGCTTATAGAACGCCAGAGAATGCTGCTCTCAAGGTATCATTCTGTCTTTGTGAATTTCAGTTACATTTAAGTCAGTGGAGTTTAAGCTGCTGCTATCAGTTAAGTACCTGGATATTAAGAATCTGCACATTTTTATTGCCTCCCTTAATTTTATCATGTCTTACAACATTTTTCTTTAGTGTGGTTCAGTGCAGCTGAAATATAACCTTCTCTCTTTTATCTTGCAGCCAAAAGGTGGGATTGACCAGTTCATCTGCAGAGGTGATAAATTCATTTTTTGCCTCTCTCAATTATTTATCTAGTGCATTAGATTCACGTGATATATGATAGATTGATGATCGTT
Organism: Rhazya stricta; assembly: GCA_001752375.1. NCBI lineage: Eukaryota > Viridiplantae > Streptophyta > Magnoliopsida > Gentianales > Apocynaceae > Rhazya > Rhazya stricta. Next base: position 5,416,655 of record MEJB01000012.1, on the reverse strand, counting down.
GTCTGAGACAAGAGTTCTGTCTGTTCCTCACGTCATGCAATGTAAGTAGTTGGCTGTCGAGAAACAAGTTTTGGCTATGGTTGGATGAAAATTTTGAACTCTTAATTTAATTCAAATTTTATATGTGATCATGCTGCTGAAAGAGACATCCTTCTTTGGTGTTGGCAGAATCATTTTTCAAGTAATGACAAGTTGAAACTGAAACGGATTTTAGTTGATAGTTCTGATCACAGTGATCAAATGCCCCTTGTTTTTATTTCCTTAAAGAAGCATGGACTCAGTTTAGTCAGCGATAAGACTTATCTTTCCAACTTCGTTTTCCACGGCACAAAGGAAATGCCTGGTCTTTCACCTTTACACTCCACAAAGATTTTAATGCCTCTGTTGTGTGTATTTGCTTCTTTATGTAATACAAACTCCTATTTTACTGAAAAAAAATAAAGTGCCTGATCTTTGTGGACAGAGATGCACTGTCCTTATTGGGTTTGTGAACTGAATAAATGTTCTAAGCTCTCATTTTCCATTGGCCAGTTTAGAAGTGTAATCACCATTTTCGCTTCTGAAACTTTACTATTTACTTTCTATTTCCTTTGAGTAGTTACTAGAAATTAGGTTCCTCTTCAAGACTCAGAGTSCATGGGTTGCACCTTGATTGGAAACTTATGTGCGTTCTAAATATTCTATTCCTTGTCAATGTGTACTTGGTACTAAGGTTGTAAACAGTGTGTCAATTATGAAAAGGGTTCGACATGTATAGGCCATGGATATCTCAGATGCTTAGCTTCTTAAAAACTTTCCTGTCACTTCACATGGTCAATGGTTGCATGAGATTTGTTCTTCATTCTTATCACTATTATCTTTTGAATGTAAATTTCTGAACCCAGAGACCTATTCAATATTTTATGTACCCGCTTCCGCCTCCTCTCCCCCCCCCCCCCCCGGCTTTTCTTTCTATGCTTTTTGTACGTTGTTTCTCTTTTTCATCGCGGCTTGCTTTTGGCAATTCACCGGGATCCCAGTTTGGAGATTCTGCTTTTTGCTTATGTTGACTCGCCAATCTAAAATTGAATTTTACTAGTTGGTTTTTTGTAAGCAGGGTAACATCCCTATGGCAATTTCTAGCTCTGTTGACAATGTGACGGCTAGGAGGGAAATGCCTAAAGGTTGTTAAAGAAAAGAGTCGATGTTGCATCAAGACGTTTTCGCAGTGGCCTTTCGAAATGCAGCTTGCGCGAGAATGCAGAAGAATGTTGAATACTTGCATCAAAAACTGCTCATCAAGGTCGTCGATGTTGCAGCGTATTGGGGATCCTGGCCAGCAGAATAGTCACAAGTGCAA